>VZRU01016189.1:122392-181283 GCA_013398155.1 Pedionomus torquatus
ATCTGGGGTCGGCGTTGCCTCAGGGCTGTTGCCTGGCTTCGGCGGTGGCAGGTGGCCCCCTCTCCCTCCTCCTTTCCTCTCCCTCCCTCCCTCCCTCCCTCAGGTACCGCTGAGGGGAGGTACAAGTCCCGTAGCGCGGACGGGGCATGAAATCTCCCCGAATCGGAAACAGAACGGATGTGCAAACATTTACTACTGATTTTTTTAATGTATTTATTTATCTACTTTTTTTTTTTTTTTTTTTTTTTTCNGGCCCGCCGCCGAGGGCTCGCCGCGGCCCTGACTCAGGGCTGCCGCCGCCGCCACCCGTTACCTGCATGCCCGGCGCCCCGGGGTCTACACCGGTGTCCAGCACGGCGAGCAGCACCCCCCGCCCGTCGAAGTCGGGGAAGCGGGCGAGGAAGGCGGCGGCGCCAGTCTCCTTCTTGGGCAGGAGGCCATGGAAGGGGAACGGCTCTTCTACAGCGGCCGCCATAGTGGAGGCGGCGGGGGCGGGGGAGGGGACGCGACCGGCGGCGGCGAGGAAGGGAGGCGACCGGCGGCGGCGAGGAAGGGAGGCAACGCGGGGAAGCNATTCATTGTCCGGGCTAAAACCACTTTGCCGTAGTTGCAGTGCCTGCAGGAGGAGCCGCTTAGTGGGGTAATTTATTGGCGCTTCTGTAACGTTGTTGCACGGCGGTTTTGAGGGCTGTGCAGCTGTCTAGCAGAGAGAAGAGCTATAAAGAATACTTAAAGAAAGGATATGGAAGCGCTGGAGTGTATCTAGAGGACAGCTACCAAGCTGGTGAGGGGTCTAAGAGAACAAGTGTCCTCAGAGGAGAGGCTGAGGGAACTGGGAATGATGAGTTTGGAGAAGAGGAGGCTGAGGGGAGACCTCATTGCCCTCTACAACTACCTGAAAGGAGGTTGGANGGAGCCGGGGCGGCCGCGGGGAGCCGGCGGCCACGTACGGCGGCGGTGCTGGCGGCAGGGAAACGGCTTGGGAGGGGAGGGTGAGGGGGGGTCGCCGGCCCGGGGGCCCTTCGGGCTCAGTTTGCCGGTGGGTGGGATGGCTGCAATCTCCTCGAGGGGTCGGCGTTGCCTCAGGGCTGNTGAATAATGACAGGACCAGAGGAAATGGTCTGAAGTCGCAGCAGAGGAGGTTTAGATGAGCAGAATTACTTTACTGACAGAGTGGTCAGGCACTGGAGCAGCCTGCCCAGGGTGGTGCTTGAGTCACCATCCCTGGAGGTATGTAAGAGATGTGTAAATTCATGGAAAATTTTGACTTTTATGAAAGGTTTTAAAGTTAGTATCTAGCCTTCATGGTCATATACGAGCTTGCAAAAAAAAAACCCCAAAACTGTTGAATGTCTGAAACCAAATACACAGACAAGTGCTTTTAAGAAGATGTTTTATTTGTAGAGTCTGACATCTGCCTTTGTAGCCATTTTAACCAGCAGTAAGGGTACAAACTGGCTGGTTACTTGGGTATCACTTTGCTTTCTGTAGGCAAGTTTTTGTTCGGAGAGTTACATTGGGGCGAAAAAGGTGAAATTTGTCAGGATACATTAACGTGTTTACTGTAAAGCAAAGGGGATTTTGACTTCTGAGAATTTTTCTGTTTGTGTTGTTTCTTGGGTCTGATGAAATTATTACTGAATCTTCATTAGTCTTCATTGAACTAAAACTGACATTTGTTCTTTCTTAGCAGAAATGTGGGGGGTTTAGCTAGAAAATAGTGGTGCATTATGCATTTTCCCCATTTTGTGGGCCACCATCGGCAATGTCTTCCAGCTCATCAATGGGTGTAGACACATACAGATTTTTTTATGCAAGTACTAATATAAACTTGAACAGCACTGTTTTAAAAATATGTATTATAAAAAAAAAAAAAAAAGCCAAAGCTGTACCATATGTACTTTGTAACTTAATCTGCTTCCATCTTTGGCTTTCAATTATAAGTCAAAATTTTACATTTTGTTGAATAGATGCTATGTGCTTGACTTTCTTAGAATACTGCTGGTATATGACAGCCATATTCAGAATTTTTAGAATTACATGAAACTTTGACTGATCTGGCATCAGGGGAGAGAATTATTCTTACAAGGAAGGTTATTCACTTGTTTAATTCCTAATTCACTGCCCATTTGAGTTTAATTTTCCTTCTGTGTATCATTGCTAATGCATTTCAATGGGAGATGCTTATATTTCTGGCAGCACATTCAGATCAGTGGAATTCTAATGTATCCTATTCCTAGTATATTCTGAGATATTAAACTACATCAGATTCTCAAAGTGCTTTATATCCATTTGATACACAAGCTGTATGTTACAACATGGAATCCCCAAAATTTCTGCTCTTTCTATTCCCGTGGTCTTACAATTATACCACAAACAACTAATCTAATTACCAGGTACATTCATTGTGCAGATATTTACAACTCGGAGATGTGCACTGCCAAGAAGCAGGGCAGGTTCTGCAGGAAAAATCAGGATTTGGGGAAGGTGTGCCAAAGAGCTTTTAACAGACCTTAAAGCAATACCGTACAAGAAGAAAGCAAGCCTAATTTCCGTTACAGTCTTTAAAACAAAACCATATCATACTAATTGTATGAGTGCAGTTGCTGTGGTAGGACACGGTTAAGGTGCATCTGTTTTTTGGAATTTTACATTTAATTCTGAGCTTCTAAGATTCCTGATGTTTAATTTGCTGATAGAACTTGTTTCTGAATAATAGTAAATAGAGCTTTGCTTTGCTCTGAGTAATACTGTTGCTGTTCCTCAAAAGTGAAGGCGAAAGTAGAGCTGCCATGTTGAAAACTCAGAAGAAGAGTTTGTTCCTGAGACCGTGTGGTTTGTTCATCACAGTAATGAATGAGCCTCTCTCGGGATCTAAGTTTCTGCAGCGGTTCATCTGGCTTTGCTGTGTTAAATAGATTCCCATCTCCGTATTAGGAATCATTTCAGCTGTTTGTATCCAATTCTGGGGACTGGGCCAAAGTGAAAGAGTAAGCGATGGCTGCCTCGTCCCAGGACTTCGCATTTCCAAGGTGCGCATGATTTGAAAGCAGTGAAAACCAGAGCTGCTCAGTTCTCCTAATGATCATTCCTCCACTGTTAAGTACGCTTTAGGCCTGGCAACATCTAAATGTTGACAGGTGGCTAGATTTCCTTGGGCATGTAATCATAGAATCATAGAGCTGTATAGGTTGGAAGGGTCTTTTAAAGATCAGAGTCCAACCATGAACCGAACTGTTAAAAATCATGACTAAACCATGTCACTAAGCACTATGTCAGCCCATCTTTTAAATACCTCTAGGGATGATGCCTCAACCTCTTCCCTGGGTAACCCATTCCAATGCTTAATAATCCTTTGAGGGTAAAAATTTTTCCTGATAGCCAATCTGAACCTCGCCTGGCACAACTTGAGGCCATTTTCTCTTGTCCCGTTGCCTGTTCCTTGGGAGAAGAGAATGATCCCCTCCCTGTCTACACTTTCTTTTGGGGGAGCTGTAGAGAGTGAGAAGGTCTCCCCTCAGCCCTCCTCCAGGCTGAACGACCCCACCTCCCTCAGCCTCTCTTCATAAGGCTTACTCTTCAGACCTCTCTCCATTTTCAGTTACCCTTCTCTGGACCCGCCCTAATCCCTCAATGTCTTTGCTTCATCCAGCTTCAGTTCAGAATATTCCCAATACTGATGTGCTTCCAGGTCTGCTTCTGAGAGCCAACAAAGTTACTTCAGTATTGATGGCCCTGAGCAATTCCCCTTCTTGCTCCTGTATTGGGCCTGTTGGGACACAGAGCTGAGCACATGATCCCCTTTGATTTCCTGTGCCTCCCGAACACACTTCAGATAAGAAGGTTGAGGAGGTACTTGCTGTGTTTTCTCCCCAGTGTTATACCCAGAAGTCGGATTCTGGGATTCAGATCTCTCTTCTGCCTGAGCTTGCATCTTTCTGCTGGAGCTGCTTTGGGGTTCTCTTCAAGTCAGGCATTTCTGTTTCGCATGGAAGCATCCCAAAGCGAACAGGAGACAACATGACCTAATTTCTCATTAGTGCAGGCATTGACATAGATGGAGAAGTACTGGGGCTTTCATTCTTTCTCTAATTAACACTGAGTTATTGTATGCAAAGCATCAATTAGAGTTGAGCAGAAGAACTCTTTAAATTTCAGTTGCAAGCAATTACCTTAGTCACCAGGTTACACGTTTCACCTACTCATGTCTTCTTTCAACCCTGCCTCAGTTACAACATGTGAGGGGAGGAATGAACCTACCAGTTAAACCGGGAGAGGAGGTGTTTGATCAAATCACGTTAGGCAAGGGAGGCACTTTAGTGTTCTGAGTGAGTTCACTAATTACTGAGGTGTTAAATAGAGGCTCCTCCTTGTTCCCGCTCTATGAGAGTTAGCTTCAGTATTTAACTTCTAGGTTATAATGGGGTGGATGGGCCTCAAATGAGGTAGATGTTGAGATGTATCTAATTCCTGCCATTGCCTTTTGCCTCCTTTCACACTGGCTCTCCTTATTCCCGTGTAAATGTAAAGCAACACAAGTTCCCCGTGAGGAGCAGTGTCCCACTCCTTCCCAGCTTGACCCTTGGCCATTTACTCTTGTTCTTCTTGTGTCCCCGGTCACTTGTGTAACTTTGTGGTGGAGCAGATCAGAGAATAAATCTGGCTGAAAACTATCCCACAAAAGCAGTTGGGAGCGTTTACCCGTGACAGGTTCCCGTGTCACCTCTGTCAGGCTTGTGCTGGTGCAGAGTGGGGGTGGTCCCTTGCAGCACGGCACTTCCCAGTTAAATGGGCCATGTGACTACAGCACCGGGTGGGGAACCCTGGCCACTGCACGTGGTCTTCAGCACACTTGGGCAGGGAAGATGGATTTACAGGATTCAGATTTTGTTTATCAGGGCCTGTACTGAGACTTCCAGTAACCACAAGCTAAGTTTTTTGGTGGAAATATTTCATGAAGGTCTTCAGAAGGTTCAATCATAATACTTTTTTTCTTTGAATAGAACAAAACAGTTCAGCATGGCCAAAAGTATCAGATGTATGCAGTATGCACTTTGACACTCTTTCTTCATAAAGGAAAAACATTATCATACCCATCTTTTCATTTTGATAACAAATCTTCCTTCCTGGAGAATGAATCTTCAGCTTTGTCTTCATGAAGTTTTTTACCCAGTTGGGTCAGTCTGCCATGTTTGTCCCTTGATAAATAAATACGAAGATCATTGTATACACAGAAAATTATGAGATTGTTAGTCAACAACAGCTTTTTTTTTTGCTTTTTTTTTTTTTNATAGAGAATCACACCTCGTGACTACTAATGCTTGCAATAAAAGGAGGCTCTGAGGAGATGGACAAGGATGAGCTCAGGGAACAATATAAAGAATGGCCACCAATTATTGTAAGGAAAGGTGAACTTATCTCAGCACTAAGAGTGTTGAGGGTGGCCTTTGTTTTAGATATCCAGTTGTACCAGTGGGGGTTTGAGTTGTGTAAACAGCCTTGCCTGAGATAATTAGGGGAGAGAAACAGCATGGGTGGAGAAGTGTGTAGGCGACCCAGCCAAACCTAAAAGTATAAAAGCCAAACAACCAAGAAAATGAACTTGGAGGAGGGCAACTGACTTGACCTGGTTTCAACTCACGTGTTCCTCCCTGGAGACTGGGATGCCCAGTGTTGTAACAATGAGTGTACAGGGACCAGTAATGGCAATCAGGTTTGTACTGCGATCCAACTGTGTATTGCAATTGCTATGCACTTGTGATTTTAATACAACGCTATATCACTCTGCTAAATCAAATTCCTGTGTAACAACAAATATCTACAAATAAGAAAATTTGGTTTTTAACATGAAGTCCTCCTTCTGCGGAATGTCTCAAAGAACTTGCTCAGAAACTGTTGGGCTCTGACTCACCCCCAGACGTAAGAGTCTTGAGGGCTTCTGCAAGGCCCCCAATGCAGCTGGCAGTTGACCCTGTAGGAAGCATTCCTTCTCTGAATTCCTATTTCAGAATCACCTGTGTCATTACGGGGTTATGTTCCAATTGCAGATTGGCTTATCTTCCCTAAGAAAATTAGATACTCATTTTTTGCCCCATATGGGGGAAATGAGAGAGACATTTAAAGGAGTGTGAGAATGTAATTATCTCATTAACTTACAGCTGAGGTTTGCAATGGTATAAGAGAGAATAATGAGGATACAACGAATGTGGCCTCTGTGATCTGGTTTTTAGCCGGAGAGCATTCAAAACCAAGGCAATATGTTTTTGTTTAAGAACATGAATGGAACTGAGACGGCCATGCCTCCATCAGCAGAGGACAGATGCAAGAAGGCCTGTAGGCTCTTTCACAATGCTGCAGAAATGGGCAAAGAAATTGCTGAATGTAAATATGTACTTGCTATTTCTGGAGCTGAGCATGCAGATTCATTTTTCAGGTTTCTCTGAAGCCTGAAATAGAGTTGAGCCTTTTCCCAGGACCTGGCCTCGCATAACATACAAACATTTGTAACAGAGATAAAAAGATTAGCATAATGAATTATGGATGGAAGTGTAGGTATGTAAGAAGAAACACCACCAAGCAAAGGTTGAAGAGCATTATATACTGATAACCAAAGGCACGGTTAATGTGAGTCAAAGGGATGAACACCAGGAATGTGTTGTTTACAGCAGGAGCAGAAGGCCTGAGCTTTGATGAGGCCACAGCGTGATGACACTTAAGCAGAAGACTTGAACTTTGGTAACGGGAGGGTGACGGCAATTTTGTAGCCACACAGATGTCCAAATGACGATACACAGACCACAGGTAGCAACCTTCACAAAAGTTTACGGTGGAGATATCTTTAGGCAAGGTTCTGAGGCAAAAGTTGATGCCATGGTAACTAATTTGCAAAGTGAGTAAAACCTATGTCTAAAAGCCATTGCCAGTAAGAGGAATACAAGAGATTGAGTTAGGGGTTGACAGCTGGTGTCCCTTGTCCTTTATGTTGTATAAGTGAAATTGATCACACCACTGGCCTACACATCTCTTGCTGGGGGCGAATGTGTGAGTGCAGGAGAACAGTCTATGAGAATGAAGGTAGATGACCCAAACTGGTTTTATTTAACATACGTATCGCCTTCTTCCTCCAGGTGGCTTCACACTGATTTCTGCTGTATTAAGTTTCTGCAATCACAGAAATACTGTATTAATAGGGTGATTGTTAAAGCAGTCGGCATTGCAACCCTGTTTATTCTGTTACACGAAAGTCACTTTCAGGTTTGTAGGCTTTTAATTGAATTTTTTAAGATGTTAAGATGTTAAGCTTTGTTGCATTTTAAATTTATGAATGCAAATACTCATGTGCAAGTTATACTATGTTGTGGTTTAACCCCAGCTGGCAACCATACAGTCGCTCGCTTATTTCCCCCTGCTGGGATGGGGGAAGGAATCAGAGGACAAAAGTGAGAAAATGTGTGGGTTGAGATAAAGACAGTTTAACAGGTTGAGCAAAAGCTGGACGCAGAAGCAAACCAAAACAAGGAATCCATTCACTGCTTCCCATCAGCAGCCAGCGTTCAGCCATCCCCTGGATGAATTTCCATCATGGAAAGCAGAGCTCCATCACCTGTAACTGTTACTTGGGAAGACAAAATGCCTTAACTCTGAATGTGCCCCCCTTCCTTCTTTTTCCCCCAGCTTTATTTACCAAATGTGGTGTCACATGGTCTGGGATGTCCCTCCAGTCAGTTGGGGTTAGCTGTCCCAGCTGTGTCCCCTCCCAAACTTCTTGTGCATCCCCAGCCTTCTTGCTGGTGAAGTAGTTTGAGGAGCACAAAAAGGCCTTAATTTTGTACAAGCACTGCTCAGCAATAGCTAAAACCTCTCTTTATTTACTCTATCCCAGACAAAACCAGCTCACACTATTGCATATTTAAGTACAGCAGTTCATGCTTATATACAATGTAAATCATACATCCTTACAAGCTGTTGCTGAAGATTTCCCGTGTCTGTTTAAACTCTAAAGCCCTACCTTAGAAAGGCTGAAAAATGTATTGTGTATCTGCATACATATATGAAATATATACATATTCTGTATAATGGAACTCGGAACCTTCTGTCTGAGAAATGCTTTTTTCATTTGGAAGTAAATATATGAAACGTTTGAAACTTTATTAGAAACTACACACACAATAAGCCAATTAGGTATATTTCGAGATTTTCCTGTGACTACTTTTACAACATTGTTTGTCAATGCTTATTATTGTTGACGAACCTGAACTAAAACTGAGGCATGATCTGAGTGCTAAAGTTCCAGTTCTTGTCTCTAAGGGACAAATCTGAACACCAAGTTTCTTTCCATGGCTTAAAAAGCAGGAAATGGGCAGCAGCTATTGGATTCCAGTATTCAGGATTAAGGAACGTGCTGTAAGTACCAGCTTGCCCTGAAAGAAAAGAAAAAGAAATCTGCTTCAAGGTGAGAGAAGTTACTGTGAACTTCCTTTAATGTAAGGGATGTCTTTTGCGAGAGATCTCTCCAAACAGGAGCAGCTCTTTCCTTGAAGATTGTGGTGTCCATATCCCCTGTTTAAATCTTTCTTTGTTGTTGTGCACAACATAATACTCGGTGAAGGTTTACCTCCATTTTAAAACAAAAGGGGCAGCTGCAAACATCATACAAACTAGGTACAACATGTAGTAACTTTTTAGAACTCTTAAGTAATTTCACTATTTTTTTTTTAATGACCACTTGAACACATTAGTAGCCCTCAGCAGGGATATTGCTGTCTTTCTTCAGGGTCATAGATACAGTTATGTGACAGCCTGGACTGAGAGGAGAAAAGGAAGCACAGGAGAAAATTGCAAGTTAATGGCTGTTTGTGTTCTGTTTTCCAGTGGGTCATAAAGAACAGGATGATCCATGTTGTTCTTGACTTTTATGGAACTGTTATTTCAGCTTCCAGTGTTTTATTTGCAGGTACAGACATCTGGTACAGCATTTGCTGTTGAGATCCCCCTCAGCTAAACAGTATCACGCACACACTCTGTGCTGTGTACGGCATATGAGCCTCTAACATCGTTTCCTGAGCAGCACGAGGGTAAAAGAACATTGGCAATTAAGGAAAGTGTTTCACAAAAGGCTTGAACGATACCTGAAACTAGATTGTTTTGGGGCTTAAATACTCAAACTATTTCTTTGTTTGTTTTTCTTAAGTAACAATTTTTGCTACTTTTCAATTCTCCCTGAAAGACAAAGATATGACTAAACAGGATTTTCAAATAAATTTGTAAATCCATTGGTAGAGTTTTGCTAAAAGAGCAAACAACCAAGAGTCTCCTGGAAAGTTTTTGACTGCTTCCAGGAAATGCCTTTTCTGAAGAGCTGAAGAGCTCCTTCCAGGAGATAGTGAGGACACTGGGCTCCTCAGAGTATTTTCTTTGGTTACTTAACCAATACTTGAAGACTTTATTTCGGACATAAGAGTGGCTGATGCGTCCATTTGATCCAGTATCCTGTCTCCCAGTGAAGCCCATTAGCAGACACCAAGGGAGAAGTAAGATCTGGGCAAACATAAATACTACTTGTGAGAAATCTCCTAAACTTCTACTCTTTTCAGCTCAGGAGACTCCCTGAACCTGATGAGACTTGTCTGTTCAGTAATCTGACATGGATCTGTCCTCCAAATACACATTTAGTTTCCCCTTGTAACTGTAGGCTGGGGGGGGCCTGAAGCTGTCTAGTACATGTTTTTTCTTTTTATCTGTTTTAAAAATATAAATAACTCTGAAGCTAAGTGTTTCAGATTCTGCAAACTCCAGTCAGTGATTGGGATGACTGGGATGTGGTTTTCTTTTGCAAAACATAAAAACGATACCCCTCGATCATTGCTTTTAATAGAGTGATGCCACAAATTAGGTATTTGTTAAAGTTCTCCTCTTGAGAGCAGCAAACATTCAGAACTAGAAGTTGTTCACGTTTATTAATGCTGTGATAAAGAATTTGCTGAATTTGAGATAAGCCATGGTTACCTTGCTGGTTGGCCCCCATGGTTCAGAGTACAGCTCTTATAGTTAAGGACAAAGCCTAAAAACTTAAGTGAAAGGTAGAGCGTATGAAACCAAGACTTCACCTTACAAACCAGCTGAGAACAGAATAACTGAGAAGTAGAAACATATCCTACACTTCATACATAACCTTTCCTCTGTTTTTAAGGTCAGGTGAAAAAATGTGGCCATCCACTAAACATTAGGCAGGATTTTTTCTCTGTGCATCATTGCAACTAACGCCAGTCACGTGGTAAAGTATAAAATGAGCTTTTTAAATATGGCTTCATAATAATGGAGCTAAACCGAAGACGGTGTCAGAAGCTTGGGGGCCTTGGACAGCTCTGGTGATTCATGAGCATATTCACACATGCCCACCCAAGACAAATGACATCTCTGGCAGCATACTCTTGACTCTGTCTTCAGCATGGATGTAGTGTTATGCCCTCAGACAGAGAAAAGAAAACAACTGCAAACAAGATAGCAAAAGGCACTAGTGTAGTTGCTGGGTCTGCCTAGATATTGTTTGTGCATGGTCCATTCTTCCATTCTTCAGTGCAGTCTCATGCTGCAGAACAAGTACATGCAGTTGCAGCAGTCAGTGGGTCTGCAACAGGCTTCAGCAAGTATTTCTGCACCTCAAGACCCACTGTTGCTACTTCTTGTATCATAGAATCATAGAATCCTCCAGGCCGGAAGGGACCTCCAAAGGTCATCTAGTCCGACCTCCCTGCAGTCGCAGGGACACCCTCAACTAGACCAGGTTGCCCAGGGCTTCATCAAGCCTCGCCTTGAACATCTCCAAGGAAGGGGTCTCAGCCACCCCCCTGGGAAAACAGGGAACAGGGCAACAGTGCAATGTGCTGCACCAATGGTGGACGAACTCTCTCTTAACTGTCGTTATCAAATTCATGCAAGCCTAAAAGGAACAATCTTTCTTTCCTCGTTAATTAAGAAAAGAGCTATCAAGAACCATTTGAACTAGTGCTGTATTGACTACTGAAGATGAAACTGTGACTTCTGTGTAATCTTTGAATAAAACTAGATAAACAAATAAATTAGAGAAGTCTAAGCATAACGTTTCGTGCTAGCAATGCTACAAATGCACATTGGCTTGTCTCGTTTTACTTATGAATAGAAACTCTGTGCTTCAGAACTTTTCTCTTTGCTTTTCACCCAGAAAGTATGCCTGACCCAGGAATGACCTGCTTACTTTGAATTTACTTCATGTACTAGAAAACATAATGCCCTTGAACTTGGAGAGTGATGCAGAGCTCCTGGGAACAGTGGAAGGAGTTTGATTGTCCTGTGTTTGTCCTGTGGCTTATTTCCAGCTCCCAGGAAAGTTAGATGTCATTTTTAGTGTGGTGTAGCTGGTTTGTACCACACTGCACTCTACAGGAGCAGTAGCAGTCTTGCAGCAAGAACACATGCTCTGGGTGTGTCATGCAAATCCCATACCTGAAATCCCCAAGTAGTTTACATGTACTCATATTCTCCACTGATCGGGTCATCATAAGGCAAAAGAAATTTCAAGAAGGGATCTCCAAGGAATATCATTCAGACCAAAAGAATTTAACTCATGCTGATGTGAAAAACAGTGAGTGTTGCATGTCTTTCCTGGAAGGGCTGTCCTCAGGCTTATACAGGAGACCTGACCATGCAGGGTTTTTTCTGTATGGAGTGCAGGGTGGTGAGAGTGCATGTGATTCAATGCTCCATCTGTCTGTGCGGCTGGATTTACTCCCATCACTTTCTGGGATGGTTCCTGTTAGCAGCTCTTTCAGCTTCTTGCTTGCCCATAGTCTGTAAGACTGCATTGTTGGGAGCCCCCTCCTGCCTGTATCATCCCTTGAAGAAAGTCCAGAGGATATCAGTATCAGGTCGTCCCCTGTAGGGCTGGGCTGGGTCTCAGAGCTGTCCCTTGTCCATACATAGTGCCAGATCCTATCTTTTGACTGGGGAACTCCAGGACTGATCAGTCCTTGTTGGGAATTAAGGCACCAGTGGGCCCGCATGGAGCAATCAGAGAAGCCTGATTGCTAGTGAGTGGCCATGCTGGCGGAGCTGGGGAAATAAGTATAGCTTCCCCGGAGTTCTTCAGAGTGGTGGCCATGGAGCCCCCCGTCTGATCTCTGGGAAGGTTTCATTTTCTTTTCCAGGGCAGATCTCCCATCCACCAGAAGAGCAACTTCTACTGGCTAGCTGAGAGAGAAAAAGTTTTGTCCATATGCTCTAACACGCCCTGAAGGATTAGTTGCATAAAATGTTGTATGTCTGCTTGCTGTCATATATGGCCAGCCTCAGGATGGTCCTTCTGCTTTCAAGGGTATAAGAAGTTCAAATCCTTAATAATTCTGGCTATATTACCATTTTACATGTTACATTTGACTGGATCCATCATCCTGTGCCAAAGTGAAACAGGTTTCTTTACCCATATGAGTATCTTCAAATGCCTTTTGAATTTCTCCTTCTTCCCTCTGTTACTGTTGTAGCATTTTCTGCTCTGACATAACTCAGAATTATAAAGTATATATTTGCACACAGATACAGATGTGTTTTCCTTATATGGGCATTTCAAATTTTATTAAGATGCTTACAACATAAATAGAAAACAGTAACATCCGATCCTAAGTATAAAAACCGCCGTTCAGGTTAGCCATGCAAAGTACGTAGAAATAATTAACTTTCTGGCCACTAGATGTGACTGTTGCTCTACGTAAACATAGCTGAACCATTAGTCATTGCTCTAAATTGGAGTCCCTTAACTGAAACCACGACAGATAACTCTATAGCTTTCTAGTGCTCTGTTCTTAATTCTATACATTGAATATTAAGAACTTCTGCTAAACATTACACCTTAGAAGTTGTAAAGAAATGAAAATACATTATTTCATCATTCTGAAATCTTAGCAATTAGATCTTTGCATTAGAAGAAAAGCATTCTTTCTAGAAAAAATAAATTGGTAATACAAAAATTAATTACATCTTTGCATGGAATATCTGCTAAATGCTTATTGTTTTGATTAGATTCTCAAAATATTTTACAGTTCATATAGAACTGGGAAATTGGAACACATAACTTTACAATTGCTAATCTATTTCCTCCAATAAGCCTTAGGCCTTATTAATAATAAATTCAATAAAATTATTGATTTTTTTTTCTGCATCACACCAATGGGATGCTTAACACCTATTTGTCCTGTCCAGATACGTAGCCCAAAATGTCTTCTGGAGTCAGTCTTCTACTTACCCTTGCCCATGAATTTGTGAGGAATACAAATATGATCAGGAAAGTGGAGTTGCAAAGGGGAATTGCAAGTCATTGTGAGGTGAAAACCAGTTTAGAATGGAACTCCAGGACTTTGAATCCCCCAAAATAAAGTTATTTTCTGTGAGCCTTAAGAGGCTGTGAGGCATGGGCATAACATACTGTTTTTTTAGTCACTGCAGACAGTCTGCAGATTTTTAAATGTTTATGGTTGACAGAAAAGGTGAGACTTCAGGGAAGATTAAACATATGCCTATTGTTTCATTCTCCCACCGTACACCACATTGGAGAGTCTGGCTCCCATCTCCTTGATGACCTCCGTGTAGGTGCCGGGATGTCTGTGTGGTGTCCCCAAAGCCATCTCTGCCCCAGGCTGGATGAGCCCCCTGCCCCAAGCTCTCTTCAAGGGCACCACTCCAGCCCTGACCATCACCGAACTCACTGCAATGTCTTTCCTGTTGTTGGGGGGTCCCAAACTGGTCACAGTATCTAGATGTGTTCCAGTGAGTGCTGAGCAGAAGGGGATAACCAATGCCTCCCCAATCTCCTGGCTGTGCTCCTGCTGATGCAGCCCTGGATGCTGTTGGCTGCTTCTGCTGCCAGGGGATGCTGCTGGCTCACGTTCAGGTAATTGGTTGGAATAGGAAACAGCCCAGAAGTTTTCAGCTCTGTAGTTGGGAGGAAGTCATAAGTGAGCTCTGCATGGATCTGCGCTGGGACATATGCATATGCCTGGAGAAGGGGATGTGGCAAGGTAAGAGGTTTCAGATAATACTAAGCCATTCAGGGAAATGATGGCAAAGGAATTGTATATCTTATATATAAGATACATAACTATATATATATGTATATGTACCTGTACTCAGAAATGCCATTTTTTATTTTTCTGGATGCTTTGATAAAAAAATCAAATCAGTGACTGACAGAGGTCATAAAAACAAATTAAATATTAAGAGTTATTAGCAGAAGGTACAGAGAATAAGGCAGAACATCATTATGCCGCAGTTCCGTGGTTTATTACATGATGTTCTTGCTTCAGCTCAACAAGGGAAGGATACAAGAAAATGTCGAAACTGGAGAAATAAGAATACAGAACTGGAAGAAGTTCAGAGGAGAACTACAAAGATGAGCAAGTTCATGGATTTCTCAGTAATCTGGGATGCTGGAGATAGTCTGGAAAAGAGATAAATTAGGGGGATAAGGCAGAACTCTGTAAAGAGATGGGTAGTGTGCTAAAGTTGCATAGGAATAAGTTCCTCTCTATCTCCCGGTACAAAACCCAGCAAACAAAACTTCGCACACAGTGTAATTAAGCTGTGGGATCCATTTTCATGGGATGTTGTGGCGACTAAAAATTTTTGTTTTCAGAGACCTCATGGTTCTTAGTCAAGTATCATAGAATCATAGAATGGTTAGAGTTGGAAGGAACCTTAGAGATCATTGAGTTCCAACTCTACTGCCATGAGCAGGGACACTTCCCACTAGAGCAGGTTGCTCAAAGCCTCCTAAGTAGCAGTTATTAAATGCCTGCAAACCACTGAGTCTACAGGCCATAAAAAACTGAAGAGCATGTTGGATGGGAGAAATATCCTACATATTTGTCCTGTTCTTCCATACTTCAGCATCCTCCCCTTGTTACTGCAAAGGACAGGGTATGGGGCTGAAGGGACCTCCAGTATGGGCCAGTATAGAATCATAGAATCATCCAGGCCTGAAGGGACCTCCAAAGGTCCTTTAGTCCAACCTCCCCACAGTCGCAGGGACACCCCCAACTAGACCAGGTTGCCCAGGGCCTCATGAAGCCTCACCTTGAATATCTCCAGGGAAGGGGCCTCAACCACCTCCCTGGGCAACCTGTTCCAGTGTTCCACCACCCTTAGAGTAAAGAAATTTTTCCTAATATCCAACCTTAATCTACTCTTCTCTAACTTAAATCCATTGCCCCTCATCCTATCACAGCAGGCCTTTGTGAACAGCCCCTCCCCGGCCTTCCTGTGTGACCGCTCTTCATGATTTTAACCAATACAGATAATATGAAGGAATGAAGAGAGGCTTCTGTAGATACAGCCTCCTTCAGGCAAATTCAAAAGCATACTGCTTGCCTGACTATTGAAGACCCCCTAAAATGGCATTAGAAGAAAAAAATAATTTTGTAACAAAATTGTAGAATACAAATTTGCTTAAAAAGCAGGATGTAATACAGCAGCATAAGGACAAGAAATTACTAATTTAATAAAAATGTTATTTTAAAATATTAAAAAAGAAGTTAAACAGATTAGCTATCTGCCTTAGAATTCAGATTTGTGTAGTCATATGAGTACTGGAAGATGGGAGACTGGAGACTACGTACTAGAATGCAGCTGCAAAGATGATTTGCAAGACCTTGTACAGGTAAATAAGTAATGCTAATGGTTTTCCACCAGAAACAATTTTTTTTCTCTCTCAGTTGGAAATGACTGCTTGATCCAATTCTCCTTCCTATTCCCTTCAGTGTTTTAGCTGCAAAGATCTTACATATTTTCCATAGAGCGTTTAATTTTGAGAAATACTTGTTAGCCCTAGCTTTTATCTATATGTGTGTTATTTCATGCCTGTTATAAAATTAAACTAAGTTGTTATTTGATATGAAATGGAGTGCAATCAAATGGTAAAACCATTATTAGCATGCTGAAAATATTTGAGTCATTGGTAGTTTTTTGATAATACAATAAAAATTTATATGACTTAATGTGTACCAGCACTTCAAGTAAAGATTGCTGGGATCAGATTGTGACAGGTTAGTGTATTAATGAAAACAGAGAGATAAACATTTAAAAAAAAAAAAAGTAGATCTCACTTTTTCTTGCTGCTTCAGGAGATCAGCATTCTCAGTGCCAATTTCAGTACAGTTTTAATTCAGTTTTCAAACTTTAGTCTTCATAGTGTCTGTGAAGCCTAGGTATGCCTGTAGTCTGACACCTTGCAGAGAAGGTTACTGTTCATCTTTGGAAAGAGAGGGAGATGTCCAGCAAGATCTTGTAAAGTCCTGGTGAACTTCAAGTAGAGAAGGAGGTGGGGTATCAGCCTTTACCAGAGAAGTTTTGCTGACTGGATCACCTAGGACTTATTTGCCAGGCAATTAAATAGTAGTTTAGGATATTTTCCTAAGATATGCCTCATGTATATACACGCACACATATATTCACATACCATTTCTACATATATATATATGCACATATATACATATATATACACACGCCATTTATATATACATACATATATATATACACATATATATATGTACATACACACCATATATATATACACACCATTTAAATGCATACATGATTTACAGATACAAGTTTATAAGCATATATAAACACATACATACATATAGTGATGAGTCATACATTTGTATTGGTATTTGAAAGTATCTGAATGAGAGAATTATGGTAGAAAATTCTAGGGGAAGGAGTCACCAGAGTTAGCTGCTGTGGCTTTGAAAGTGAAGTGGAACAAAAATAGGCCATCAAAGGCTATCTCCCTTTTCATGGCAAAGCTGCGTGTAGGAGCTTTACTGCAGTTATTTCTTTCTAAAATAAAAATAAATGGAAGAATTTGGAAAGTAATGGCGTTCGTAGATGATGCCACTGACAAAGAAGAGAATGGTGGCAATTGGAGGAGCACAGGCAGCAGTGAAACGGTGGTGATAGAAGTGGTTGTTAAATGGGGCCATGACCACTTACTGCAGGAAACCTCCTGGTGGGAGTCCCTACTGTGTGGCAGAGCTACCCACAAAGGTCACGGGGCCCCAACATGTTGTCCATTTGGCACAACGGAAAGACAGAGTTTCCTGGTACATGGGGTCCAGGTTTCAGTGAGTATAAGCATGGAGAAGGGTGTTACCTGGTAATTCAACAGCATTTTATGATGGGAGGACTGAAGAGGGGGGAAGGTTGCTGCCTTCTGTCAGGAGGCGAGAGCAGCAGTCCCACAGACTAGTAATGGTTTGGGTTTCCTAGGTTGGTGTTTCCTGGCCTTCTCTTCCCCAGATGCCTCCCCGCAAAAAAAGTACTGTTGATGCAAACCCCTTTGTTAAAAGTCCTCCAAGTTATTGCCCGGTGGTGCAGTTTGATCTGACGGGATTCTGACTGGCAGCTTGAGCTACTGTTGCGTTGGTATTCTTAGGTGTCTGAAAACGAAACCCAGACATTCATAGGGTAAATAGTGTCCTGCAGGAGGGACATTGCAAGAGCCATACCCAAAAGAGGCAGGAGCCACTCCTTTCTGCATCGTGAAGGCTTCAGTGTTCACTGCCACTCGGAAGTGTGGACAAAAAGCAGTGCTGTTATTTAGCCATTGATAAAATCAATAGCTAACTTCTCCATTTTATGAGCTTGCTTAAACTTGATTTTTTATTTTTTTTTCCCTAAGTGTCCCACTAAGGATCTTCCAGCCTTGTGTGCTATGAAGACCGCACTGTCACTGGGTTGGGACTTTTTTTCTTTGCTGCCAGCAAGAGCAGTAGCTATAATCCCAGCACTTCCTGTAGTATTTCTCGGTCTTTTGACCAGACCTTTTGAAGCCCATCTGGAACAGAATTGATTCACCACCCAGGGCAGCTTTCCATCTGTGAACAATTTTAAAAAGGCCCGAATGAATTATTTGAGCACTGCTGGACATTTGAAATATCCAGGCCTCATCACCTGGAGCAGTGAAACGGGCAGACGGTTGGAGTGGCTCGGGAAGAAAAGTGAGGTGCTGACGGGCTGCATTGTGGAGGCTGAGGACCACAGCTGTCCTGTAGGAACACCCTCAGATTTCAGCCTGTGGACTCATGGCTCAGACCTGAAGCACGGTGGTGTGGCAACCGTCCAACGTGCACCAGGCTGGCATGATGGTCCTCAATCAAACGGAATCTGCCAGGGATCATTTTGGGCATTCTGCTTGCCTATTCTCTGAGAAAAAGATGTAACATGAACTAGTAGAATTTAAATGCTCATTTCCTAAACCTGAGACTTTGGGTATGATTCCTTTTCAGTCACTCCAGCATATGTAATACTAAATTTATTGGCTTTTAAAATGAAGCATGAAAATTTTGGCAATGCTCCCTACCTGCAAAAGCCTAGCTAACTTCACATACTATTAAAACCAGTGGCAATTGCCCCGATGCTAACAGTGTTCAGTCCTGCTCATCACTTTCACCTCATCTCGTTTATATAAAATATACAACCGTCTCTAATGTCTTTAATGTGCTTTAAGAGAAGCTACTTTTCTTTTTTAATTAACCTTATTTCTTCTCCCTTGAATTTTCCAGAAATTGCTGAGAGCAATGGCAGAGGATAAGAAAGGCTAGAAAATTACAGGGTATGCACTGAAATGGATGTCTAAGTACTTTTAGTTGGTATCTAAAGTTAAGTATTTTATGTTCATTGAACATAAAAGGCCTGATTTAAAAAATTTCTAGCCAGTGAAAGCTCCCATGGATCATGAGACCTTTGCATGCACACTAAGACACATTTGTGCAGGCAGTGGTAGCTACTAATCACCATTTTCTCTGCAAGAGAATAAAGATTCCATGCCATGAGGGTCTCCATGGTTCTCTTAAGAATTAAGGTAAGTAAAATGGCTTCAAGAAACAACAAAAATCAACAATTTTTCAAAATTTGATGCTTCAGATCACTAGATCTCTGGCTCAAACCATATGAGGCTGGAGGGATTTCAGAGCAACCATGTCCTTTGCAAAGAGCACTTTTTTCCCTGGTTCCTTCAAATTTAGGTAGCCCAGCTGGGGAGGAGTAATACTGGGAACGTATCCATGCAGAACTCTTCCAGATTCTTTCCTTCAGTGAGCTGCAGCCCATTGCTGAGTTTTATTCATATAACTCAGGATAATGGGAAGTTTCCAAAGAAACCCATCAAAAGCATCGCAGATTTTTTGTCACCTCCAGTCTTGTGCTCATGGACAGGTGAGAGACAGGTCCAACTGAAAAACTCAACTCAGCAGGAGCTCCAAGAGAAGAGGTGTTCCCTTCAGGTTGGCAATGTGTGAGGCTCTCTGTGTATAACATCAAGGAGTCAACACAAAAATGGTCATACACCAAAAGGCCAGAGTTCTTCATCCTCTATATGAAAAGGGACCAGAGCAGTATAGCAAAGAGGCAGCTGATTATTCCTCCCAGCTAGTAACTGGTAACTACTAATGCTATGTTGCAGAGTTTAGAAACCTATAGTAATGGAGAATTATACCTGTCAGCCATTCCAGCAGCTGCTGGTTTAGCATGTCTAGGATGGCCGGCTCCTCATGTTGCTACTCACCTGTCTCGGATGAATTCACAATACATCTCCGAAGCCCTCTTCTCCCTACCCAGCTCCCCTCTTCTTTAAGTCAACCAGGCACCACTGCCTGCTTGGTGCTGTTGGCTTCTGTAGTTCCTCCCTAATTCATTTGGATCACAGTTAATAATATCTTGGTACTTACACAACACTTGAATAGTCAAAGCGCTTTACGAGTATTCTCTAATTAAGTTTGAAGTACTTCCTGGCAGCATCATAGAGAGTAGAGATGGAAAATGCTAAGACATAGAAAAATGATCTACCCATGACAATTTTTAAAATAGGGGCATAAATTGCTTCTTTTGGAGACTTGAAAAAAATTATCACTAACACCTATTAGCACCCACCCTTCAGCTCCCTACCCTGACTCTCGAAAAATCTCCCAGGATTTCATAAGATGTCAACTAATTAGCTATTGGCATATGTCTGGGCCAGCCTCTGTAATTCCTCTTCTTCCTTCTGGCTGATGGAGTATCATCTGTGCTATAATTTGTCTCACTGATAGTATTCTTTCTGATAATATGGCATGAAAGGCTTAGGGGAAAGAGGACAGCAAGCAAAGCAAAGATGAGATCTCTCTTGAAAAACTGCCTAGAGGAGTTGTGGGAACAGCTAAAATCCATTGAGTGAAATTATATCTTCCAGGTGATAACCAGGACTGATAAAGCTGTTTTTTCAAAGGCAAAATCTAGAGTTAAAAGCATCCATTTTGGAGAAATCGTATTTACAGTGTGCTCCTCATGGAGACCGGGTGAGGCACTGACAAAGCAATCCTTAAGGCACTGAACAATCTCAGTAACTATCTCTATGCAATTAGCTTTTTAAATGAACACACTGGATTGTTGGTTAAATTGCCTTCAATTGCAGTAAGGTAAGATAAATTTTAGAGCTAAAAAGGCTAGAAGACACTCATCTCTCTACATTCATAACTTAGTTTTCACAGGATGGGGTGAACACTTTTAAAATTCAGCCCTGCCAGCTGATAGGGTGTTGCATCTTTTTCTGTCTGCCTTGCTGTGTTCTCCTGCATGCGTACTCCTCCTGCTGAGTTTTTGGTTTTTGGAAATTAATTGCTATCCCACCACAAAGCAGCCAGGTGTTTGTGGTTGTTGGGGTTTTTTTTTGTTTTTTGGTTGGTTGGTTTCCTTTGGTTTGGATTTATTTTTTTTTTTCCCAATTATTATGGGAATGGAGCAGGACAGAGCAGTGAATCCTCTCCTTTTTGGTAGTGACAAGACATACATCAGGGCAACTGCCTGTGAGACCATCCCTAGCACAGAGGATGAAACCTTGAGGCCAAGCGAGATGCAGTTCTTGCTGAGAAGATGTCCAGTGTGTTTTTATAGCAAGTGCTGACCAGGAGCCCTTTTGGCCCCATGGCTCCTGAAAAGAGATTTTTCAGAGTTTGTACTGTGAAGCTTGTCCCAGACTCCCACTCCACAGGTGTCTCTGTCTTCTGGAGAAGGAATATATGGGAAGATGGATGGGCTTATTAGAGAATTGGACAAGGAAAGAAAACTGCAGTTTGCGTTGTAACTGACAACAGCGCTTGCTGAATATCTTCCTTCCCTGCTGCTCTTTTCCACATCACAGCAGCAGTCCTTGTGTCCAGGCACTTCTCCCTCATCTTCTGGACCAGGCACCTACAGAGAAAAGTTGTACCTGTGTTTCTGGACCTCATGAAAACACTGCTATCTAACTCGGAGCTGACCTTGGCTCCAGGTCTGTAACAGACAGGAGAAGCCAAATATTTTACTTCATTAGGGCTAAATATGGAACAGCTTTAAATGATTGAACTCTTGCATGCTGTTAATGAGTTAATCTAGGAGACATGGCAAGGATATATGAATAAAACTAATGTATTAGCAGCAGTTTTCAGTATCAACTGAGAGAGGAACGTTCTTGCTTAGCCAAACATGGCTGGATAGCTGAATTTACTTTACCTTCACTTATACGCTGGTTAAGGGCTGATAGACCACTCAGCACAACAGCTTGAGTGCTGTAGCTAACCTTATGATTGAATGGGTCAGGAGCCATTCCTAAATCTTCTTTATCTAAAGTATGACTTAGGTTAATGCTAACATCAGCAAATATTTCAGAATTTACTGTCACTTCTTTCCAGACCTGTGAAAGCAGGATGAGTTTCTTTTTTTTCTTATGAGGGAAAATGGCATCAGCCTTACACTGCAGCCTGCACCCTTCACAGTAAGCCCAACAAGGGTACTGAATTCATTTCAGAGCTCTGCTCTTCAGAAGGTGTGGACATGTAATCCTGAGCTAAATGGAATGTAGTATATGCTGTCTGTGAACTGTAATTAGGAGAATTATAGGTTTTACAGTGTGCTTCTGCTGAATCCAGGAGCAAAATAAATGACTAAATGAATAAAGTCTCTTTATGTCAGTAGAGACCAAATTATCTAATAAATTAACAATAAATACCTTGCTAAATTAAATCTTGTTTTCTTCAAATAGCCACAAGGAGTTTGAACGTTCAGCAGCAAGCTGATTGCATAAAAACAAAGACATCTTAGGCAAATGCCAAATATTACAAACAGGGTATTGTTTAACAACCTGATACTCAGATAAGGGTTTATGAATATTATTCACACTTTACATAAGCATTCCCTTTTCTCTTTAAAGGAAATCAAAGGGAAGACTCAAGGCACAACAATGCTTCAAGTCAAAATTATTAGACTACTAAAATAGGATTTTATAGTGAAAGCTGATCATATCTTTCCCTGTAAAGACCTGCTTCCTCTCAGTGAGATACAACCTACTCCTCACAGTATTAAACTGCCCATAGCTATTTTCTCTCCTCCCCTATATCTACATACATACATGTATGTATGTAGGCATGTATGCATGCTTTCCTGATGTAACATAGATAGAGACACTCTCACACACCGCTTTCACACATCCTCAAGGGTTTTTTCAACTAATGGAGGACTCTAGCATCCTTAGGTTGAGATGAAATATTCAACACCTTACAAAGGTTATGCAATCCTTTTTTATACGTAATTAAACTACTCTGGTTTACATGGACTAAAAACTTCATAAACACTTTAGTCATTTTGGTTAAAGCTTCTACTAGTACAATGGAGTCACTCCCTGCAGATACTCTGTACAAACTTTTTTGTGGTGCCAGGGAGCATTTTCTTCCTTTCCTCCAGAATGACTAACATAAAGAGACAAAAGTATAAATCTTTTGCATTTGGCCTTTTTTTCTTTTTTCTTTTTTTACTTATTATTACGGAAACAACAGTCTCTGAAACAAGTTTTCTGTACTCCAACCAATTCAGTGTATCCTTTGTCCCCTCATCTTCTTTCTCCCAATATGCCCCAGCCCTAACTCCCCAGCCCACGATGCTTGTTTGACAGAGGCAGCACTACTGTAGTTCTCTGTGTGCAGGCTGGCTCCTGGGCTGGTGCCAAAGCAGGGGTGTTACAGCTAAATTATGCCAGACCCTTTCTCATTTGGAACATTAATATAAGCCCCTTTCCACAACCACCAGTTTTCACATGGTTTATTATAGACTTCTCTTATTTTTTCAGGTTTTCACAGAATCACAGAATGCTATGGGGTTGGAAGGGACCTCTGGAGATCATCTAGTCCAATCTCCCTGCCAAAGCAGGTCCTGCTAGAGCAGGTTGCACAGGAACATGTCCATGTGAGTTTTGAATGTCTCCAGAGATGGAGTTGTTTTGCTAAAAATGTTTTTTGATATGAGTTACAGAAACCTGGACACACAAGCAGGTAGACAAAGCAATCACATAAATTCCTTTTGCCCTCAGAAAACCAGTCTAGAAAAGAGATATGAAACATCATGTCCAGGCCAAACTACAGATATTAGCTGAGAGGGAATGGGAATAGGGATCCCACTGTGGATGGGAAATTCTGTACTCATACAAATTCTTTTCTTGTTCTGCTGGAATAGGATATGAGATAACTGATTTTATGAACTGATCAAAAAGGACAGAAACATTACCATCTCTTATACAACATAAAGATTAAAAAAAGAGGGAGTGAGGAAGAAGCAAATAATTCTCTGAGCAGCAGAATTGATGTCTTCTGATTTTCCCTGTGCCACAGGAGGAGGAGAACTGGTTTTACCTGCTCCAGCTCTCATCTTCCCCATCTCTCAGTGTAGCAGACCATGCTCCCAGCTCCCGGGCACTCAGTTTGAGCTCTGTCAGGCTCAGGGCTGTCATGCCTGGCCAGCTGCCCCTCAGGCACCTGTTGTTTGCCAGGGGACAGCAAACAGCTCCTGGAGGTTGGTAAGAGCCTGAAAAGTCACTACCTTTCCTTTCATGGCAGTGTTCAGTTGGGACCCTTTTCTACCCAGTGGCTGATTTGCTTGGTGCCCGATATACTTAGGACCTTGACCACTCTGTCAAAGTTGATTGAAATTGGCTGGTAGGTTCAAAAATTGCTAGGCAGTGAACAGTGGTGAATCCAGAGGTGGATAGGCAAGACAAAAATACGTCTCCTCTTGAATCTACACCTAATCAAAGTTTAATTAAAGTTTCTCATGAAAGTCACCTGGATGAGAATCCTGATTTATGCTCACATGATTTAATCATATCATCATTTGACTTTCTGCCTTAGAAATCTAAGTATTATTGTAAGTGTATAGACACCCCACCAAATTTCTTCCTTAAGAATCAGAAGTCCTCTGGTTTTCCAAGCTCGGAGTAATATTTTAGCAATAAATACACCACGGATTTTATTTTGCCTCTTGGGTTACTTTGCCTCCTGTTACTAAGCTATATGAATGAAAATACTGGTTTTTACAGGCAGTGGCCACAGAAAATAATACGCAATTCAGAGAGAGGTCCTGAATTCGGTTACTGGAAGCTGCTTCAGGCTCCTCTTTTTTATTTTTTTCTTTTTTTTTCTTTTCTTTCAAGTTTCATTCTTTAGCTGTCTTTTAAAAATCAGGTTAGTGCTTGTTTAAGAGCCTTAATGATTTTGCACAGAGCGAGAGCAGTGAAGAGGAGGTTGTCCTGGGAAAAGCTGAGAAGGTGAGCCGGTGCAGGTCTTTTCCTGGGTCTCAATATGACAGGGCTGACAACAAAAGGCTTAATAAGACAGCTGCTCTGATAAGACAGGATAGGGCAAAGAATATAGATAGTGAGTAAATGTTATGTTGCTTCAGATGCTAGGCACCCGTGTTCATGAAGCATTGGACCTGGCCCACATGTTTTTTCCCCTGGTGTGCTGCACAGAGCAGATCCTGTCTGTGCTTGTTCTTTAGCCCTAAGTACAAGCCTTTACACAGCAGACGTGGCCTGTCCAAGATCACCAGCTCCTCAAATCAATGTCTTCAGCAAGGCCACCAGTACAGATGTGTGTCTTTTAAGATTTTCTTCTATATCTTCCATTTAAAAAATAAGCTGGTACGTATAAAATGTGTATGAATCATTTAAAAATGTCACCAGAGAGTTACCTTAAAGGGTAGCAACTAGAAATAAATCCTTTAGCATGGAAAACTGTGGTACTGCAGAACAGCAATTGCAAGCAAACAAAAGGAAAACACAAGATTCTTCAATCTTCTGGCTGTATTTCTGAACCTAATTAGTATAACCTCTGACTACGTCAAAGAGTGCTTCCTTAATGAACCTCTGAATCATCTATAACTCCTCTGTGACTGATAACCATGACTCAGTATTACCAGCTACAAGGGTGAAGTGATTTCGTGGTAAAGACATTAAATTTCCCACTGTCTCCAAGTCCTGCCATGAACTTGCATGGGCAGGCTGTTGTCTCTGCACCTCAGTTCTTCATTGATAGGCAATGGTCTTCCAACACCATGACATTTATGTTACTTCTAGAATAATGGATCACGCATTGCAATGAGCCTTGAGCCCAGGAAAGTCTTCTAGGTGGTTCTGAACTGCTTGAGAGAGCAGAGAAAGTGTTCACAACTTGGGAGTCCTCAAATACAGAATGACATAACTCTCCAGATGTCTCATAAGGAAGAAATTTTGGAAATATCTAAGTTGTAACGTTTGCAAAAGGAGGGGCACGGTCTTAAGGAAACAGTAATTGAGAATTCATAGGTAAAGAACGGATAAAGGAAAGGCAAAGAAATAGTGAGCAGAGGTAAGTGGAAACGAACAGAGGTTACCCCAGAGACTGGGGTAATTCAGGGAAAGAAAATGAAGTTACTTTCAGATTATGTGGAGGGAGATTAATGAGAAGAGCAAACACACAAAACCTGATAGGAAAACGAGAAAAGCCTTTTAAAGGAATGGAGGAAAGAACTACTCAGATAGTTAATTAAAACAGAACTGCTCTTGTAAGATACCAGGTAAAACTGATATCCACAGAGGCCATCATATTCAGGTTGATCCTGATGACAAAGATACATTTTTGCTGCTTCTTTTCTTGCAGAGACACATCAATAATGCATATCTTAATTACATTCAACTACAAAACCTAGGTATTAGAGTGGTGCCACTTTGCTGATGAATAGAGAGGTCTGCCAATTTGTCATCTTGCGAAGTACAGTACTGGGAAAAGCCTAGCTTGCATGTGTAAAGCTATAAGGGCTGGTCTGTAAGAGAAGACTGAAAAATATGGATTTAAAATATGTATTATATTGAATAATAGTAGGTTACTAACCTGAATATCATGATGAATTCTGGTTTCCTCATTATATCTCAGATACATTGTTAGATGCACCTGAAGTACAAACAGTCCAAAAAGTGACAACAACACAGAAGAAAGATGAGGCCTCTGCAATACCAAGCATTGCAAAATTAAAGATCTGTTAACCTGAAAATCAGAAAACAAAAAAAGGGAAAATATAGCATTTCAGACAAAAAAAAATTGCTATAGTTCAAAAAATTTAAATACTATAAGTAGGTTTATCTGATTTTTTTCTAGTGTTCTTGCAAATCCATCAAATAAAGAAAAGCTGAAGCTGTCTTTACATCACCTGCTTGCAGTTAGCATAAAAAATTCTGGACAGGTTTTGTTGCATATTGGCACATATACCACTTACTGTGCTCTACTGCTAACATACTTTTTACAATACAAGGCTTCTAAGATTGTCTCCCTGAGAAGCTGTCAGTCAAAATCCTGTTCACTCTAGCGTGTCATAAAATCCAAGTATAACAAACTTTTCTGTCAGTTTTAGGTTTTGGCTATAGCTGGATCTGACATCAGTTCCCTGTGTAACAATTTTTGACTGTCAGTTTAGATATTATAAAACTTACTTGTTTTGAAACAAAATTTGGCTAGGGATGTTGGCTTTTAATTTCTTTTAATTGTAAAATCTAAGGTTAAAACTCCTTCAACCACAAGTACTCTAACTGGAGAGAAGTAACAGATTGTTGGTTGACATCTGAAACCACCTTCCATGACAGGAACTGGGGTTGTTTGTTGCCCCTCTTCTCTTTCTTGTTTGACTTTAGACAAAGACATGCTATTACTCAGAGAGAAATCTTCTCCGCATCTTCTCCTAGGAAATGATCTGTAAATATGGAAAAAGCATTCAGATGTTACTTCTTGTGAGAAAAACACTTACATAAAGGTGAAGTACTGAAGGTGAACTGTATGGGCTATGTCTATGACATCCTGTAGGAGATTTTCCAAAAGCATCTCCGGGACATGAAGATGTGCAGCCTGTGGTGGCCTTGAGGCTATCTTGCAAGGAGGCAGGAATGTTGAAAAGTGGGTGCTTTTGTACAGTTGAGCATCTGTTCTCTGGCCCTCCCTTGAGTCCTCTCAACAACCTCACATCGCGGAATTCACCAAACCCACAGGCTCTCGCCATGCCCTTTTGAGGGCTGATGCTCTAGCTCAGGGCCCAGATCCTCATGCATAGCACTCCTTTGAACAGATTCAATGTGCAAGATGCAGCTTTTCCATTTCTGGGCCCTAGTGATACTAATCAGAAGGTTAACTACCAGGAGGGACTCCTTCCCTGCTGCACAGAAATTTTCATGCTGGACAACTCACATCTCTATGGCAGCCAGAGCCTGACTCATGATGCTTGGAGAGCATCAAAGTATTCTAGTATGGCCCTGTCCTCCAGAAAGGAGACCTCAATATCACTGACTAACAACTATGACAGACATTGGCAAGGAAACCAAATCTATGTGAGCCACCACAGACCCCGGGACTGGGTTCAGTTCCTCACACACTTAGTACCACTTGTGATGTCGTGGGATGTCTGAAACTTCTCTACAAGAGTGGGAGATGCAAAGTAGCAGTTGTCAGGGATGCACACCCTTCCTGGGGTGGTAACTGGAGGCCAAGTGGTGCAGTCCAAAGCATCAGGAATGCTAGATGCATACATGTCAGCAATTGAATTAAGTCCCAGATGGCAATGACTATATTCCTGACAAATGATGGATGCTGTCAAATATGTCAGAAACATTGTTCAGAGCAGGATGGATGACACAGAGTGGCCCCAACAGGGACAGTCAGCACATGAAAGTCCCAAGTTCCTTTCTCCTACCATGCACTAATGCCTTGACAAGCCCTATTGCACCCAGATCTCTGCCAGACCACTCTAACCCCACAGCCCACCTTCCCTATATACCTCAAACCCTGCAAATTCCAAGTTCCAGAAGGCAACCAGACCTTTACTCCCTTCATGTGGAGAGAGCTCCATGGGGTTAGGTGTTTCGTATGATGTCAGAGGGATCTCGTGGCTGAATGGCACTACAAAGCAAGGCATCTGCTTACTGCCTACCAAAGGCTTTCTCCTTCCAGGATGTGTTCAAAGCCCTCCTCACCTCCTCACTCACAACTGAGTGAAACCTTTCCAGAAGTTGTAGAGTCATGCATGGCCATGCCGGAATGTGTCTGCAAGGAAACTCCCCTATTGATGGGGTGTTCAGATGTCTCTGTACCTGTAAGTGCTCAGAGCCTGTGCCAAATTCCAGTTCCTCTTAGGCACATGAGCTGCTACATCTAGGAAACTTTTGTGTTTCAGAGGTGGCTGAAGAAGGAACTACTTCTGACTGTTAGCTTTCAGACAGCTTTATGAGACACAGTTTCTCAACTCATGCACCATACTCCCTTCCCACCTTTGTTGCTATGTTTCTGAGAGATACCTCTAGGCCATCACTCACAGTCAGTGTGGAAACACTGCAGAAAACTGAGCCAAATTTACTATCTGTGCCCCTTCTACCACTTCTACTACTACTCCAGAGCAGTAGGAGAAGCAGAAGGAGCCACCAGAGATATTATAAATACTAGGCTCAGTTTCTTGGCTATAGGACCAAGACCTTTGACACAAGCTTTAGATGGGGATGCTATAATCCCAGTGGAGTAAACACTGAAAGTCTCTACCTGAAGCTATCTGTGTAAAGGAAACTTCCAGTGCTGAGGTCTTAAGGAAGTTGTTTTATGTCAGTTGTGTTAGTCTCTTTGCCAGGGATCTGGCTATCTACTAGCTAGGTTTACTCTGCCTCAGTCCTCAAATAAAACTGTCTTATAGCAATGTTTCTTCTCCATTCATTCCTACACTGCAAGAACCACTGACTGGATGCAAATGAGTCTTTGCGCTCTCTATCAGAGTGCTGTAACATCTTGTTTCACACTTCCACTCTCATCTTTCTGTTGAAAGCCCATTCATGTTGGCTTTTGTTTTTGTTGAATGTCCTCAGTCTCTTCTTTCTACAAGTCTCAGCTCAGAGCACTTCAAGCATTTATCTTCATGAAGGGTTGCACTGGAGTGATGTGAGGTGTTATCTCTGAATAATTTTTCACTTTAAGTAATCCATCATACAAAGTCAGATGGGGCAAGTGTTATGAGTCTTGTGTAGCAGAAATAAAGTTCTGCAGTGGCAGTGGGACAAGCTAAAAAGATCACATAGCAAGTCTTGTGCTTTTTTTTCCCCATCTTTAACCTTGAATATAAACATGGGTTGACCCCTCTCTGCTGGTTAAGATTGTAATACCTGTCAGTGAAGAGAGAATAAGGCACAGGTAACTAAAATTTTCTCTTGCCTTTTCCTGTCAAAAGTGTCCTAGACAGAATACAAATTCAGTAAGGCCAGAATTTTTGGTCAGTGAGACAGGACAGCAGAATTGTAGAGGTGCAAAGGATTTCTGTGAGAATCTGACTGATCAGCTCACACTATTTCAAGGGGAATGGAAGTCCACTAAAACTAACACATGCTAAAATGAATGGGTGTATTCTGTCCTGCGTGACCCTCTCCTGGGAACTCAAAGTACAATTAGGACAAAAAGTGCAGTTCACAGGCAGGGAGCATAATCATATAATCATTCACTGTTCAAGTGAGCAGGACAAAAAATGTGTTTTGTAAAGGTTGTTTCATTCTCTGCAGCTCTTGTGGTGCAGAATCTCTCATTAATATTTGCTCTGTCATTCAAGTCTAACACAAATATTTTAATCGAAATATTACTCTCAGTGCAGTTTAAACATAAAACCAAGGAAGGTTAAAGACCATCTCCTGACATGAATCTTACTTGTAGAAATAACAGATATGAGAAAAATACAATTTGAAGCAAACATTCCTTGAACATGAGAACATCTTGTTCAAGTGCCACAATTACCAATATCCTTCAGATTTAAAAGGATAAATTCCTCCCTAGCAATCCAACCTAAAGATACTGTTGCTCCTATCCACTAGATGATGACCCAGGGAATCATTGTTGGATTAGAAGGCTGACGATGGAGATATAGGTTTTGGATAGGAAAAAGTTATGGGGTTATTCCTTAATGCATGACAAGAAAATTGCCAAGTTGAGGAAAGAGTATAGGAGAAGGACACAGAGGGTGACTGGCGCAACAGGAGGCTGGCTGTCTTTGCCTCCTTCCATAGTCAATGAAGAGAGGAAGAGGGTCCTGCCAGGCCAGATGAGAATGGGAACCTACTATTGTGTCTTCTGCATTGCTTCCACATCCACTACTATAAGCTAGGTCTACACACACGCACACAAAAAAATCACCAAAAACGAAAACACAAAAAAAAACCCCAAACCCTACAACAACAACCAAACAAAAAACCCAAACAAACTCAAACCCCAAAAAAAACACAAGAGGGAGAAAAGGCAAAGAAAGAAACAAAGTAAGAAAATGGCTGGAGGACAGCAGAGAGGGTGTACAAGGGCAGAAGGAGAGGATGAGGAGAGGAACCACAGTTAAGGAGCAACCTACTGTGGGTTCTCCAAACAGCAGAGTGCAGAGTTAATGCTTTATCTTGTAAGAGATAAGGATCCAACTGAGAATCTCAGAACTCATATCAGTTGTAATTTAGGGCAGAACTGAATGAATGCTGCAAGCTGAACAAGTACAAGAAGGACATGTTCAGTGAGAAAGACTGAAGGACGAGAAGGATACTGTAACCTTGGAAAAACTAAAAAAGAAAAAGAAAAAATAACATCCAGTTTTCTGGTGGAGATGTAAGAAAAAGATGGATTTTGAAGGATGTTAGAAAAATAAAGCTGCCCACGAGAAGCATAAGACAGGTCAGAGAACTGCACAGCTGGAAATCTGAATTACTGAAAGTACATCTGAAATGTCAATGACAATAACATAAAAGAGGGATAAGAAGAAAGAAAATTCAATTTTAGTAGTCTTAAGCTGAGGAAGTACAAGTCTAAACAATATCTCATCTCTGCGTCCAAAGAATCATGGAACATGACCCACAGTGTGCTTAATTTAGGCTTTTAACTTGCTCTTAAAATTTAGGCAGAAAAGGTCTCCTCCTGAAGACTTTCATAAGCACACTCTTCAATCCATTAGCTACACAGATATTCATCAAATTTACAAGGTCTGATAACTAGGAACTGAAAATTGAGGTACAAGTCTGGTTTCTGAGGTACTTAGCCTAGATCTACCATCCCCACCCCACTCCTACAGCCCTCCAAATATTTGCCAGAGTAGATATAGGCTTAAGAAGCTACAAGCATATTACAGAGCATTTACTGAGAATATGGAGAAAAAGAGGTATCTCAGGAAGTGGTATTCCAGAAAAGTGGGAAAAAGAAAAACACATGCCACCAATATGTTGACTGAAGAGTGGAAAGGCTGCAGAGCAGGCAGAAAAGGACATTGAAGAATGGTGAGCCAAGAAAAACTGATTGAAAGAGACAGTGATGAGCAGAAGAGATGCTATTGTAGCTCAATGACTCAGAAAGATTATGATTCCTTCAGAGACAAGTCAAAATTGGACTACAATACAACTTTGCAGAGGACCTCAAGTTTTGCTGGATATGTCAATAAATCAAGAAATTGTTGTAACTTGGTAATTCAATTGTTAAAGATAGGTTTGAGTCACATAAGTTCAGATCTGGTTTTAAATTTATCTTGCCCACTTTGAAGGGTATTTCCATATAGATTTGATTCAGTACCTTTATTATTTTCAGTGGAACTCAAATGCATATTGAAAACTGGAGCTATTCCTGTTTCGATGGTGTTTTGATTCAATATTAATTTCTATTAAAGAAGGGAAAGTATAGGATTTATTTGAATTAGAACATTTTTTGTCAATGTAAGCTATAGGCTAATGAAATTAGATCAGATTTTGTATACTGTTGTCAACACTATGAATTTAAATGGAAGCTGATTGTGTAGATCTGAGAGTAGAATTTGTCTATGGCTTCATAGACAAAGCTATCCCTCTGCAAAGCTTTAAAGGTAACTTCTGTAAAACTATTCTCTAAACAAACCAAAGTCTTTTGCACCATAAAATATACTTGTACAACAACAACAACAACAACAACAAAAAAACCACTGTTAGATGTCTTACACATCAGAGGTTATTACTTGTGGAAGTGCAGTTTGATTAAAATCTGTATAGAAACCCAGCCACCTGTGCTTTTGAGGCAGTCATTCACTATTCACTGCTATTATGATGAACTGTGAAGTAGCAGTGCATAATCACCTCCTGGTCTGACGTAAAAATGGGATTTTTTATTTTAAATAGCAGTTCTCACTTTGCCTTCTCACCAGCAGAGTATTTTAGGCAGTACTGCATACCACAGTTCTCCATACTATCATCTGTATTATATTAAAATTCAAAGAGAGAAGATTTATTCACATATCTCAACTATGAAGTATATGTTCTTTTATTGATGATCTGACTCCAAAATTTTAACCTCCATAGGGATACTGGCATAGGAAATCCATGTTGTAGCCTTGAAACAGCGTTTTACCTGTGGAAATGTTTTTAGAATCAACCTGGAAAAAAATAAATGAAATGAACACATCTTTTGAAAATCCTCCAGCCTATCCTATTTTGTGTTCACTTTTAAGTCAGTGGGAAGCAGCTACACGACACATCAATTTTTAATCAAAAATATTTTAGCAAAATATATTTGTTTGGGAAGCTATAACAAAATGAATTATACAGTTCTTTCACTGTACAACTTAAAAGAGAATACTTAATAACACCATGCAGTATAAATTGTGCTTACATAGTGATTTTCACAGAGTGTCTTAAGGAAAATTACACATAAAGAATGCAAAACCACAAATTTAGTTCATTCAGTGAAAGCCAAGGAGAACAAATAAAATTTAGGTCTGGATCTATAATCAGAAACTGAATAAACAATAAAAACATCAGTGGGCAGTATGCTCCAGATATGAGAAATAGTACCCCAGCAAAATCTCTAGCTTACAACAAATGTTAGCATACCATTAAAACAGCTGAAAAAAAATAGCACAGTTATTACCATAGTGACATTCTGCCACATATGTGAACAAAAGACAGTGGGTTGTGCCAGGTTAAAATAGAACAAAAGATTAAAAGTAATATAGCGCTTCTCATAACAGACCTGCTGGCTGAAAAATGGAAGCCTGAGTGAGAAGATACTAAGATATGGTAATCTGTGTTAATTAGCATGTGTGTTGAGATACTCCCAACAGACTAAAAATTGACTGATAACAGTACTCCAGAAACAAATAAAGTTTCTGGATCTGTTGGCACTTATATATCAGATGATTATGCAAAGCTGAATTTTAATCTCAGCAAGCCTGTGAGACGTTGACTTCCCAAATGGGTTCATATGATATTCCACAGTTTTCTAGCTAACTTATATACTGGTATCATATAAATTTAATGTTATTGCTAACTGGTAACTGAGCAGTCCACCATAAGCAATATCGTTGTCACTCAGAAATTTCTTAATACTCTCAATGGTCAGTAATTTAAATAAAGGGCTTTAATTAAAACTTTTAAGCCTTTGAACGCATTTGGGAAGATGTGCATCAGAGGCCAGGTGTGGTATGCCAAATGCCTCTAACAATACTTGCAAACACATTGTGATGACAAAATATCCTCTCTTCCCTCCCCAGCTCCCCATAGCCAACCTTCTCAAATTAGCACTTTCTTCACTAGGTTCAGATACAAGACCAGATTGCCGCAGGGTAAAGTGTTAGTGCATATCTGCCGAGACACAAGAGCTATTGGTTCACATGTTCCTAGACCGTGACGGATGTACAGGAAGCATCTTGCTGCTATTTGCTATTCAGAGCAGGCTAAGTTAAATCATATTGCATGGCATTGGTCATCTGCTGCTTTTTGACAGTGACCATGGCTCGGCCATCAGGCTGTTCTGGTGGCTGTGTGAGTCTGAGCTCAGAAACCGACACTTCCATGCTTGTTTCTGATCTGAGCCCGCATCTACATCAATATGCCAATCAATGTCACAAAACAGTCAGGATTTCAGCCATTGCATCTACTTGCCTTCTCTTGCCTAGTCAGAGAAATCATGGATATTAAAGTTGAGGAAACTAATCAGCAAACTAGTTCATCACTCTCCAAATCCCAAGAGTTGCCATTAGGAGAAAAATCGAACCACCCAACCCACAAAACTGTAGAAACAGCTACAGAAGGAAAGAAAAGAGCATAAAATCTCTTTTCCTTCAATGCTGGATGAGACTGGAAAGCTGAAGGGACAAGAGTTATGAAGTGTTTTGTCATTCATTTGGTGAACAATGCTTTTGCCTTCTTACTACCTGATAGGTGATGTTACAAGGTTGAGGTAAGGTAGGCTGGGATTACATGGAAAGTGCACAGTTCTTTTTACCACTCTTCAGCTCTGATATATTCAGTGTGCTTTTGGAAGAGTGGGTCTCTAACAAAATCATGGCATACTGATGTTTAAAGGAGAAACAATTAAAGGTCTATTAAATCTGAAGCTATTTGTCACAGTTAAACAGAATGTCTAAAATATAATGGTAGCTGGCTTACTAAAAGATAAAAGAACATACAAGACAACTCATTAAAAGTTACATCAAGATGTCAATAAATCGGAGAATGGAAGCAAAAGACCTTGTGTCTTTATCAATGGAAAAACAAACCTAAGAAATTCATTTAGTATGCAGCAATACTTATACAAACATGCATTAAGTCAAATGCAAAATGCTGCTGGCTTGGAAGACACAACTTGCTTCAGACGAATCTGATCTGCTTTGTTGTATCCAATGTGTGGTGATGCACCGGTAATGTGTGGTCCCTTGAGGGATGCAGAACATGTATTCATCCATTTCCCCAGGGTTGACACTTCACTAGATGATAAAATACACATTAATTAATCACCAGTACCTTTTGCGGTTTTTAAATGTGTGAGCACTAGAAGACTTATGGCTATGCCCACATGTTGCATGAGCATGAATGAATCAAACACAGTAAATCAGCAGAATCAGAGATTTTGTTTAAGTTTTCCTTATTTCAAATGCTTATACTGTTTTTTTTTGGTGAAATCAGAAAGAAGAACTGCAGGTTTCCCTATTGACTTATTACATTATTTTGGCAATTCACCTACAGCTATATATACAAACATAGCATTAAGAAATATTGCTGACTAGTAAGAGCCGATTTGCTGCACAGTTAACTTGTCCAAGTCATTCTTCTACCATGGCAATACATTAAATGATTAGGAAATCGATGACAAAAAGAAGAACATGTAGACTTTTTAGGCATAGCACTGATAATTAGCACGTTGGGAGCAAGTGAAGAATATGTTTCTTGTGCAGTATCTTTCCTGATTTACTTGTGAACTTGCAAAGCACAGTGATGATGCTTCAGAAACCTGTTTCATTCTCTCATTTAGGAATAGGGATTTGATTTTTAGAGGAGAGTGCTGAGAGACAAAGGGCCTATGTATTTGGGAAAATTTCTCTAGATCTCAAAGTCCCAATGCCATCCATTTCCTCAGTAGTCTTGGGAAGTGCCAAATACATGAAATTAAACACTGACAAAAATACTGTTCTTAAAAAAAAAAATAAATCTTTATGTCTGTTACTTTTATGGTTAGCTCACCATTAACCGGGGATTAAAAAAACTGAATGGCTTTCTGTTGCATGAATTTTCTTCCAGCCTTCCCCTTTTTCCTCACACATTTAGCAAATGTTACACTCAGAGGATTTAGAAGTTCATTAACACTTGGGTTAATTGTGCCTTCATTAAAAATAGCAAGAGAAGCTTCTAGAAAAGTCTGGCCAACAGAACCTTAGTATAACATTGCTGTTACAGTATTAAAGCACATAACTTATATGAGCTTAAACACTTAATTAAATGTTATCAATATTATTAATGCTAAAATTGAGTCAATATCATATAGGTTCCTTTCCAGATTGGGTCCTTAATCCTGTTCCAAAAAAAAAAAGAAAAAGAAAGGATGGCACATCTTAATTAGCACTCACACCAGTGTTACAAGTCTCCGTCATTATTTTGCAAAATGCTTTGAAAACCTCAGAAGTTTAATGCTAGATTAATGATAACGGTCCTTATTATAATAATTATTAACTGTTTACCGTTGTAATCAGGGTGCTGAATGCCCTACTCATTGCAAAGAGGCCAGAAAAAGTTCAATTTGTTGCATAATCAGCTATCTGCTCTTCAGTACACAAGCTAAATATAGTAGAAGATGTCAGTTACTAAATATGTAAGACTTGATGAAACAGCTCCCCTCTAACCTCAATTCTTCCACACAAGTGCTATCAAATTCTGTGGAATTTTAGCTTTATTTAAGTATCAGTATGGAAATAAAGAGGCTTGAGCCTGTGTGGTTTAGAGGAAAACTCTCTGAACATGAAGCAGGAATGACCAGAGCAATGCTCTCATCCTTAAGGTTAGGGAGGCACAGCTGCCCATGCTTCTGCTTCCAGATTTCCCAGGTGTTGGCTGGATGGGCTCCTTGGCACTTTTATCTACCCTAGGTATCTTTTTGAAGATTAGCATTAATTGGTACCCCTGGAATTACTATGGACAGTGGTAATGCTGGGATCCCTGGGGACAACTGAGCAACTGCCAAAACTTGGGTCCGAGTCATCTCCACAAGCGTGGAAAAGCTTTGAGGAAGAATCATGGTGACAGTCTAGAACTATTTACAGCATCAGGAGATACAAAATAGGACGAGAAGAGAAGACAAGCTGTGGTTCCTTGCTGAACAATAAATAGTTTAGTGTTTCCAAAATCAAAGGTGGCAGAAGCAGAAAGAGAACGCTCCATCTGGCTTGAAGCAGTTGGAAGAGCTGACAGGAAAGAAGAACTTTCTGATATTTATCACTCTTACTTCTTGAAGAACGCAAGTGGAGGGTTTCTCCATCAGGGACAAAAGCCAACAGCTTTATAAGAATTCATGTGTAACATGTTGAGAAGAGGAGATGTGATATTCCCTCAAAGCCATAAAGGATTTTGTTTTGGATCAGTTTTCTGGAAAGTGATAAAAATAAGACATTCTTGAACTGAATTAAAGGGAAATCACAACTTTAATTTTTAAAGGGGGGTTTAAATAAAAAATTACCCATATTATGATTAAAGATGGCTTACAGATCCTTCTTCCTTTAGCTTATTACGATCTTGGATGACAGCATAGCTGTTAGACATTGCCAGACACATGGACTAGGTTGTTCCTAGTCCTTAAGGCAACAACTTATAAAAACCTTGTTACTTGAGGTAAAATTTAACTGCAAAGAAAGCAAACCTGTGAAGAAAGATAGGTATAATTAACTGCAGTAATGATGATGTAATGAACAATTATCAGGATCAAATAAGGAAAACTATTAGGAAGGATGCAGTGCTCATGCTAATCATGTTTTAAGATTTTTATATAGTGATATCTCCAATAGGAGATGAGTATAAGAAATCGTAGGCATAGCTGACAGTCCCTCCTACAGTTCAATTTGCCTGACACATTCCATTAGAAGACTCTGTTTTCAGTTATTTAAAATGTTGCCAAAGATTAACCAAAGTTCTGGGCTAATTTTTTTCCCCAGGCTGGGAATTTGTAATCTCTTACAAGATTTTAGGTAAAAGTGAGCCTGGGGAGTAGCTCTTTGTCTTTCTGCTATTAAAAGTGTTATCGTGAAGAGTGCTTATGCTCCCACTCTATAAAGAGCTTTCAAGTTTATTGGCAGGATGTATGTTTTCTCTTCTATAAGGATCAGCGCAAATCTAAATGGTTTAGAAAATTAGCAAACACACTCCGTTTGGCAATAGAGGCAATGGAGTTTGACCAGTGCAGTGGCTGAAGATGTTATCTGTGCTAAGCATTGGCTAGATGGAACTGCAGGGTTCTCTGCGCCCCTCAAAATGAGTGTGGTGGCTTCCCTTTAGTAACAGTTAGATGCTGGAAAGAGATGCCAAAACAAGCACTGTAATGCTATTATGAAAAGTACTCCCTGGCTAGCACTCCAAACTCTTTCCAATAGCCTCTCAGATTAACTCTCGTAACACTGGCGCTGATACCTGCGTGTCATGGGCTGCAAAGCAGTGACAATGCCAGAGTCTGGTTGTCTCAGGCTGGAAACCAAAATTATTGGGCACTTATATCACTTTTCTCTTTGATATCTAGGCCTGAACAATAAAGGCCAGGTTGTCTTCCAGCTCCTGGAAGCAGGTCTCTGTCTCAGTCATGTCTGGACTGCACATTAAGATAAGAGCTCTGGCTTCATTTCCTCCATTCCCTCCCCTCAGGCTGATTTCTACTGGAAGAAAAGGCAGGACAGGAACCACAGGATCCCACAGTAGCTTTCTTGATTTAGGTGATTGGGGAGCAGGACCGTGAGCTTTTCTGGATCATTATCTGCTTCGTGGCCCTGCATGCACAAATAAGCTCTGCAACCTCTTCCACCTTCTCACCTCCCTTGGATTTGGCTGCCCACGTTCAAGCCAGTTCTGGTATGGTCCAGCTCTGTCACCTGGGAGCAGATGGCTGGGAAGGAACTAAGTCAGAGAGAGCACTTCTATCCATTTCTTAACTTGATATCTGCTTTTAAACCAAGGCTTAACCTGAGCTTTGAACTCAGCCCCCCCATCCCTACCTAAGCAACACAAGAGGAAGGGCAGCACTCAGTCTTGTACTGCATTAAGTCTGGACTTGCTGTGCTGACTTGGCTTTCCAGCTCTCCCTTAGCCCTGCCTCGTTGCTGTGATCTGTCCTGGCCATCCAGACTCCCAGTTGACCCAGGTGACACGGCTGACCCAGGTGACCATCTTCAGACCTGCTCTGCTCTGTTTGGTTGCTGTGGGTCTGCGCTGGACGGGCCCTGACCTTTTGTTACCCTCTGTTCTCCTGCCTGAGTGGGCAGCACTTGCTCTGTTGTAAATAACAGCACATAGCATTAGTACGCAAGCTCTCCCACCCACATCAAGGTGGTATGTTGGCAGCCATCATGGTGTTAATCGCAGCCTCCCTTTTTAAAAAAAATTAAACTATATTCAATACAAGAGAAGGTAGTACCGAACATTCAGAAACCTAGAAGTCCAGGTAAATATCCAACAAACTTATCACTGCTAGATGGTCTTGTTCTGTGCTGTGCAGTTCAGGGGGGGGTCAAGAGGGATGAGTCTTTCCATTTGGGAACTGAATAATGAAAGTGCCATGATAAAACTAGGCACCTTGGGCAATACCTTCATATGCCTGAAACTAAAGCTAGAGATCTTAAGCCACAGAGCACGGGTTTTACAAATGAAGCAAGCCAAAAGAAAAATAAAGCATAGGAAGCCAGAGCAGTTTTGTCAACCAGTACATGGAGAAGCAGTCCATATAACTTGTTTGCACATACACATAGACAAGGCACCCTGTGAGATTAGCACAAAGCAGCATTGGGCAGTGGTAATCAACCTGTTAATCTTTGCAAACCTGGCTCAGCATACAAAAGCAAAAACAAATTCTAAAAATTTCCAGCATTCAGCTAACCAAACGTCCAACTGTACTCACTGCACAGTGGAGATATATCAGCTGTTTGCAGGAGTTACTGCAAGGAGGATTTGTTAGCACTAGGGAGGAGGTATTGTTAGTGCTAGGCCAAGATCATTGTCTACTGAGGTACAAAGCATAAAAAAGAAGAGAAGCAAGAAAAAAATATAGAAGAAGGTTTAATTAAAAACTCTAACATCTAGATTAAATCGTCAAGAGGGTGATATTTTTTCCAGACACATGAATTTTACAGAACAAAAATGTTAGCAAACCTACCTATTAAGTTTATCACGGGTTTCAGCTTTTCACTGTGAGGTGTTTTTGGAAACTCCAAGTTCTATGTGCTATGAATTTTCCACTGGATGGACTATTCTTATACTGAAAGCAGTCTGTGCTACTCTGCAGTAATTCTTCTGGCACCTGTGTATTCCTGAGCTGTGAACTGCACTTGAGAGTGACTGAACTTTGGCTGCCTGATAACCTCTGCACAATGTGAGAAAGGAGACAAGTAGAAATTTTATGGAGCTTCTTACAAGCTTATCTTCCCCAGAAGGCTTCACTTTTCAGTAGCAGAAGTCAATCCAAACCTGCCAGTGACACTATTCTTGTAGGAAAGTGTGTACTAATGCATCCAGAAGCAAAGAGAAAGTAATGTCAAGCTCCAGTTATATGCTAACAAAAATAATCCAAAACCTAAAAGGAGCTGCTGGCAGTTTTCTTTTTACTTGAAATTCTTCTATTTATTTTTCTAAAGCATTGATCTACAACTAGAAAAACAGAGTAATCTCATTCTCTCTCCTCCAAGGCAAAGGGTAATCCTGAACATGCCTTAAAACCTGACAGTCTGAAGAAAAGTCAACACACATTTCACTGAGCACAATGTTTAAAACCCACAGATCTATTACGGTAGCTCAGCATCTTTCCCTATTGCTCAGTCCCTTTCCACAAATTAGCTAACACCTGCCCCTTCCTTTGAACTGCACTGCCCCTCACTTAAGACCAGTGTAGAGCTGGATTTTACTCTTCTATGCCTGCTGTTTCCTCCCTTGCTCTCTCACTGGACTGCTCTAATAAGATCTTAGCTAGCATGCTTTCTCTATGTTTCTTAGGGCACTTTGTGTCTGTCCACAGCTCTCATTTTTTCCTGTCACACAATCACAGAATGGTAGGGGTTGGAAGGGACATTCAAGGATCACCCCCCTGCAGATACACCTAGAGGAGGTTGGACAGGAACATGTCTGGGCAGATTTTGAATATCTCCAGAGAAGGTAACTCTGCAGCCTCTCTGAGCAGCCTGTTCCAGTGCTCCGTCACTGTCAAAGTAAAAGGTTTTTTCCCATATTGAGACAGAATTTCCTGTGTTCCAGTTTGTGCTCATTACTAGTTGTCCTGTCACCAGATACCACTGAAAAGTGTCTGGCCTCATCCTCTTGATATCTGCCCTTTAGATATTTATAAGCATTGATGAGTTCCCCTCTCAGTTGTCTCTTCTCCAGGCTAAATAGACCCAGGTCTCTCAGCTTTTCCTCATAGGAGAGCAGCTTCTTTCCCTTGATCATCTTTGTAGCCCTCTGCTGGACTCTCTCCAGCAGTTCCCTGTCTTGAACTGGGGGAGTACACTGGGGGAGAACACTGTTCTCACCAGAGCAGAGCAGAGGCTCAGAGTCATAGAATCATAGAATAGTTAAGAGTTGGAAGGGACCTTGAAGATCATCGAGTTTCAAGCCCCCTGCCATGGGCAGGGACACCTCCCACTAGACCACATTGCTCAAAGCCCCATCCAGCCTGGCCTTAAATACTTCCAGGGATGGGGCATCCACAACTTCTCTGGGCAACCTATTCCAGTGCCTCACCACCCTCACAGTAAGCCAGAGTCCTCTGGCTTCCCTCCCTTACTCCTCTGCCTCTGAGTAATGTTTTGAGTCTCTGTCTCAGCTGCTTCACATTTCTTTCACCTTGCTTGCCCCTCAGTCCTAGATCAGCTCCATCTGTCACCTACCCATCAAGTTTCTTTTTGGACCTTATCTTTATTAGCCTGCATGGTATGCTTTCACTAATCACAACCATATTTTCTTCTTTATCATTTCCTCTACTTAAAACTCTTCTTCTGCTGCCAGGGTAAAATAGCCATAATACAAAAATATAGCCATAATACTCTTGGTCCCCTCTGTTTCTTTCACTTCATTTAAATTGAGATAATAGTTCAAAATTTTGCTTGCCACCGGTCCCTACAACTATTGCACGGAGGGTGGGCAAACAGCTGATCCATTTGCAGAAAAGAGAATTTGGTTCTTCAGCATCCTAATGCCAGACTAGATAACTTTTCCTCTAGGAGATCCACTGACCATCTTTAAGGAAATATTAACTCCTGCTGTCATGTCTGAGAACTAGACAAGCTTGAGAAACTAAAAGAAGGCAGCACTAAAAGTTTAGAGTAAGCTAATGTAAATGTGTGTAGCACCCTTCTGTTGTTTCTGAAGTACAAGGAAGAAAAAAAGACATAAATTCAGTGTAGAGCATAAGTTGATAGGAGCAAAAAGTAAACATGAGTTGATAATAAATATCTATAAATTAGATATATAATTAAAGGTGCAAAAAATAAAATACTATAGCTGTAGCAATGCAGCAGTATCCCTTAAATTCCCTAGTTCAAGAGAAGATTTTTTTTTCTTTTTCTTGTGTCCATTTTACACTAAAGTAACTCATCTCTCTTTATGCTCTGCATAGTGTCTTGCACAAACAGAATTCTGCTCTGCCTGGGCAGTAAAATAAGCTGTAAAAATGACTAAGCATCCACAGTTCTACAAAGAATAAAAATGAAGACCAGTGCACTACTGCACTTATAACTTCCTCCCGTTTTACATCACTGCTGGAAGTAAAAAAAGGTGAGGATGAAATAGAAACTCTGATCCTGAAAAACCAGCACCGCTATTCTTCATTCAAAATCTTTATGAGATAGAAAGAGAGCAGCCTCAATTGAGCAAGACAGTTTTCATCACATGCTGCTTCACCAAATAGGCTTTTGACATAGTCATATTTTGTGTTCCCCAAAATAGCACTTCGGCATGCTTTGGTTTCTGAACTTGTTTTTTTTTAACTCCTTTGAATTTAATTAGGCTATTCATCAGCTTGGTAAATGCGAGGAACTTTTTAAAAGGGGAATAGTGATTGATTTTAAAAGTGGTATAATCTCTTCATCTAGTTATATATATATAAAAAAAAAACAACTTCCAATTAGGTATTTCAAAGGATATTAATATTCACTTTATAAAATATAAAGTCCTCTGTCCTTATTTTAATACACAACCAGGAAGCTGCCATAATGTCACTGGGTGAAGTCCTTCACCCAGCAAAGCCCCTGTACAAAGCTACTGCTAACATCCATGCTTTGAGTGAATCTTGCCAATATGGCAGGAGATGTGGGGAGTCAAAGAAAGTTTGCCTTGCACAGAGTCCAGCCTGAGTGGACTCCCAAAGCTGTATGGCCATACCAGCACGGCACTCCACGAGCATAAGCTACCATTTGCTGCACCCAAATAACAGCCTTGAGAGGAGTCGCAAGTGCACTGGGCAATGTTGGAAAATCTGCAGAGAAAGGGAAGCCCAGATCTGATTGTCATGCCAGCAACGCAAAGGAATCAGGTCCAATTCAAGTGCCCCATTTTGCAGAGTCCTGAACCAATGGAGTTACATCAGAACAATACTTTCTAGACTGTAACATACAGTCAGTTAGGCACAGGGAGGGAATTCACCCCTGTAAGATATTTCTTCTAAATATTTTTAGTCTTAGATGGTGTCACAGACATGCCCCTGCTGCAGAAACTGAAGTTATTCCCTAAATGACAAAGAGTTACCATCAGTGCAACAGCTTGCAACTTCTGCTTTCTTAGCAGGGACCAAGAGCAACAGCTCAATCATCAAAAGCATCACCTGTGTGACAAGGCTGACCGACCCCTGAGTGCGTTGTCATCACCACAAATTTGGTTGCTGAGACCTCTCACAAAGTCAACAATTACTGTTTTGCTGTGCAAAATGCCTGTAGGTCTGCCTGGGGCTGGCCGGCTCTGGAATGATGACTACTGCTTGCATCTTCGGCAAGGTTGCTCCTCTGCAACCATCGGGACATCTTCAGCTTCTCATTTCCATACAGCACGTGCTTCACGATGCTCCCCCATCCCTTCTCTGCACCAGCCCAAGTAGTTTACTTCACTGTCCCTTGCTTTGTCTGTCTGTCATCTTCACTTATCCCTCAGCTCAGGTTCAGCTCTCTTCCAGCTATTCACTGAGTAACATCCTGCACTTTATCTTCACCAAGTATTTTTCTCTTGCTTTGTCATTAATAACCCCTTTCCATACATCCCTTCAGGTCACTCTGCTGCTGTTTCTTTGCTTTCCCTACCTTACCTCTCTGTCATCATGGCTTCAGCAACACACAGGCAGACTTGATACCATTCCAGACACAGCCTACGGCCCACTGAAGCCCTTCGTGAGCCATGGGGAGAGTGCAGCATGGCAGTACACACCCGCAAACTGCCATACTTTTGGAAAACAAGCACATATTCTGCCCAGCTCGTGAAGAATAAAAATTACACAATGCATGTGGGAGTATAATTGCCATTCCTGTCATCTTACTGTTGGGTATAAAGCATGTTAAATTGACCACTGGAAAAGTATTTCAATTATACCATTAGCGGCACAGAGAAACACACTCATGAGTCATACCAGTAAATTTTAGGGAAGATAAACAGACTCATACTGTGTGCACACAGTCCTCTTCTATTGATATAATACTTCATAATCCCAAAGTGCCTGACTCAGGGCTGCACATAGAGAGTGCTTCACTCAGCTCAGGAGCCTGCTAATGCTCAGGGATGCTCTTGCAGCTCCTCTAGTCGTGGGTTAGCCCTTCTCCCAGTTTGAGCAACACAGGGCTAATTTCTTTTTCAGTAACTTTACCTGTCAGCAAAGTCTCTTCTAATGCTTGGGGAAACTGTGCTTTTAGAAGACTCAACATGAGCCTTTATTTTAAGGATGACAGAGCACTGGAACAGGCTGCGCAGAGAGGCTGAGGAGTTTCCTTCTCTGGAGGTATTCAAAACCCGCCTGGATGTGTTCCTGCCAAGCATGCTCTAGGTGAATGTGCTTTGGCAGGGGGTTGGACTAGATAATCTCTGAAGGTTCCTTCCAACCCTATGATTCTGTGATTCTGTGAAAATATTCACTTTATAGCCAGGTATGGTATACAGTTTTCAAGGTCTGTGTTTTCGAGCAAGCCAGGTGCAGGGATGAGGAGAAGCGAAACCTGGGCACTTGACCCAAGCTGGTCAACAGGATCATTTCATACCATGAACATCACATTCAGTGTAAATTTGAAAGTTCGCTAAGGAGTTTTGTCTCACTCTTGATGAATGTAGTGCGTAGTGCTCACCGTGTCTGACACTTGCTGTCCCCTGCTGGGAGTGCACAGCTTCCTGTGAATAGCATTGGCTGAGTATAATCTTTGTATATTTTATATTGGTGTTTGGATCAATACTGGTTCTTTAGTGGTATTAATACTAATTATTTAGTATTATTCTGTTAAATCTGTTTATATTTCAGCCCTGGAGTTTCCTTGTTTTTTTCTGATTTCCCTTCCTGCATGGGTAGGGGTCATCGGTTGAGAGAATAATTGTCTAGATGACAGTAAATTGTTGTGGGTTCCTCAAACCATAACAGCCCCCTGCGAGGAGCAGAGCACAAGGCAAATGCCCTTCTCCCATGCTGAGGAGGAGGAGAAGGCGGCACCAGAGTATGGACAGTGTTTTGCCAGAGCATCACTGGCTGTATCTGGATTCCAGCCTTGTGAGATGAAGCAGGATTATAAAGCAGAGAACTGTAGCCTGAACGCTTTTGTTTCAGGACATACAGCGTGTGAATAGGCACGTAACTGCAGCATTTACTGAGCTTTACACTTGTCTGTCACAGGTCTGCAAAAGGACTGCACTTTTGTTTTGGGAGGGAGTTTCAACTCCCTTCAATGGAGAGCACTAAACAGCAAGTGAACCCTCTTCACTCCTCCATTTTATCTAACAGATTTAAATAATTCATGTAATAGCTACAAAAATCCCGGAAAGCAGAAGTGTTTTAAAATTTGCTTCCATTTGTGTACTTCAGCCTTCAGTGAAACAGCTTAAAAAAATGTAGGTCCATTCAAGCTGAAACAGCACAATTTTGGGGGTTCTTACACAAAATACTTTTATACTCAGTCTGCTCTGAGTGATCCTTTTCTTCCTCGATTTTGTTTTTACAAATAACAAACCCTCCTGCCTCTAAGATGCATCACCTTGAGAGAACAAATGGTACTTACAGCATTCAGAGCACTATAAATGCCATCAAAATATTACAATGCATTTCAGGTCTGAAGACAACTCCATAGAAATGTGCCCCAAGAATCCCAGAGGTGATGAAAGGGTGATGAATAGAACATGAGATGGAGGAGTTGCCACCTTTATTCTTTTTCTTTTTTTTTTTTTTTTTTCTATGGGAAAGTTATAGCTTTTCTTTTTCCCAAAGAATAACCTGTTTTCATTTATTGCAGTTCAGACCTCCTGTTAGGTGTATCTCGCCCTTAATGGCTACAGGATGTGTAAGTGCTTAAAATGGATTCTGCTTGCAAAATTAATTCCTGCTTTCATTCAGATTACAGGAAGTTTTAGCTATGGTTTTAATAAATGATTGACACAGATATCTTGATTAGTTTACTGACACCATCAAATTCCATTCTTACATAATAAAAATAATTTTTAGAGGTTGTATTTATTTTTTTAACTGTAAGCTATTTCCATATATTCAATAAATTAGTCATTAATAAGCCAAATATACTTCCAACACAAGAAATTAAAGGGAGGATTGTATCAAATGTGCCTAATGTATCAATTTGCTTGTATGTACATTTTAGCTGTCTAACAAAGCAAGCCTTCTGAAGGAAGGGACGAATTTTCCTGTATAGACAATTAAGATGTGTCATTGACTTTGATGGTTTCCAGAGGGAGAGGATCCTGGCTCTCAGAGCTGAATGATCTGGATTCTGAGTGATGAGAAGCAGGAAAAGACTCCTATTATTTGAGATCCTATTACACTGAAACATCTCTGCTTGCAACTTCAACGAGGTAATCACCTCTTGTTGAGAGGCCCAGGACTAACTTTTTTTCTAATGATGGGAAAATTGCACTTTTCGATGACTCTAGTGTCTGAATTCATGAAAATATTTACTTTATGGCCAGCCAGGTTCTGTGAGATTCAAGGTCTCTGTTTTTGAGCCTTGCCAGGTTCAGGGACAAGGAGGAGCAAGGCCTGGACTTTTGACCCAAGCTGGCCAACAGGATGATTTCATACCATGAATGTCACATTCAATATAAATTAGATAAGTTTGCTGCGTAGCTGGATCTCCCTTGATGGTGGTGATCCAGAACAACTCCTTGCCCTGGTGCTGGACCCCCTAGCCCTTCCTTTCCTCCCGAAGCCGTTGCACTCCCAGTGTCTGACATTTGCCGTCCACAACTTCCTGCTGATAGAGTTGGCTGAGTATAATTCTTGTAAATCTTATATCAGTGTTGAGATTAATATTGGTTCTTTAGTATTATTGTTAATTATATAATCTTATTCTATTAAATCTATTTACATTTCAACCCTCGTGTTTCTTTGTGTTCCCCAATTCCCCTTTCTTAGGTAGGGAGGGGTCGTTGGGTGATAGAATAATTGTCTGCACGACAATATNATAATTCTTGTAAATCTTATATCAGTGTTGAGATTAATATTGGTTCTTTAGTATTATTGTTAATTATATAATCTTATTCTATTAAATCTATTTACATTTCAACCCTCGTGTTTCTTTGTGTTCCCCAATTCCCCTTTCTTAGGTAGGGAGGGGTCGTTGGGTGATAGAATAATTGTCTGCACGACAATATATTGTTATGAGTTTTCTCAACCCATAACACCTCTATTTAGAAGTTTTTAAAAAGGAGCGCTAACAAGGTCTGGAGTTCTTTATGCTTTTGCACATACTTTTAGTTTGTTGCCTTTAGATGCTGGAGAGTTAAGGGAAGACACTCTTTCATCAAGCTACACTTTGCAGAAAAGTACTGCATATCAAGGAACTCATCCCTGACATCTTACATTGTGCTTCATGACATCCATTTATACCAAGCTTGTTGTATGCTGTCCCATGACCTGGGATAATGAGGTGTGTGGCTGGTGTGCCAGGATTTGATGTGTTGCAACATGGCATTATCTGCCTTGGGAAATGTGAAATGAAGGCATTGTCTGAAAAAATATAATTAAGGAAAAGGTTTCTTAGCCCTTAATAGTAGAGCTTGAACACTACCAAGACTGCTGCTCTTTTCTGAAAAGAAATAGAATAACTAATGCCAAATGGAAATGTTTTTATTCTTACTTCTTTGGGTGGAGGAAGCATTCTGAAGAGCACACAGTTTCAAGGAAAATGGAACGAACTGAAGCAACTGAAATGAAGGCTATATAGTGCTCTTGAAAACTTAACTGAGGCTTTGTGTTTGCATAATGTATTATTATATTTTCACATCATCTGCACCCCATTAAAAGGAGATATTCCTTGAAAAGAAGTATTCAGAGAATTCATATCTTCACAAAGAAGTTTTGTCATGGGAATCAAAAGCAAAAGGTTTCCTGGATGATCAGGACACTGGGTTGAATTTGCTTTTGTACTACCTGCTCATGAAATCAGCCTACACGGCTGCTGAAATCACAGGGCACTTTTGTTTTAAAATTAACAAAAAATCCCACAGTTGTGTTATTCACAGTTATACAAACAAAACTGCAGCACTAATCATATATTCTTATGGCTATTGCTAATATTGTTATCCTTAATGCAGCGGCACATATGTGTAGCCCTGATATGGATTTGGGATCCATTGCAGTGGCATCTTGGAGTCATATGTTGTACAAGCACAAAAGATGGTACGTGCTTGGAAGAGTTTATATCCTAACTTGACGTAACAAATCAGTAAGCCTCACTGGTGCCAAATTGGAGTAAGCACAGAAAGAAAGAACATAATATGGAGAACAAGATTATATGCTTATACACAGAAGCAGGAATGCTCATTAGTTTTCTCCCTCGAGGACTTCTGAGAAAGGCAAAACCAGGTCTGTGAGAGACCTCAAGACTCATTGTATGTGAGAATGTCAGAGCTAGGCTTGTGTTGAGCAGCCTCAAAAAACAGGTCCTGTCAGGGATCTTGGACTTCCCATGGGAGATCAAAGTGTGGCAAGCCTCTAAGATGCAGCTGGTGTGAAAGCTGAGAAGAGGACAGATGAAGTAAAATGCCCCAAACAAAAATATTTGTAGGATCAGGGTCTTAGCTTTTCATCCTCTAGAGGGTCCTTTATATTGAGTTCAGTGAAATTTAAAACACATCCTTTCCCTTTACTCATGGAATGAAGCTGTGCAGAGATGATGAGACTAGTCATGCAAGCAAGGTGAACGCTATTTGGCCTCATTGGCCCAGCAGAGCAAGGATCTGGAAATTTCATTTTCATGGTATGACAGAGTATAAATAATAATAAGTGTGGCTGTACCTTTGTCATGCTCTGAAGTCACTGTATTGGCAGCCAGGTCAGTGTGAGAGGGCCTAATTGTAAATGAGAATTAGACTGTGAGCACCTAGGTTCTCCTCCAGTATTTTCCCCAAAGAGATGAAACACACACCCACCAGGCCCCACACTTCAAGAAGACTAGCTGGCCCACTTCTGCTTGACATGGTCAGAAATAGCTTCTTCATGAAGTAGCAGAAATAAATGGAATTACCATGTTCTAATATATCAGTCAAGTGCATTGATAAAACCTCAGCAGGTTCCTCATGTTGACTCTGTATTCCATCACTCATTTCAGTTTTAAATGTGCAGGTTTTAGCCTTTAGCACTGAAATACAACAAGCAATCAAACCACAAAGTTCTACTATTTGTAGTGCTCAACATTGATGACAGCGCAATTAAAAGAAACACCCTGTACCCAAAGAGGGGAGCAGTCCTAATTTTGTCTTATCTTTATCCTGCTTGTGTTGGACATCCCATAATTGGCAGAGAAGTTCAATGACAAATTCCAGTAAAATGGAATTGCTTTTTCAGTTGTTCCAAAGTAACAATAACCAGGCTTTGGGTAAAATTGCTGAAAATGGTGATATGAATATGGCACACTCAAACACATGCTCCAAAACAGTCACTGATTTAAAAAAATAGATTACTAAAGGTGCTATACGTTGTTACCTGCCATCACGTACAAAAGGCAGCTGTTGTCCAATACAGCAAATGTTGAATAAATCGGCTTCACTTCAGGATACAATTACTTATATTAATAAGAGTTCTGAAAATCATTCCAGGCTCCTTCTGAAATATTTGCATCTGATGAATTTGCATTTTTGGGATCATTTAAGGAGATTTAACCAATAATATTGAATTCATACTGAACTGCTTCATCTCACAAATGGGGTCTTTTTCAAGAAGAAGAGATGCAAATTTAGGACTAAGTTTTCAAGGCTTTCATGATATAGAGTTATATCCCTGTATAATTATATTGTTAGCAGAAATAGAGCAATAGCATTCAAATTCATGTCTGGGTGAGACTAGAGACTGGAGTCTGTATTTAAGTTTCAAGCAAAGATTCAGTTCAGGCTCTGCTAGTGTAAAAATCCTCGGAGTTGACCTTGCAAGAAGGTTGGTGTGCCCAGACTAGAGGATGCAGGTGTACCTCTGAGCTCAGGGGTCCTGGCCTGCTCCCTGGTGGCATCCCATCATCTTCTCACATTCCCATATAAGCTCTAGGTGCCCATCCCAGAGAAGCTCACTCTCTTCATTTTGTATAAATTCTGTAACTTAATGCTTTGAACGTTCTGGCAGTTAGACAAACATTCAAAACATAGAATCATAGAATGGTTAGAGTTGGAAGGCACCTTGAAGATCATCGAGTTTCAACCCCCCTGCCATGGGCAGGGACACCTCCCACTAGACCACATTGCTCAAAGCCCCATCCAGCCTGGCCTTAAATACTTCCAGGGATGGGGCATCCACAACTTCTCTGGGCAACCTGTTCCAGTGCCTCACCACCCTCACAGGAAAGAATTTTTTCCTAATATCCAATCTAAATCTCCCCTCTTCCAGTTTAAAACCATTACCCCTTGTCCTATCACTACACTTCCTGACAAAGAGTCCCTCTTCTGCTCTCCTGTAGGCTTCCTTCAAATGAAATGGCCATTTAATTATCTCACTGGAAATTTCACTCATTAATTGTTAGTGTTGGTCCATTGTTAGAAATGCCCTGTTGGTTCTGGTAGTTCCAGATACATACATCTTTTCACATCAGTCTGTAGAAGTGAACTGCAGGTCCTGCAGGTATTTCCAGTACAATATACTGGGTTTATCCAGAGGGACAAGAGAGAACAAAGAGGCACATTTATCTTTCAGCTTGGCATGTGCACATATATTTCATGTTAGACCTTGCAGCCGCATAAAAGTTTTCAGAGGACAATCAGGAATGGATTGAAGGAGACTGACTGAAAATGTTCCCTCCGCAGTTTTCACAGAAAGTCACAGAATATGTATAAGATATTTTTAAAAGTCTTTTTACCACTTCCATTCTTTTCCTGGTGGCTCACTTTTCAACTGACAAAGTGATTTATTAACTGTCTTTTAAAAGTTCCATTTCACTGAACAAATGATAAATATCAAAACTTGAAGCCTGACCCAACATCAATATCAAACCGGCTTAAACATTTGCAGGCTTAGTTGTTTTTTTTTTTTTTTTTTTTTTTCTTTTTTTTTTTTCCAAAGAATAAACAAAAGGAGAGTGAATAAATATGCAATATAAGAATGCATTAGAAAAGAATTACTGTTAGTCACAGCGGTGGAAAGACCCAACTCTCTGTGTTAATTCCACTAGAGGCAGAAAATAATCACATTTAAGAATTGAGAAACAGTTACTTTTCCCCTTCATCCCCTGCAGAAAAGGGGTTCACGAAGCAGGAAATACAATTTTAATAAGTAAAATAAAGCAAAGCACTAAAATGTGTCCTTCCAGTTCATGTGTTTCCCCCTCCCACTGCCATCTACTTTCTGAAGGGCATGTGACAGTCGGTGTTCTCATCTCTGTTAAACTCATGGAAAGGCACAATTTGATGCTCCTGCAGTAACCACAACAGGGAAGATGTTCTCATGCCCAAATGCATACACACTCACACACACACATGGAGTGCAAATGCAAAAACTATGAATCAATCAAAATCCATTCATTCATTAGAAAACATGATTCCTTGCAGTTCATGAATGCCATTACTTTCACATAAGCATGATTTCATTTAAGCCATTTATAACTTCTTCACTGTATTTTGCTTAAGCTCCAGTCCTCTTAAATGGATTTTTTTTCCCAGTTCAAATACTGTTTAAGTATAGAAAGACATGTACCTATGAAAATATTTACAATTTTGGTGCAGCTTGGTTTACATCTTGTTGCTGCTTGCTGAACGGTCTTTCAGAGAAGTTAAGAATGGAAAGGATCAAATGGTGCTCAGATGCAGTAACACTTGGAAATCCTCTCCACCTACCAGTGTCAGTCAAGTCAAACCCAAGGTCCTGCAAGAAAAATGGAAAATCCATGCCATCAAGTGAGAATTCTTGCAACAGCACCATCACCTTGTTTTATGAACATCAATTGCCTCTCACTCCTTGGAAGGTGGTAAAGGGCTGAAGAAGTCCAAAACATCCCTGAATGGACCAAAAAGTTCTGTGGCCTGTTGCTTCTTAAATTGCATTTCAGCACTGGCAGCAGAGAGGCAAATGGCATGAGTTTCATCTTTTGGGACTGTACACACTCTTCTCCCCAAGCAAATACTAGATATTACCTACAAGCTAATTTACCAGCATAAGCCAAGTCACAATACCTTTAGATTCTTAGAAACAGAGCTACTCTGCACATTTCCCAGTGTCCATATGGCACAGCAGCATGTATCAGAAACAAACTCAGTTTTCAGAAAGAATCTGGAAAACTGCTCAAGGAAAAAGATTTGTGAGTAGAGGCAGAAGGTCAGGAGTGGAAATCCTGCAATGAAAGGAAAAGCAAGAAGCCAGAGGCAGTCAGGGCAGATTCCTTCACTGACACGTTTCCTTAGAGGAAGGGTAATCACTCAAAGAGACCAGAGGGAAAGCAGGTTTGGAGCAGAAACTGGAGGAGTGAAAGGCTTTCTGGACTTACACCTGAGCTCGACCTTTTCTAAAGGAACTGTTGTTGCACACAAGTATTTCTTTCAATAATTTAAGAAGTGGAAGTTAATTCTGCATTGCCTTGCAATTTCCAGAAAGATGAACAAGAAGAAATTTTTTTGCATCTTAGGGAAAACTGAACATACTTATTTTCAGTAAAGGTCCTTCCCATGTCAGAGCCTGCTGAGAGACAGAGAAGCTCCCACACAAAAGTGAGGAAAGGACAAAGAAGACGAGAACGGCATTCTCCTGTGAGACAAGAATAGAGCACAGACAGGAAAAAGTGGAGTTTCTGACCTATCTTTTCTTCCATAGGATACCAGATTAGTAAACAGTAAGTGTAGCTTGTCTCCCTGGCACTAGCTGAAGGCCAAAGATAGCACATCGACCTTCTCCAGGGTCTGCTGGGACAGGGGTAACCTTCAGGGTCAGGCTTGTCAGATTTGCTGATGTCACAGGAGATTGTCTCCATGGCTAAAACACAGGCTGCCGTCTCTGCTGTTCTTTTTTGCTCTTATCAGAGTGACCATTAACGAAAAATGAATTTAGTTTCTTTGAAGCAGAAATCCTAAAAACTCACGTAGGAGGGAAAATGTGGGGCTGAACAGTGTTATGATTTCTCATAAAAGGAAATATATTTAATTACATGGCCCAAATCTCCACCAATATTTAGCTTTTTACAAAATAATAAGAAACTCAATTTCTGTGAATGGTTGTAACACCAGGAGGTTGACAAAGCCTGTGAGAGGTGCTTCTCGGGAGGGCAAAGCAGAAAGAATCAAGAATAATTGTGCTATATGGACTGGAAACTTTCAAAGGGAAACTCTTTTTTTAAGGAGGATACTCAATAAGCTCAGAACACTGAATTCAAAGGTTAAGAAACCAAGTTCCTGAGCAATCCTATGTGTCATCCAGGTCCAGTTTAGTCACAACCAACTCTGAGCGGTGTTTCAAGCCTCAGCATGCATAGCTGGATACTTCTCCACAATATTCATGGGTTACTCTATTCTCTAGACTTTCCCAGAGAAGTTGTGGATGCACCATCATTGGAAATGTTAACAGCCAGGTTAGATGGGGCTTTGAGTAACCTGGTCTAGTGGAAGATGTTCCTGACCATTGAAGTTCCCATCTAGTTGGAAGTAGATGATCTTTAAAAGTCCCTTCCAAAACAGAATGCTCTGTGATACTGTGATTCTGTGACTTCTGCTTGTACCTACTGAATTAAAGCCAGAATACACTTACAACACCTCAGCTTCAAATTTAAATGGTAGAGGCAACACTATCATTTTGGTTTGTTTGCTTTTATTTAGTTTCAGAGATGAGATCCTTTCAAGATACTAAATTCACATTCTGAGACCCTCCTGATAGGGATCCATCCTTCAGGACTGAAAACATCAGCAGAAACCAAAAATCCTGGGGGGGATATATCCCCCACTGATGACTTGGTAGAAAGAATTTTTTCTTCTTCTACAAGAAAAAAAAGTAATCATGTTTTTTAGATCAGATGATTGCAGGAAAGACTTTCAAAAGTGCGAAAAGCAGTTAAGGAACTAACTTCCATAGGGAGATGGTGGAACCCATGTCTAACTAGCACTTGTATCTTATGAAACTTTCCTCTTCAGTGAATATTCAGTTATTCAATTTGCAAGCATAAATGAACAATTTTCATTATCTACTTAGGCCAACATATTGTACTGCAATCTGAAATTGTTGTAAACTATTTATACGGCTGTTTCACTGTCAGTGTAATATACATTTTTAGTCTGGAAATATACCTTTCACTTAGCTGATGATGAAGATTGAGGAAGAGAGGTATGTTCTTTACACTTCATATAGGTATCCATTAAGTGATGATAAATATGTTCTGAAATATCGATCATAAATGATTCTCTAACTTTTTTTTTCCCCTTTTCTGGAAAAAACAATATCTAATTACTTTCTATATTTTCCCTGAGGGTAAGATGCCTGCATTTTATCAGATAGCTCCAAATGAGTTTACTTTGGTCACTACATACTTTTAAAGATATTTTTCTCTCTTCTGATATAACTGGTTATCAATAAAACTATGCTTTCAAAGATTCTCTTGAGAAACGTGAATGAATCTGTTTTTCTTAATGGCCTCTAAACCACTTTGAAATGATCTATTTTGGACACATCAGAACTTTTTTGAATGGTGCATCTAAATTTTAAGTTAGTTACTTAATCAGGGAGTTAAACAGCTTTTCCTGTAAGTAGGTGCACCCTCCAGGTTTCAAATGTCTTTTTAGAGCTATCCCTGGGCAAAAATTTGGTATCCAATGTGGCATGTATTCAGCTTTTTTTTCCTTCCTTTTGGATTTCAGCCTCACTCTGAGAAGAAGGGTGAGGCAGTCAGGATATTCCTTCTCGTTTCGATTTTCTCCTTGTCCCATCCTCGAACCTTAAAATATTGTAATTTCTTGTTAAGAAAGTGGTAATAGGTCCATAATGGCAAGACAGGTACAAGAGAAATAGTGCATTCCCATTTCTTTCTATAATATAACATACAAACATTCTAGTTCTCCACTTTCATAACGATTAAAAATTGACTATTTTACACAGAATTTTTTGTTTGTTTGTTTTTGCTTACTCAATGACCATCTTCATCACCTTACCATCAGCTTTCAGTGCTACACTGTCTTTAGAGGTATCATCAGCACCACCATTGATCAAAGCTGATGCTCCTCCTTGATCATGGAAAAAAGAGGGAGTACTGAAGTGAAGGGGGAGATAGAATATTGTCTTCACGCACAGGAGCAACACACCACTGTAATAGTTCTACTTCTGCAACAGCTGCACTTCTGCGCTGCGGTAATATGCTGTGCTACTGTAATATGTGCTGGACTACCATAGCAGCTCCGCTATCCTCACTTCAAGAGGAAGAGCCATAAAATGAAGCCTCTAAAAATAACCCTTCGGATGAGAAGCTGGTCCTATTCAGCTTATAAAAGGGAGGCTTAGATAAGATCTTGCATAGCTACTTACACACGTAGGGGAAAAATGGATCTAACAGCGTGTAGTTCTGGCTTTTAGGAAAGAAAGTAAGACTGAAAGTCTTTTTAGTCTTACATAATATGAGACAACCGGGTCCAATGAGCAGAAGTCAGGCAAATTCACCTTGACATATGATGCAGTTTTCTAACAGGGAGGATGATAAATTAACACTGATTTTGGAGGGTGGTGCAGTCACTATAATTGGAGGGTGACGTTAGTTGCTGTCCTAAAGATAGGATTTGATCCAGCTTCTGTGAACGTGCAGGCTGCACAGGTAGGTACCTAAGTAAGTCTAGGTGGTCGTGTTCTTTCTTGCCTTGGATCTGGGTCCAAATACCTCTCTGCCATCCACTTTCATCCACACATCCCTAGGGGAAGAAAGGTTCAACCGTCTTGCCTGTATAATCCCACAGAACTGGCAGCTCTGCAGTCATAGAATCAGAGTATCTCGAGTTGGAAGGGACACATAAGGATCATTGAGTCCAGCTCCCTGCTTCTCTCAGGTTTACCTATAACTAAACCACATGACTAAGCATTGTCCAGATGCTCCTTGAACTCTGTCAGGCATGGTGCTGTGACCACTTCCCTGGGGAGGCTGCTGCAGTGACCAACCACCCTCACAGTGAAGAACCCCTTCCTAATGTCTAGTCTGAACTTTCTCTGACACAGTTTCATTCCATTGCTTTGTGTCCTATTGCTGGTCACCAGAGAGAGATCAGCACTTTCCCTCCACTGCCACCCTTGAGGAAGTTGTAGACTGTGATGAAGTCACCCCTCAGTAAACAACTGCAATCTGTTCCCAAGGCTCCTCACTTGAACAAGAAGAACAACTGAACAATATTTTTTTTTCTTCATTTTTCTATCTTATTCTAAAGCATCAGGCTTTGTCTGGAGTTGGATGCAGGTGGACTGGTATTCTGAGATGCAGCAGGTGGGTCCTGTCAATTGACTATGATTGACATTTGCTCAAAGTCCAATTGAACACAAAATTTGGGATGATAAAGAAATGTTTCTGGGAGAAAAATATGCCCATCTGGAAGGATTCAAGACACTTTTTGCAATTTAAGTAAAAAGAAAGCAGTTCCTTTCTGTTGTAGTAGATCCCCTTCACTGCAGACTGATGCCTCAATCTTGTCTGTTCCCTCTCTCTGGTACAAAAGGGTTTAGTTGCCTGAGGATTGAAATATTTAAGTCTAATTAGAGTCATTGTGTTCAGTACAGGAATATGTGGGTGACATTTACATGCCTTTAATACATGAGAAGTCAGTTTAAGTAATTTAACAGTCATCTCTGGCCTCTGAAGATGACATACTCCATGAAAAGATGAAATCACCACTTCTCTTAATGATCTCCCTCATGAATACAGCATCATACTCAGCCATCAAATGTCATTTGTTACCCCAAAGCTTTCTGCTAAGTGACGGTCTTTTTGGGACCTTCTTACCCCCAGCTTCTTTCAGTCTTTGCTACAATGTGCTCACCCTGCCAGCATGGATGGGCAGCCTGCCTCTGCCTTCCCTGGTTCCTCTCTCCTTCCCCACAGGGGAGTCTGTGGGTCTCTCAGCTCTCGGGAGCAGAGAACTGGTACACCAAGCCACATGCAACCTCTGCAACATCTGGAAGGCAGCACCTGGGATGAGACCCCAGATGATCCGCCAAAACTCAGAGCTGGTGCCCCCATCCAGAGCTGAAGGGTTTAGGCCATCACCAGTGGAAAGGTATTGCATCTTATTGGTAAAAGCAAAAAGAGCCTGGTAGCTAACAGTGCCTGTCCCCATGGGTCCAAGATAAGGAGCTTTCAGAAGATATAAATATATTCAGAAGGCAAAGACAAATGGAGAAGGTGCAAACAAACAGAAGAACACAGGGAAGAGGTGTCCACCACCTTTAGCACATCTGTATGAGAAAATGAAGCAATCTGTAAACAAGTTCTGCTTTACCACTTCTCCCCAGAGCTAGCATAGCTGTCCAACATCTCAGATTAACCTCTCCCAGGACCTGTTCTACCTGGATGATCCGCACCCTCGCCTGGGGACAGTGCTTCCCATCCCTTTTCCCACAAGACCGAAGTCCCCCCCCACGCTTTTAGCCACGCTTTCAAAATCTGTCTCCAAGCTCTTATTAATATCCTCTTGGAATAGACTTTGCAGGCAGGGGAAAAAAAAAAAAGACATTTTGAGATGACAAAAACCCCTTCATATACAATCACATTAGTCACATCCAAGAACTCCACTCCCTGTGCAAGACTCCTTTGAGCTAGACAGGGTACAAACACAGAATAAAATATTGCTGTGTCACAGACACTTATAATTCTTTGAGTATTAGCTTTAAAAAGCCAAGAAGTCTGGTAGATGGTGTTTTACATTTACGTTCTACTGCACAGACAGACCAAAGAAAGTACAAGGAGCAAACGGTCAGGTTGGCGCCTTGAGCCCTTGGAAATCAGCTGATCATTTCACTGTATCCTGAAAGTACCAAACACATAAACCATGAGATGCGACACAGAGTTGCTTTACACTAGGAGTTTTAAATCACTTATAAGTCTTAGGGAAAGGGAGTCTGTGCAAGGAAAATGCAGTGTCTCACAGATGTGCAAAAATCTGCAGATATTTTTAGGTATTTGGACCTGGCAGGGAAAAAGAAAATTTTCCTTTACTTTTCCTTTAAAGTTAATGGATCTGGGCAGATGTCTCTGATGATACTAGGAAGGAGGTGCAGCCTCAATAAGTCAGATGTTTATCTTTCCTCATTAACTGCACAGAGACTTAAATACTAGATGACTTTGTCTATTTAGAATCCACTCCACGTACTCCTCTTTGAAGATACAGACCTAATAAAGCATGACCAGCTCTTTTTTTTTTTTTAAAAAAAAAAAA
>VZRU01016189.1:181313-199582 GCA_013398155.1 Pedionomus torquatus
CATGGTGTCCCACTTTCCTATCATATAGATTAACAGAGTGACAAAAAAAACTTGCTCCAGAGCAGGATAGTCTTGGTTACACACCCTCACAGACCCAAGGATATTTGTCTCCATCTTTCCCAGGGAAATCTCCGAACAAAAAGGTTCTGGTGTACTAAGTACGGGAGAAAGTTTCTACCCTTTCTTCTAAGGTGAAAGGGTTATAGACTACCAGGTGAAAGAGGACAGGAATGGGTTTTCTTACCTTGCACACTGCCATCCAGGGATTTTTTGACATTTTGATACACTTCCCCACCTCTTTTCCTGGAAATAACACAGATACATGATGTGATTGTTACTGCTCCATTTCTGAGTTGCAAGAAATAGCTGAACCGCTGTAATTTTGTGGTCAGGCACATCAAGAAGCTGCCAATATGCATGAATTGGTTATAATGCCAGGGCAGAGGACAGCATAAAAGCTCTAACACAACCCCTGCGTTTAGCTACTAACAGAGGTAGCTAACTTCCCCTGCAGGGACTGCTGATCTCCACTTTGTAGTGATGTGCTATCTTTGAGTCTATCAGCTGGCTTTCTCCAAGTCTTTCCAACTATTAGGAACATAAGCACGTATCTAGCATATTGATCCAGCATATTGATCTATTGGCTTTTATAATGCAACATTTTCCACAGTAACTGAGTAACAAACGAGATGAAACAGAGAACCAGAGCAAACAGTAATTTTTGCACAGGAAAAGAAAGCAACCATGATTTTAAGGTGATCCCCCGCCACCTTCCTTCTTTCAAAAATTACAGGGGTGTCAAGGAGAAGGAGGAGGAAGAGGAAAAGAAGGAGAAGGAGGCTGCTGCCCTGCAAAGGCTGCAGGTGGGCACACACGCACTCCATCAGTATGGGACCCTCAGAAGATTACTGGGAGCCCAGCCAGTAGCCCTCTGCCCCCAGAGCAGATGTGTGGGTTCAGTAAAACTGTATCTTAAACTATATCTTTTTTCTTTTTCCCATTCCAAAACTATGAAATTTTGTTCCTGGCCTTTCATTTTTTAAGCTGCCTTGACTACTCTTCGGGGATTTTAGTTATTTATAATTATTCTTATCTCTTTTTTGTTTACCTCACTGGCAAAACTATAGGTGTCAAGAAAAGAATGCATCTTGCCAAACCATTAAGCGCTCTTATTCCGTTTTTCAAGGAAAAATAATAAAATATTATTTTAAATTCATCAAACAGTGTATCTAAAGAACGGAGCAGTTTTCAGTTAGCTCTGTTAAGAAATAATTGAGGTACCTCCTTGAGCATACTATGATATGAACAAATCAATAGAGCTGTGTAACTACCAGATGTTCTGGGTAGAGAAGAGTAGCAGAAGTATTGTAAAAACAATGGTCGTCTTTCCTCAAGATTCACAGGCACTTTCTGCCTAGAAATAAGCTCAGGTTAGTCTGTAAGGAAATGAATAAATAGTAAGATCACTTCAGAGGCTTTTTGTAAAATTGAGACTTCAGCAATCCTAAATATAAATCCACATTGCTTGGTACCAATCTTGTCCTGCTCTATCTATGGTTAGAGTTTGTCTGTATATGGGAATTTAGCTACAAGATAAAATAGTCCTTTATATAAATATCTTATGAGTCAGTCCCAGCTGTAACTCCGAAGTGGTGAAGTCGTTAAGTAAACGCTGTTAAGAGAAATGTAAAATGAGCTATGATTTCTTCACAAGAAAATGCTTTTATGGCATTTAATATAAGAAAAAAGGCTTTAAAAAGAGAACATTGGGCCCTGTGTCATGCTATACAAATGATTATTTGAAAAGGAACAGGGTTAAAATAAGATAGAGATATGAATCAACATGACTGGTATAGCTACCATGATAGGTTTACACCAGCCACACTGGGGCATCTTATGATGGCTCTGTAGATCAAATCTCACAGTCTTTTCATAAGCAGAGAAATGGATCTTTTATGAATATGAAAAATGATGTGCCCTGGTGCATAATATGTTTCTGTCTGTAGATAAATCTTTGTATTACTAGCTCATAAACCCTAGTCTGTTATTCTATTATTTAAATCAGATAAATTATTGATATAATTTTTAATCAGTTGAATTAATGTTTATAATGGTTGCTCTAGATAACTTTGAGTTCTACTTCTTCTCACTAGGATTTTAAAAAAAAATAAGTAACTAGTCATGCCATATTTCTAAGTTTCCTTTTTAATCTGCAATATTTCCTGTAAATATAATCTCTGCATTATTTATTTTTTGTCAAAAAACAGTTAATTTCTTTATAGCTTCATCAAAACTGGACTGCCTGGGGAGCAAGCCAATTTTATCAGCAATTAAAAAGGTCATTCTTTCTGATTTTAAAATATACCGAGTAGCATTTTTTATGGGCCATATGTTAAAATATAGCCATGTTCTGATAAGTGATCATCATGTACAACTGGTTTCATGGCTTTCTAATTTTTATTGTTCCTTAATGGTTTCATTCCACATCTGCCACTTTACAAACGAATTGTGACTGCCTGCCATACAAATGTAAATGGTGGAGCACATGCTATGTTTCTTAGGTATACACTCCTGGCTTGGAAAACAAGCACCATCATCATCAAATTTCATTTCATTGACTTTAGATGTTCCTGGATGTTGCCACTGAATTGCCTTCTAAGTTTCCAGCAGCCTAAAACTCCTAGCAGAGCCTTGTTACTGCACGGTCACACCCGGCCTAAATTGTTAACAACAGCAGAAAGCTTGGAAGCATTTTATGTCGATCTGATGGCTTTACATAATCTAAATCAGCAGTGAGAACAGATCTGTGGCTGATGAAGGTCCTGGTATTGCTAATCTGGAAGTGGATGAAGCTCACACTAAAGGCAATGAGACGTTGTACAGAGGAAAGGTCTGTCCATGAAACCCACGCTGACCAGAGCATCAGCATCTTCCTAAACTACCAGCACCGCAGCGGCCTGAGTCACTCAACAGGAAGATGGCAGGGTGAAGAAAAGGGTAGCTTTGATGGAAAGGGAGGGAAACTTGAAAGCTTAAACATTCATACTTATTTTTTTGGAGGGAAAAGCAGGAGACCCGAAGACCTACTACGTTTTGCAGAAAAACTGGGGAACGGACCACACTTAAAACACTCTTCCCTTCTTTTTTTAAAAGTGGTAGCAGAGGTTCAGGCAGAAAAGAGGAACAGTTAGGAAACTCAAGACCAGGTAGGAAGGCAGCAGAAACAGCAGAGAAGAGGCACGTGCGTTCATAGCAATGCCCTTGCAAACTGGCCTCTGTCCTAGGAGAGGAGAGGAGCAGTTGAGTGCTGCATGTGTGTGTGGGGGGGATGAGTTACTCAGACTGACCTACTCTGTGGCTTAATTGCACTTGTACATGCAAATAGCATCAGCTGCTTTGGGAGAGAGGTGAGGAGGAGTGGCATAGCCTACTTGAGCCAGCTGGCCACCCTCAGGCAGAAGGGAATAGATAAGGATCAGGAATAGATAAGGAAGCAGGGCTATCTAAATAGTTGTTTGGGTGACTGTAGGGCCAGTTTCAAAAACACTTGTACTTTATGACAACAACACAGAATTTCTCATATGAAAGAGGTGTTGTTAGGAAATTATGTCAAAAGCTTCATCAGCTTTCTTTCATGAACTTTAGATCTGGAGACAAGAACTGCCATCACAACTGGCCCCAGCCAGCTTTCTGCAGAGCACTGCCTGTGTTCTCTGAAACACCACTTTTGGAAAATATGGCCTGTGATCCCAGAACTGTTCAGTCTGAGAGAAATTACTTCCAATTTATTTCTTTGCATGTGAAATGAGTGACCCTTTAGTCAGTGTCATGCCCTAGTCTAAGGGATGAGAAATGAGAATTCAATAGTTGTGTTTCTTCTAGGATGAAAGCCTAGATCTTGTAAATATGGCTGTGTAAATTTAAAGCATTTGAGCTGTGGCTGAAGTTGCAGAGCTCAACTAGATGATAGCAGGAAAATGTTATTTACCAAGATTAATTAATCTATAAAGGTTTTCAGAGTGTTCAGAAAATATGTAAGTCCACCCAGCAGCTGGTGAATAGTACTGTTTCTCTGATCTGAATCCCTGCAGATGCTACGGAAAAGACTATTTATCTGGGAAGCTGTTCTCTGTCTCAGAAGCATGTGGTCAGCCTTTCTGATGTCCAGAGAAAGAAGCAGGAACAGAAGGTATTGCTCTGGAGCAGTCACTACTCCAATAGATGTGAGGACAAGCCTTCCTTTTCCGCCTACCCAAAAGACTTAAGGGGAACACACAGAATAACTGCCAAATTGCCATGGAAAATTAACTATTTACTTTATTTGGTGGGATAGGGTCTGAATGATACAGATCCGGGAAGATTTTTAGCGTTGAGACACTTCTTATTTAAAAAAACCCTACCACCTTGAAGATTTGATGGCATCAGTGAGAATAAAAGCAAAAAAGGTCTTAAGGACACATACAAAAATTATCTTAAGATGTTGTAAAGAAGAAGGTGATTGAGACAGATCTCTATGGGATCCAAATAATTGTCAAGTTGAGAAGAAACATGGCATAAGTGAACCTACTGAGCGCAGGGTTGTGAGGCAAGAGTCAAGATGGACTGCTGTATACTCAGGTACATCTTTGGTCTCAGTCTTGACATTGGCATCCCACCCCTTTTCCTTTTCTCCTCACAGGATCATGTCCTTAAGGAAAGATCCTTTGGTCTCCCTTTGAAGCCAGGCAGGCTTGATCCAGCCTTTCAAAACTTACAGGCTGCTGCTGCCACCGCCTTTCTGTGGGATAGTGTAGTGGAGAGAGCAGCTACTCAGGATGCAAATGCTACTGTCTCCTCTCTTACTCAGGGGTTTCAAAGCCCCGTTTGTAATGCCCTTAAGCATCCTAATGTCGTGCAGCAAGGGCAGTAAGGAATTACATCAGACTTAAACGTTTTTCCCAATTTGCCTCCTTCTGCTTGAAGCTAAGGAAGAGGATAAGCAATGAATGAAAGCAGACATGTGGGTGCATAAAGCTCTCATGGAGCTTTAAGGGTCCCTGAGATCTCAGTCCGACTTCCAGACATCATCAGGGGAAATTTTGCAAGCTGCTTGCATCTGTGTAGGGGGAAGAAATGGTCTCACAGCAGCAGAGAATGGAAAAGTAATACAAAAATTAAATTAGATAAAATTAGTTTAAATAATGAGAAATAATATAGAGGAGATGATCTCAGAGGCAGGTGCCCTTTTGAGAAAGTAGCTTTATTAGTTTTTGATTAAATTTATTAAAGCTAGGTTGACAGTGTCCTTTTTTAATGCTGTGGGGAACATTATCTTCTACTCCTGTTGATGGACAATGACAAAAAGCAGTGTATCTAGTGTTGAGTGTCCTGAGAGGGAGGAACTTCAAGATTTGTTCTGCTTTTCATCTTCTCTCTGTATTTTAGTCCCATTTGGCAGCTGATAGACTTATTACAAAAAAGCTGAAGCTGTCCAATTTTTATGGTATCTTGTGGCAGCTAAATTGGAAATAAACTCAGTAACACAAGGATACCTAGATTCGGTGCCTAAATAGTAAATACATAAATATATTAAAATTTTAGCAGCTATTTTAGTTAAAGTTTTTCAGGTGTTTCCAGTTGGCTAACACACTTTATAGCTTCCTGGCTTTTTCAAATGAAATCAAGAGAGACATGAGGGTTTTTTTCTATGCCCAGATCAGCAATAATCTAAACATTCTTGTTATCAAAACATATTTTGTGTGCTTGCTTAACTCAGCTTCTTTACAAAGTGTGTTACAACAAGAAAGTATTAGGGCCCTCATATTCCTGAACCAAACCACTCAGATTTAGAAATAGCAATATGCCTGTACCAGCGCTGGGCTTTCCTGGCTGGCATGGCACAGTGCAGCAGGGCCTCTGCCTGGTTTTCTCTCCTTGATCTCTCATCAGTTCTAATGTCATTTTATTTCTTTGTAGTAACAGGTTTATGAAGATACTTGCTAATGAAGCCAAATGTGATTTTCCCATATGCGCAGAGCTCCCTGCACCACTCTGTGATCCCATGAGAGGTTATGAATGATGTAAACAGAGATTAGCACAAACCAGAATAGGAAACTATTGAATCTGCCTCTGCTGACTAGTTACTTTTCTTCGTGTAAGTCAAATACATTTCAGAGACAGATAGACACTAGATCACAGAATCACAGAATCACAGAATCACCTAGATTGGAAGGGACCTTTCAAGATCATCTAGTCCAACCAATGGGAAAAAAAAAAAAAAAAACCAACAAAAAACCAAAAACAAACAACACGCACAAAAAACCCAACAACCATAAACAACACACCACACCACCCAACACTAAGCCATATCCTTGAGCACCAAGTCAACTTCTCTCTTGAATACCTCCAGCGATGGTGCCTCAACCACCTCCCTGGGCAGCCCGTTCCAATACCTGATAACCGTTTCAGTAAAAAAATATTTCCTAATATCTAACCTGAACTTCCCCTGGCGCAACTTGAAGCCATTACCCCTTGTCCTATCATCTGTAACTTGGGAGAAAGAGACCAACCCCTGCCTCTCTACAGCCTCCTTTCAGGTAGTTGTAGAGAGCGATAAGGTCTCCCCTCAGTGTCCTCTTCCTCGGGCTGAATAACCCCAGCTCCCTCAGCCTCTCCTCATAAGATTTGTGTTCCAGACCCCTCACCAGCTTTGTTGCCCTTCTCTGGACCCGCTCCAGCACCTCAAGGTCTTTCTTGTGGGGAGTCCTGAGATGTGATTCAGAGTATATTCAGAATATATTCCAAACATATCGGACCCTTTGTTCTTTACTGAAGAGCACAACTGTTTTATGTTTTGCTTAGTTTTCTACAGCAGAAAGGTCAGACTACCTGAACTGTATTCTCTCTAGAACTCCATGGAAACCTCATACATGTTGGAGGCAGGACTAATTAATATAATCAGTAACTTATTCACTCTCAAGTGACTTCTGCAAACCTTGTCTTGCCATCATTCAGTGTGAAAATGAGGTTTAGCTGAAGAACCTATAGCAGAATTTCTGCAGCTCATGCATTTCTATTCATTTTGATTTCTGGATTTCTTGATTTTCCTGCTCTAGATCTGACTTCAGATAGATAAACGAGGTTAAAAAAAATGCTTTAATTCTGTTTTTTAATGCTTGTTGATTTCTTTCTTAAATGAAAACTAATGAAATGGTGCCCTTGAGCAGTCCCTATTTATTTAAAAAATAATAGCAGAATGTGTCAGATGTGTCCATAGAGGATGATTAGCCCATTATTCTAAACCATCCTCTGCTCTTGCATCCCTAACAATGAATAGCAGCTCTGGTGATTTGACAGTTACCCCAGAATATCAAGAATGCATACGGGAAACAATCTTGGGCTTTGTTTTCCAACAGCACTCTCATTTTAACACACCTCATTTTAATGTACCTTGTTCTACACTTCCATGACACAAGCTGCAGAGTAGTCATTTAGTGTAATATAAATGCAAGACCTAAGATGTGCGGTAGATACGTTGTCAGTCTCTCTTGTAATTTATTATTTACAATCTGTTCTCATTCATTTGCAGTACAAAAGTACATCACTATGTGTTTTAATTTATTAAATAGTAGATTGTTACCTAAGGCCCGTGCTCCAAGTACAAAGTAAAGCCTTTAACTGAAATATTTTTGGTGATGCCTGTGCAAATTCTGCAGCACACAGTGTCAACTGAAAAATTAACGTGTTAATGTAGTTGAAGAGCTGGTGAATTGCGCAGATCAGACATGAAGTGTGTAATATTAGCTTGTTCAGTATAAGCATCCACTAGATATTGGTACAAAGAGAAAGGCCTGAAGAAAGAAGTTTTACGTGTTTTATTTAGCACCTTTCATTCTAAAGCAGGATTGTGTTTATATTGCCTTCACTGTCTTCCTTGGAGTTGCTAAATTTGGATTAGTATAGCAAAAAAGAATCCATTCTAGGTACTTTTTTTTTTCCCAGAAAAGTATTGCCAAAAAAGGACTTGAGACATAATTCTCACTCGTAGATAGGCCTTGCTAGTTTATTCTTGCAACATATGAGACATTAGAGTAAGTACAACTGTAAATTCCTTCCAGATTAAAACCTTTCGTACAGTAGACTGGCAAGTAAGGGAGACTGAGTATAAATGAGGACAGCAAATGCCTTTGGAAAAGCCTTGCTCTGTGGTCACTCATGCGGCTTTCATAGTCACTTACACCTAAGCAGAATAAAAGCGACATGACGATAAACCAGAAGGCTTGATTTACCTGATCATTTCCAACTGTTTGTATACGGGATTGCACAAGGAAAAAGGCAAGGGAGGACATAACTTCTGTGTGGTGCCAATCTCTACCTCCAACAATGAGAGTATCATGAAAAGATCTGGAAATGCCCAAAGAGTGAAAGAGGGGCCATCACTGATACCAATCAGCAGAACACCATGCCAGAAGCTGTAGGGAAAAAAACTAGTAAAAAGCAAAGATGCTAACTAGAAAAACACGTTAACTGGAAGAATAAGGAAGTATAACCATAGGACCAGATAAAAAAAGCATTTCGCTGGCTATGGTAAGGTACTGTTTTCTTTCCTTACTGAAGAAGCTGTGGCCAACATTTCCAAGCTGGGTATTTAAATCAACATTGCCGCATAGCAATCTAAATAAGTGTCCCAATTTTCAGATTTGATTTACTGTTTCAGCTTTTCCTGGCTCCAGAAAGTATGAATTCTCAGCACCTCAGAAGATCAAGCTGTTTATGTGGGTGGTGATCATAGTAGAAAGTTAAACCAATGTGGTTTAACTTGCACGTGCAGAAACCAGCATATCTACACAGGTTATTTTTCGACAGTTTACGTCTGACCTACCTACTATTTATTCACTTCATTGTGATCATGCTAATTTTTGAAATGAACCCAACGACTTTTCACTTTCCATTTATTGGCACATCACCCTATGTAATAAAGGACTGGATTGAACTTGCAGATTAAGGCTTTAAAATGTAATCTCTAGTTTGGAAAGCTAGTCAATAGGGTTAGTGGAATCAAGAGTGCTTTTCAGATGACCTGGTGTCTGTTTTGAGGTGAGCAGAAAAACTCCAGAGTCTACTCTTCTTTAGCGTCCATCCACTGTGTTGAGGAAATGTCCTTGGGATAGAAAAAGGAGACAGCTCTCTCACGCATACTCATATACATACATTTCTGTATGTACACATAGACATCTTAGATTTTTAAACTGGAAGCTGAAATCCACTCACTAGGACTAGAACCAAAATTGGAATTTAGCCTTGAATAGTCACTTTATACATCTATTGTAAACTAATTTCATTCCTAGATGTAAAAAAATTTAAATCCTATTACAGCTGTCTTCAGCAATACTCATATGTTAATAAGCTCCCAGAATCAGAGCATATAGAAAATGTACACAGTTTTCTGAAGCAGAAAGCACCACTTTGGAGCTAAAGAATGGACAGTTTTCCTGGTATAGTCTTTACCAAGAAAATAATTTTCTTTATTTAGAGAGGAAGAAAAAGCAAAACTAGGTCATTTGGGAGGAAAGACTTCCAAATCTCAATTGTTTCTCAATGGCAAAATTGCCTATCAAAGTACTCAATGTAGATCTGAAGTAGTTCTGTCTTGGGTAAGCCTTGGCTACTTTTATGGTCAGCAGGGGAAAAAAGGCGAATAAGTATCCTTGCTCTTCTTGATCACTTCTGCTGTGGAAATGGTTAGTGATAATGAAATCTGGCATCTAGAGAGATCTCACTGAAAAAAAACCCAAAAACAACAGTTCTCAGAACTGTCTCTGTCTACTAAGCTCTTTGATTCCTTTAACTGTTTTTTTGTCTTACCTGAGCTATTCACAAATTGTTGTTTTATAGCATGTGACACATACGTAATATACAACAGAGAAAGAGCTTGTCAGTGACCTTAGCTTTATGACCTGTGGTCAAGTCCTCAAAGTATTGCTTTCAGTGGGAAATGCCTAAATATATCTGTAATGATAAGGCTGCGACCCCTAACATGAGACATGAAAAGAGTGGAGTAGTGTCAATAACTTGTTCAGGCAAGCAATTTAGTAGATGGTTCTTTCACTTTTTGTCCTAAAGCTCATGAAAACACATGAATAGAAATTTCTCATTGTTCATTATGGCAATGCCAGGAAAGACAGCATCAGAGACTCTGCTGGGAATCGGACAAAAATAACTCCTTTTTTTTTTTTCTTACAATGACAATTTTTTATAGAGCATCCACAAGTTCTGCATCTCCCTCTCCTGAAAGAGGAAGCTCACTAGCTCTCCAGTATAGTTCTGCATTTGCAGATATCCTCTGCTACTGAAGGTAGTCTTTGTCATGACCTGGGAAAAGAAAGGGAAGACTCCTTATCTCCTTCCTCAGTTATGTTTAATACCATGTTTTCCTTTGCCCACTGATATTTTCCCCACCTGTCTATGCTGCGCTCATCTTTCCCTTCCATTATGTCTAGAGAGACACCGCTGTGGCAACTGCATTCCTTTTAAGTCCACATCATGAAATAAAGCCATGTGCTTCTCCATCAGGCTACTTAAACATTAGTGCCCAACTTGGGACAATCTACACATCTCTGCAGTGTACTGGAAAAAACAATGGAAGAACAAGAAATCTGCCCCAGCTTTCTCCTGAGCTTGACATGTTTGTGGATGTGTCGTGGACATGTCAGAGAAGAGAAAGCCTGAAACTGCTGTAAGGCTCAAGGACCCCCTCATAGGTGGAAGAGATCTAATGCTGGGCCATGCTTTGCTTTGCTTTGCTATATTGGACTGTTGTTACAGATAACAGCAATGACAGGATATAGTATTAGATAATCACTGTTGTTAGGCTGAAGACAAGTTTCTCGCTTCCAGGTCTACAACTTTGGCCACTGGCTAATTTTACGGGTAAACTGGATTCAGCTCTCTGCCAGTGGGAAAATAAAGATACTCAGGTAGGGCAGACTGGACTTCCCCTCTTGTCTTCCATGGTCGAGTATCTACAAATTCACCAGTGAGATCAGTTCCCATGTCAGGCAACTAGACAGGTGAGTTGACTTCTATCTCCAGCTACTTCTTACTTACCTACTTGAAGGTTCTGTTTATCTTATGACAGTTTGATATTGCTGGCTAAGTTAAATGCATTACACAACAAGCAAAGCCTGGAAAATAATTTATTCTAAGAGAAAACACATGTACTTGATTTAGGTTTTGAATTATTTCTGATTTCCTCCTGTGGATGATGATTATTGTTTCAGAAAACATATGTGTTGATATAAAGATACTGCAGATAAAAAGACTTCAGGAAAAAAGGTCCCCTGTGTCCAGCAGGTACATGTTTGCAAATTTCCCCACTGTGCTTTGAGGGCAAACAGATTTCTACTGTTCTTCTGTGATCCATCCTCACCTTCACAGTGCTGCATTGTCTACTCATTTCCCTGCAATTTGTTTAAATGGTTTGGCAGCCCACCCCACCACCTTTTGTGCCCACTGCTTTGTGCAGCTGCTGCTTTAGGGCGCTCTGCTAAATGGTGCCAAGGCAAATATAAACAGTCTGCAAACACGTGTTCAAGCTTGTCACCACTGTAATTCTCTTTATCTCGACAGGAACCAAGTCTCTGCTTTCTGTATCAATTACACTCTTATTTAGATCAACAAACATTTTATGCTTCCTTGTTGGATCACAGCGTGAAGTATAAGGTATCATGCTTTACTTACGCTTTCATCAATGTCTGCTGGGTTTCTTTTCTAAGGATCTTTCAGAGACTTCATTGCTTTTATCACTCAAGTCAGTGAAAAAACCCACTACAATATCTTCTTCTTTCCCTCATAGTTTGATTTCTTCACATCTTTCAAATACAATAAATATAAAACGGGACAGAAAAGCTCTGCTGAAGCAGAATTATTTTGTTCCACTTAAACCACTTGAAGCATTTTGCTGTCCTTTACTGACATAATTTTTAATTTAGCTACAGAGCTGTAACACAACTGTTTTGCCCTTTAAGAACTATAAAAGTTTCACTAGTCGGTCTTCATAGCAGCTACACATATCTGAAATTAAATCATGCAACTACAGATACCAAACCACTGTATCACCTACAGAGCTCAGGCTAAGCTACTTTAAGTCTTTCCTCTCTCCTAAAATCTGCAATATTTGCTTAGATTCACAGTTAATTACTTCTTCAATGCTGCTGCCCTTAAGTCCTTGAGACATTTCTTGCAGTGCATTTGTTTTATCTCAACTGTAACTGCTTCTTCAATGCTTTTATATTTCTCAAATTACTACCCTCTGTCCTGTAGTACATCCTCTTGCACTTTATGAAACTTCTGTTGCTGAAGGGAAAGAAAAGAGGCGCAGTCTGCATTTGAAAGCAGTGCCGGGACCAGGTTTGTTTAAAAATTAATGCCTTCTGCTCTAGTACCCACAGCTGTATTTTGTTTATACAACAATGATCTCAGATGTGCTACCGATTATGGACTCTGCAATGACTGACGCACATTTCCACACAGCAAGACACTGCAGTATTAGTCTTGCAGTTTAAACAGGAATACTGCCCAGTCCCTTGCTATAACCAGAGTGATTTACAGTTGCTTGTACATTGTGGAGTGGCCAGGGTTCTGCTCTCCAAAGTTTCGGTTAGTCGAGCCAGGCTCTGTGCTGAAACTGGCAGCCCCCAGCAGCACAGTCAGGAGACTGCAGCAGGCAGAAAAGCTCTATCTGTAAATCACTCACCTATCTCTAACCCCTGCTAAGTACTTTAAAAGCAGTCACCTGCCATCTGGTTGCTGCCAGTTAGGCAGAGGTAAGTATGGCCATCACAACCTGCTCAGGCACATCTGCCCCAAGTCTGACAGAGAGGGAATTCTAATAGGCTTCCTGAGGAATCCTACATGCAAACCTACATGGGTCCCTCTTGCACTGTGTGTCACCCTGTTTGCTGACTCTCTGCTCTGCCAAACCACATGCACTTAGCTGCTCCCTTGAAAAAGCAGGGGTGATACATACCCTGGTGGACTGACACGTGTTTATGGCCACTGAACCTCACATTTGTCAAGGGAGATGTTCATACAGCTAAGGCGTGCAGGGGCATTTCTGTGTCTCTGTGATCATATCCCATGTTCTTTCACATACCGATGAATGAATTATGTTTTGTCTAATGTGGGACAATACCTGAGCTGCCCCAGTCTGGCTGTTTCTTCCAACTGAGGTCTTTTATTCTTTCCTGCAAAGATAGATTTAGTTCAGGCACAGTCTTTAACTGTGTTTTACTGGGTCCAGCATACCAAGGTCTTGATCCTTGACTAAAGCTCTTTGGCATTACTACATTAATAACAAGTCGTTCAGTAAAGTGATCTTGGCACCTTCTTGTAAAGCATTTCACTGTGCTTTCAGTACAAAACAGCGTAACAGACCTAGGTTTCTGGTTTGGGTTTCCGAGTCTCAAACCATCTCATGTAACACTCAGTCCGCATCACACTCACATCCCACCCACCTCCCAGTTACTTTCTCATGAAATCTTACTATACTGCATGGAGACAGCAGGATTCCTCCCACAATCGCTTATACTGAACATCAGGCATCCCTTTATCTCCATTGCTCTTGGTACTTGGGCACTTCTCTCTGATGTTCTCTCTATGGAATAGTCAAAAAATTTACCAAGAAGTACGATGAAAAGTTCAGCCTCATTTGCTCCTCTAGACACTACCCCTAGCACAGAAGAGGAAGAGATAAAAAGAATTTCAGAATTAGCTGTCTCCAAGGATGGCAAGAGTCTACCATTATAAACATTTAGTTTGGAATACAACTTGTAGCTAAAATTATTACCTCTATATGTGTAATATGAATTATCTCTACATGTGTAAATCTGTGAGCTGAGTATCTAAACCCCAGTGTAATCAATAGGGATTTAGGAACCCCGTGCAGTTGCCTACATACAGATAGCCATCACTGTCCTTTTGAGATGCTCTCCTGTACCGTGTGGCCTCCACCTGCAGCTCCTTAGGGACTGGGTCTTCCATAGATCCAGAACCGTATCTGCCATGCCTTATGTTGCAAGATAACCTAGGAAGTCTCAGTCTAAGTTTCAGCAGCCAAATCAAGTTCCAGATCTTTGTGGACTATAATGGAATATAATATTTACTCTTCGACTCTGCTCTGGTGAGACACCAGCTTTGGGTCCTCAACATAGGAAGGTCATGGGCCTGTTGGAATGGGTTCAGCAGAGGGCCATGAAAATGATCGCAGGCATGGAGCATCTCTCCCATGAGTACATGCTGAGAGAGTTGGGGTTGTTCAGCCTGGAGAAGACTCCAGGGAGACCTTAGAGCAGACTTCCAATATCTGAAGGGAGCCTGCAGGAGAGCTGGAGAGGGACTCTTTGTCAGGAAGCGTAGTGATAGGACAAGGGGTAATGGTTTTAAACTGGAAGAGGGGAGATTTAGATTGGATATTAGGAAAAAATTCTTTCCTGTGAGAGTGGTGAGGCACTGGAACAGGCTGCCCAGAGAAGTTGCGGATGCCCCATGCCTGGAAGTATTTAAGGCCAGGCTGGATGGGGCTTTGAGCAAGCTGGTGTAGTGGGAGGTGTCCCTGCCCATGGCAGGGGGCTTGGAACTCAATGGTCTTTAAGATCAGTTCCAACTCTAGTCATTCTATGATTCTATAACCATCTGGTTTGCAGGCAGACATCTAGATGTCTTTTTCTGAAGGCTCAGTCTCATTAAATGGCAGCTACCATATTTGTATTCTCAAGTCTATACAGGAATTATGTGGGCTCTGTATTTTAGAAGACAAAGGAGTTTATGGTTGATGTGTAAACAGCTAACCTTGTCTAATTTACTCTTACAATCAGTGTATACTGTAACTTTGGGCTGAGAGGGTTACTCGTTCACAGTCTCACTGACTAATACACAAGCTGCTTATCTGGTAGTTGTGCTTTGACATCTTGAGAAAACTGCTTCTGTTCTCAAATGACTTCCAGGACAAGATTTTGCTTAAGTTTCCTTGCATAAAAATGAATCCTGTGGTGCCACCAACCCGTGAGAACGGGTTACCTCAAATTTGGCTCCGACACTGTCCCCCTGACCACCCACAGGAAGTCCCTAGATAATGATTTCTTTGATCCAGAAGACAGGGGTTCTTGGTGGCATGCTGTAAAAGCAAGGAGCCTTTCATTTTGTTACCTTCTTCCTCTCTCCCAAACCTGCAATGGTCTTTACCAGTCAGAGGTCTCTTTGGTGCAGCCTGAGTCCAGAACACTTCACTACTGCTTTATTCCTCTCCCCCAAATGGGAACCTGAAATCCTTGGAGGAAGAGCTGACCAAATATTACCCGACAGTTTTCCACTTCTCTTGACTAGCAAAGACTATGGAGATGACATTTTCTTCCACAGGTCTGCTGACCTTTTATGTGTATGTCCCTTTTCAAGTAAAGTCTTATTATTCTGTGGTCCTAAGACAGGTAAGAACCCTGGAGGGAATGTTTTCTTCTCTTTGTCCAGGTTGTTTTTGGGTTGATGGCTTGCACATTGTACACAGTAAAGTATAAAATTTATTTTTGTTCATGAATCTTCCTACTGTGATAAAATGCTTACAACCAGTTCAATGTCAGTTAATGATAGGCCACTTATAAATTAATTAAAGTGTTGAAAAGGATAATTTATACTTAGGCTTAATAGGTCTAAGTATATGTTTTAGATTTTTTAAGGTTGTTATACATATTTCACCCAAGAAGAAAAGACTTCCTCTGTTTTTTTCCACCTTAGGTCAACTCTTCTTCCGACAGGCTAATCTTTCCATGACTTTGACTTCGCATAAAGAAGAATTCTGAATAAATTCTTGCTCAGGCATTCCTCTGTAGGCCTGCCATGTTTTGGGGACCTCCTCAAGGGCGTTAAGTTACCAGACAGGCAAGGTGAATGTTAGATTTCTCAGTTGAGATATGGAGTTTCTGCTTCTGTTCAAATTTCAGTAAACCTTAAATCACATCTTGCTATCAGAACCAGCCCCTTTTGGTTCTGTAGCCACAATTCCTGACATCTGAATGATGGTGAGATGCTGAAGAGAAGTTTTACTTTCATTTATAAAGTAGGGATTTACATGCTGGCCTGGGGGGGTATATAAACCAACTACTTGGGTGGAAAGCTTGTCAATGACTTTTTATTTTCTACAGATCACAGACTGTTCCCAGCTATGTAATATTGGCTCTTGTGGTCAAGGAAAGATAGACACAGACCTCAGGTATTTCGGGGAGACTCTAGATCATTTTTATGTTTGGGGGGAGCTGTGACATATGAGCTACCACGAATAGTGCTAAGGCTGCTGCGAACTCCCAGCCAGCTGGCTGCAAGGTGGTCAAGCCAGATCATCTTCTCAGCAGCCCATTTAAGATCTGTGTGCCAAGAAGGACAGTTTGTTAGTTCAATGGGCAGCACAGCCAAGGGGATGGGACAAGGGACCAAGCTACTTCTTAGCATTGACTTCTTCTGTGACCTTTGCCTCACTCTGTTTCTAACTTTTCTTAAATTTTATCAATCAAGTTTTGCTAATTTTTATTTTTGCAAACTTGGGTGCTAAGAGGTAGGCATCTACCCCCATTTATCAATGGTTTACAGACTCCATGGGCCACTTCTCACAATACAGCCTTTCACTCCTACATGTCATTCTTCAGCTCTGTAAAGCAGGGCAACGAAGTTTAAGTACCATGTAGTCAGGAATCTGGTAACCCGATTCATGGTTGATGATGGTTCATCGACATGTATAAATCCAGCATCTCGCTGGAACTGGGAAATTTTCAGTTTCCAGTGCTTTTGTTGATGTGCTGACCAAATGTTTAAGAGTTTCCCAAGTGTTGGTAACCAGACAGGAATCCTCACAGGGCAGGAAATGCACACATTCAAACCTCTTCATTTGTCATACTTGGCCTTACCCTTCCTGGAACAATGGCAGCTTCCAGAGCTTCAGGAGAAAACACCAACATTTGGTCCTGCAAATATTAATAGAAACGTCATAGGTGAAAATAGTATCCCGGAACTTCAATTATTTACTGTCTTACTGGAAAAAGTTAATGGTTAAAGAGTGGACTTTTGTCCACAAAAGTAAGGATGATCAAGAAGGTGGATATAGATGACTTTGGCAATGAGAGACAGAGCAGGAGAGGAGAGTGAGCTATTCACTGTTCCACTTCTTCCACCTCCTCTCTACTGCTTCCTCATTGTCTTGTCCTTCATTTGCTCTTTGTCCCATCACTTCCAACAACTTCCAGTATCCCCAAAGCCTAGCAGAGCATTGAAAAAGGAGAGGGAGAACATGGTCATCACTTTCCAGCTCTTCCAGTGTTGCCACTGCCATGCATAGGGGCAACTGCTGTGGGCAGCCCTTCCATAGAGGTTGGGGCAGGGACTGGCAGTGCTTCTGGATGGGACCACAGAGCAGCAAGTGGCATTGTTCAGGAGCTGCTATCAATCTGCCTGAGGACCTTTCAACTTGTACATGCAGAAGGTGCTTTGTGGGATCATTTTAGCATTTTACCTCTGCAGGTATTTATAGAATCATGGAATGATTTAGGTTGGAAAAGACCTTTAAGATCACTGCGTCCAACTGAAAAACGTAGCAGTGCCAAGTCCACCACTAAACCATGTCTCTAAAGCACCACATCTACACATCTTTGAAATGCCTCCAGGGATGGCAACTCAACCATTCTGCTGGGCACCCTGTTCCAATGCTTGACAACCCTTTCGGTGAAGAAATTTTTCCTAATATCTAATCTAAACCTCCTGTGGCGCAACTTCAGGCCATTGCCTCTTGTCCCATTGCTTGTTACCTGGGAGAAGAGACCGACCCCAATTTCACTACAACCTCCTTTTCAGTAGTCGTAGAGAGCAGTAAGGTCTCCCCTCAGTTTCCTTTTCTCCAAGCTGAACAACTGCATTTCCCTCAGCCGTTCCTCGTAAGACTTATGCTCTAGACCATACGTGGTGCTTGGGAACCCTAGCCTTGGGAACCACCAACAGTCCACTAGATCGGGTACCATCCTCACATCAAACAGTCGGCACTTGCCTCTGCTGGGGCAACCCCCACACCTCACCAGAACACTTTTTAGGTAGGATGCCAGCCGGGACAGGCTCCAGAAGCATTGTTTCTAGCTTGATTTACGTGGCTGGCAGCCGCCTTGGCCGTTCCTACCGAGAGCCACGGCACGACCGAGGCGGCCAAAATCCAGCCTCAGGGGGCGGGCCAAATTTCAGGGGTCGGGACACCTCACACCGGG
>VZRU01016190.1:8171-30593 GCA_013398155.1 Pedionomus torquatus
CTGGAGCCTTCTCTTCTCCAGGCTGAACAGCCCCAGCTCTCTCAGCCTGTCCTCATAGCAGAGGTGCTCCAACCCTCTAATCATCTTGTATATATATTCTTGTGTATCTTCTAAATAGATTCCTCCATGAGATACCTTTGAAGGATATTTACAGACAGCTGAAATTACTCATTGCAAGTTTAAAAAAAAAAGAAAAAAAGTACGTTTTTGCCTGACAGTTGATTAAATCTTGAGTTGCCTTTGGCTTCTGCTGAGTTGTTTTGTTGGTGACTGGCGTTCTGAACTCCCCCAGGTGTGGTTAAGGCCAGATGGCACAATTCAGAAGCCTTCACATGGCATCCTACAGTTGGATTGCTTGCCTGAAAAAAACCTTGGAATGACAGAGTAGCCAGAATTAAACTACTTCATTTAATTTCTTTCTTTTTTTTTTTTAATTTCTTTTTGGCAGCATCTGACCATACAGTCTTGGAAGCAAACACAAACACTGCGAGTTCGACAGTTGATGCAGAAGGTACAGAGTTCTTTTTTAGTAAGACTCAGGCTTTTCTTGGCATGCCTTTTCCTAAAAATAGGCGTATGTGTAAAACCTAGGGCATGGGTGAGGCTCTGTGTTTGTCAGTGAACCCTCCTGCTGGGTCAATATATGCCTTTTTTTCTACTGAAACCTGTCACTTTTCTTTCAGCTGTGTCCAACCATCCACTGAAGACCTTACCTACTTTCAAAACCATCGAGTTGGCAGACAGCAGTGATACTGCTGGGCCTGACGGTACGTCATAATTAGACTCGCCTTTTCAGATAACTTTTCAAAACCTTAATTGAAATTAGACTTTCGGAAGTCTTTTCGTGGTCCATTTTTCAAAGAAACTGTCGAGAGCTTTCTGTAGAGCTGTTAAAAAACACTTAGGGGTGATGAAGGGGGTAGAAGTGCCAGCCATAAAGGAGTACTGTTTCCACTCAAGTCTGAAAAATATGTTTAATTTTGAAATACCCGTGTTCGTTTGTACTAATGTGGTTGCAACATTTGTTGAAAAGCAGGTAATTTGCTCTTTACAGAAAGGATGGTAATTGACGTGGGATATAATACTTGTTACTCCTTAAATTTAAGGGTAATTAAATCTCTTGCTCCAGCGCACAAAGAACTAATGTATTTTTGCTGCCTAAACCCCGCCACCTTGGACTGGCGCCGTTGTGTCAGGGAAGGATTCCCTTCTCTGCAGCAAAGCGTGAGCTTAAATGGCCTGATGCAGGGTGATGTGAAATCCATGGGCCAGTTGGCTTTTGTGGCCAGGGTGTTCCTTCTGTGAATCTCTTCCTTTCTTCTTCTTTTCCGTGCAAAAGCTTTTCCTTACCTTGAGGCCCCCACCAGTGTCTCTGCTCTCAGTTCTCGCCTCTCGCCTCTCTCGAACCCCTGAAATTGAATTCTCTGCCCGGTGCCGGTCCTGCCCCTGTGTCTTTGTTACACAGCTCCTGCTGCTCTTCACACAGGACCTCTCTCCCTATCTCCAGGAGCCAGGCTCCAGTCTTCTCCCTGGAAAGCTTTCTTTAAAACCCTTTTGCTGATCAGTTCTGTTAATCTGCTCTCTGGGATAGATCCGTCCTCCGTGCCACTTAGAGCATCGTGTATCCCCGTTTGGTTGCAGGCTCCTCGTGGCAGAGGAGGTCTGGGTTTGTATCCGATACCCAGCTGAGCCTGTGCTTGGCACTTGGCAAAACGAATTAAGAAAAGGATTGGATGAAAAGGGAACTGTCTGGAGCTCGGGAGAACAGCTGAAATCTCGGGCTCTGCGGGTCAGTCAAGGTGCATTAGCAAAGCTGTCTGGCACCCGCTTGCCTTTGGCTTTCGCCTCTGCTAATTTTGCACTTCTATGAAGACCAAACAGCTCGTGTTTTAGAAGCGAAATAAATCTCATCTGAGGGTAGTCAGACCGTGCAAAATGCGCAAGGGCACGGATAAGAAGGGCAGGGATAATCTGCGGGGTGAAGGGAGTTAGGGCTGCCCAACAGCGTGCCGACAGTGCGCTCCCCGGGTAGTTCTCAGCCATTTAGAACTCGGGGGTTTTGTGATTTTCGTTTGTTTGGTCATTTGAGTTTCTTTTTTTTTTTTTTTTTTTTTTTTTACTTTCCTGTGTCACGGTGGGTAAAATCAATGGCAATTCTGTGATTATTGTAGCAGATTTGATCACCTTCCCGAGAGCTGGACTATTTTTAATGGCAGAATCTTGCAATGAAAACGTTCGATGCTTTTGCTGTCGAGCTGCCGTCAAGGAGGAAGATGCAATCCCAGCTGCCCTTGAAGAAAGCACAGATCAAAGTCCCTTTCCTTCCATTAGTAAAAATTTCTTTTCAAACTCCTTTCGATTAGCTCCCTGTGACTAATCCTCTTTCTTAATGGCAGCAGAGTGCATCTCCACGCGAATTTCTCGAAGTAACAGGTCTCCAAATATGACATGTATTGGGGAAATCTTGCTGCCGTAAGAAATCTAACAAACAGCAGTAAATAGAAACCGTGAAAGCAATGGTAAAATACTTCAAATCAATATTCCCAGCTTGTCAGTAACCCCTCTGAGGGATTCAAAAGATGAGAAATAGTTGATCGTGGCCCTGTGTGTTCAGTTGGGGTTTGGTGTTTTTTTGTCATTTTCCCACTGGTTTATACTGGTTTATATTATTCTGGGTGGGTTTTTATTCTGCTTTGTTTATTCCTCCTCTCTGAAAGTCTCAGGCAGCAAATGGCTGCTCGATTTTGTTCGGAGCTGGATTCCTCCTCGCTGCCACACGGTGCTCCCCGCGTTAGAGCTGCTAAATGGCAAGTGGGTAATTTCTTTTTATCACGGTTTTGGACAGGAAAAGAAATCATGGCCATGCTGAGACTGAGAGCCGGAGATGAGAAAACCAACGTGAGGAAATCTGCTCTCCAGGTACGGTGGTTTTGCCTGCTCCCCTGTTCCCGGTGATTACCCACCATGCCCTTAAAAATAAATAATTAGGCCGCGGCGCTGTAATGATCTATGTGGAACTTTGCCCACCTGTAGCTTCCTGCTATTCCTGCCGAGAGCCTACGGGGCTTGAGGAGGTCGCGCTTGCTAATTCCTCACAAGTAAATAATGCGAGCGTGATGATGGAAAATTTTTCTAGTACTCTTGCTGGCGTTCTCTCGTTCCGTCATTTAGAAAGAGAGGCTCTTTTCAAATGTCAATTGGCATTTCAATTAAGCGACTTCCGTATAAACTGAAGCATATTAGCTGCTCGGTTTGTTTTGACCTTGTTAACAAAGAGATTAGGTTATATCCAGATTCCTTCTGAGGGACGCGTCGCTTTGCTCGTTGCTCATTTTTTTTAATGAAGTCATTAGCTTTTAAAGAGATAATGCTTCAAGGAAAATTTCGTCGTCTGCTGTTAACTGCCTTCCTCTGTTCGTCCTCTTCGCTCCAGCTCTTCCTCCTCAGTTCAGGCATTGAATTGAACTGCTCAAGTTAAGGCTTTACAGTTGCTTTGGTTTGATGCTTTTTGATTTAAAAAAAAAAAAAAAAAAAACTAAAAAAAAATCCCCTCTTCTGTATTACCAGGTAAAAGACATGAGTCACACAAGGGACACATTATTTTCAAGGGGGAATTGTGACATTCACTCTATCTGAATGTTGTTATAAAACCAGAATGACTTAAAAGCTGCTTTCTGCTTCCTTCTACATCCCTGGTGGTGCCCGCTCCTCATAAATTGCTAATGCGGCGTTTCACTCTCGCTGAGATAAATTAATCTCTCGTTGAGGTTGGTAGGGGGTAGATTGTATTTCTGGTTTGCTACCCGATGCGTGCGTGGCCTGTGTTCCCAACCAAGTTACGCCGATATTTGGCTCTCAGGTTTTCACGAACATCCTGAAGCACAAAATCATCCCTTGCACTGCGGAAGATTTGTCCACCCTTCAAGACCGCTGCCGGGACCCCGCTATCTCCGTGCGGAAACAGGCCCTGCAGTCTATAACGGAGCTCCTCGTGGTGAGAAAAAGTACCGTGAATTCTTTTGCAGACCCAAGATGAGTGAACCGTGGGTTAAAAGGAGGAGGAAACAGACAAATCAGTTGGTTATTCAGCGGATTTCGTTTTATGACTGCCTTTTAAGTTTTTTCTTTTTATTACCTTTTGACTCGTAAGTCCTGACTCATTCTTAGACGTACTTGTGATTTATGTAGGATGCTTCCAACTGTTGGAAACATTTATTTTCCTGGCTGTTGATTTATCTGTCATGGAGAAAATGTTTATGTTGCTGGCCTTCTCAAGTTTAAAAAAAAAACAAAAAACCCTGAATCACTTTACTAAGATGTAATGTGTAGATGATAGCACTGCAATATTTTTTCCTTCTTTTCTATTTATTCCCAAAGGGTTAGTTACTTAGGCTCGGTGCATAGGGTTGATATTAAGCAAAGCTCTCTTTTTATAGCGTTAAATCATCTGCTGTGGAGCTTTAATGTGATACTGCTATCATTATTTATAGGGTTTCAAACCCAAGTGTTGAGCAGGAGCCCTAGGTAGCTTGATAAGATCAAATACCTGGTGGTGTCGAGGAGACACGAGTTCCTTTGTCCCACGCACTGCCACATTGCAGCACTAGTTGAGCATAATTAAAATTTATTTCCAAAGTTAGTAGCCAAATCTGAAGGTTTCCAGGCCTTTGCTGCTCTTCCCCATCTGTATAGGAACCTAGGATGTCTTTAAAATGTTTCTGGTACATCTAAGGTGTTTCTCTCAGTCCCAGCACAGTGACGTTCTGGTGCAGAAGGCCTGGTTAAACGGAGTGGTGCCCGTTGTGATAGACACTGAAAATTCCATCCAAGAAAAGGCCTTGGATTGCCTCGATCAGCTCTTGCTGCAACATATCAAACATTATAATAAATTTGGGAGCAACGATGAAAGGCAGGTTCTGGCATGGGATCTCCTCACCCTCTTGACTTCAGAAAGCCAGGAGCTGAAGTAAGTATGGGTTTTCCCTTCCTTGTAGGCTCTGATGGTGTCTCCATAACAGCCTTTTGTCCGACACATCCTATCTTTTTATTGCCTTTACTCTTAGCATTCAGGGACAACATCTTCTTTTTTTTTTTTTTTTTTTTTTACTTTTAATCCTGTTAGAATACACAGCTTTGGCTTTATGGAAGGAAACAGTCTGTTGACTGGAGGACTAAGATAAGAGTTGATGCTCTCAGCGCTCTGTGTGGCCACAGACCATTAGTTATCACAGGTTACCTGCTGTTGAAACGCATGTGCCGTTCATTGTGCGAAGAGAAGAAACCAAATGTATTGAGGCTTTTTTTTAAGCTTATTTGAATTCCCAATTGAAATAGTCAGTGTAAGTGCATATTACTGCTGGAGATGGGAACCGTTGTGTTGTTCCTGGGCCAGAACAGGCAGTGCATGAGGAAAAAGCAGTTCTCCTTTGTGTCTTTACCTGTGCTCTCTCCCTGAACTCCAGCATTCATGCACGGGAATGTTGCACACTGTTCTTGATGTGTTGATAGCAGCATGAATATTTAAGTCAAATGGAGGTGTTCTGATGACACAAGTAAGAGAGGATATATAAAGAAAGGAGAACATCGCTTTTTATTAATTCCCATGTACAATATGTTACTTGTCTTATGACAAATAGAATTATTCTGCCTTTTGCAGAATGCTGTGGGAAGAAGCAGAAGAAATGAGATGACACACAGCGTGACAAGGACACAACATTGATTAAAGACAGCTGTATGTTTATTAGTCAACAGGGCATAAGAGCTTAGAAATAGAAAATGAGATAGTGGTTGTGCTGCCTTGCCAATCTGTGAAACTGTCAATGTTCTAATTTGGGCTATTTTAGAACATCGTTTGCAGATTCATGGCACCTTCTTCTTCATGACCTGAGAGTACCTTGCAGCTTGGTAAATCTCAGAACTCTTCCAACGTGCAGTAGGTAACTGGAGATAAATAGACAAAGGAGCAAGTTATGGTGCTTTAACATGACTGTATCCTGTCCTGTTATGGGTATTAATTGCAGCTACCAGAAAGTCTTTGTTACAGATGGCTGAAATTATATTTTCTTGATGTGTCACAGCATTAGTTGGACCTTCTGTCTTCCTGACACATAGCACTACATCCCTGCTTGCGTGTCAGGTCTGCAGTGTATTACAACATCAACTGAAAGACTGCAAATATTTCTACTAAAATATGTAGCAGAAATCCTGACCTATTTGGAGCAGTGGGAATGCCAAGTGAGAGCAGCTTTCTTCTGTGAATCCTGGACAGGGATGTTGCATTTTGCTACCAATGTCAAAGACCAAGTGTTGGTTTTTTTAACTCCTCCTTTAACTTTTCTTTCTTCCTCGTAGCCGTTACTTGAGCAAAGCTTTTCACATGTGGTCCCAGCAGAATAAGTTCACATCCACCTTCGTCAATAACGTCTTGTCTCATGTGCAAACGGAGCATGCTGTGCCGGCTTGGATGTTGCTCGCGAAGGTGGCGTGTTCTTCACCCAAACTGGATTATTCCAAGGTCATCGAATCCTGGGACAATGCCAGCAGGTATCTGTGGGCTTTGAGCACCATCCTCTGTTCTGCAGGAAGGAGAAGGGGGGCGCAGAGGAGGGACAAAAGTGAGTGAGCACTCGCTGTCCCTCCATGGGCAGAGTGGCTGTTCAGATCTCAGTTCTTTATTCAGGCCATCGGTTCTGCAGCAAGGGGGCAAGTAACAGCAATGATTTCTGCAATGACCAACTCTTACCTGAAGCTCTTTGAGTTTTCATTTGACTTGACGTGTGTGCCTTAGCAATGCATATCCCAGCTGAAAGGACGTTCCTCCTGTGATTCGCTGTTGTTCCTTAGCGTTGTTGCTAGTTTGCCTGCTCTACTGTTTTTCAGGCAGCAGAACACAAGCGCTGACACCACGGGACACATCCTGTGTGTCATCGGCCACGTTGCAAAGCATCTCCCCAGAAGCACCTGCGAGAGGCTGATCGGTGAGTGGCCCTGAGAAACTGCAGAGGGGGAGGCAGGTTCATGCTTCCCATCTTATTCCTTCTCCATAAGCGGTTGATAAGCTTGAAAAATTGCTCATTTTTGTGTGCGCAATCTGCTTTTCAGATAGCATCAAGTCCTGGCTGAGGAACTCTCAGTGTCCCCTGGAGGTGATTAGCCCAGCGGTGGAAGCTCTGCAGAAGCTCTGCCGTGCCTGTGCAGATGTGCCGGCGGAGGCCCAGGTGTGACTTAAAATACTTCTTTTAAAATAGCTTGTTTCACGCTTAGGAGGACTGTCTCTTGAAGGCAGTTCAGTCTGCAGCCTGTTCGCTGATGAGATCATTAAACAAAGAAGATCTGACTCCAACAGCTTGAGTCTGTTCTGCTCAGCTCTTACTTGCTCTGCTGCAGTTGTGCTGGCCAGCATCCCGTAGCTAAGGATGGGTTGCAAAGAACTTTCTTTAGAAGGTTTTTTGGTTTTTCCTCACCTGAAATGCCTTGTATTTGCCTTTTCTCAAAGTTCTCAGAGTTCCTAAAGGAGACTTACTGCTGTGCCTTTGTGATATCGGCTAAAGCTCAGGCTTGGTCCAGTTTGAAGCTGTAGGTTTATACTATAAACTCTAATTACACTATATCAGAGCTACTGTACATACACATATCTTCTAGACCTCTTTCCTGGGACCAAATAGGGACTTAGTAACACGTTATTTGCACGTTTCTCTTTTCTGCCCCCATTTTTTTTAAGCCATAGCTTCGTTCCACTTCTGCAGTGAGAAGGCAGGCTGTCTTTTGCTGGTAAAAGGGAGATCTCGACCAGAGCACTGTTGCAAAGAAGCTAAAACTGATGCAGGTCTCTCGTGCTACTGATTTCTCTCTTTCAATATCGATGACAGCTATTTCATAATAGACATCCCAATTAAGTTTAGTAAATAGTGTCCCAAACTGCACACTCTGTGCTTCAGAAGCCAGGCTTTATTATTTTGTTTTCCCTCCACCCCTTGAAATTTAATTTGTGTTTCCCTCTGAAAGAAACTGCATTTTCCAGACAACATTTACAAATCCATACGGACAACTTCAAATGTGTTGGATAGATGTGGAACAGTCACTGAAATCCTTTTTGTTTAAATCTGTGTGATTTCTATAATGAAGTAAGCTTAGGCCTGTGGATCATTGAAAGCCAGATTCTCCAAGGAATTTGGACACTTGCACACGTCCTTTGATGTGCAGGAAGAATTTTAAAGGCACTGTCTGATTGATTTCAATAGGCCCTGGATTATTAAAAGCATGTAAGGACTTTCAGATTAGGAATTCAAGTGTGGACAGATATTACAGCTACATTTTGTTTAATTAATAAATTGCCGAATCAATTTTGTGTAATTACGGAACAGGGGCTGCTCAACCAGGTGTGTGGAGATTTGGTATCCACCTGTGAAAGCTACATTTCGGATATAGTCCTCAAAGAGGATGGAGCAGAGCAGCTGGAGGAAGATCTCTTGGTAAGTCTGGTTCTTCTTCCCAGTTTGGTGAAAGGATGTAGGTGGGTTTGAAATGGGTTTTCCTTAAAATTCACGCCAATAAGTGTGTTATGTAGGAAAATGCTGATGTGGGAGCTGGTACTGAATTCTGGTATTTATGGGCCTGGGAGCATACAGCAGGTTTATACCTCAGCAATTGCTTGAAGGATGTGATATCCTATGTATTGTTTAATTAAATAGTACTTTTTTTCTTGGCTTTTTCACTCTTAGATGGGCTGCTTGGGAAATAAGTCTGTAAAACCTGTAGAATGCTTTGAGGAGCATATTAAACTCCCACCCCCCTGCCCCGTTTCTTCTTCAGAGCTTCACCTTCTGTTCTGTAGCCACTTCATGAATAGACTGTGGGAATTTTGAGTTGCTGTTGAAGAAGCACTGTACCAGCTCCTGCTGACTTAATTTGCAGCTCAGCCTGTGCCTTTTGACAGCAGCACTGTTTTTGCTCTCTAGGTGAGACACCTCTTCATCTTGGGTGAGGCTGCACAGCAGTGTCCGGCCAAAGTGGAGAAACGCATCTTTCTTTTGATTCAGTCCATTCTGGCTTCTTCTATCAACCAGGACCAATGTGAGGCTCTCTCCTTAGTGCCTTTAATTTTGAATTTACAGACAACTCTTGACCAGAAGAGCATGTTTTCTGTTCTTTTCCCAGTGTCTGGTTCTCAGGATGGTGAGGAAATTCCAGCTTCTCAGCCTCTCTCCCAGTTTAGAGGATCAACCATGCCTTCAGTGGTCAGAGCTCACGCCTTTATTACTCTGGGTAAGTCCCATCCCGACGTCGAAGTGTTCCCTCCTGTACCCAATTCCCACCTTTTTGGGTTCAAGTTCTGCTCAGGAGCTGTGCCAGCCGTTACAGAGAATCATGGTGCTCCATGTTTGCATCCCCTCAGCCCAGAGTTTTTAGCAATGCAAATATCCATGGTAACAAGTTGCACGAGCCATTGAAACGCTGCCATCTATGTGACTGCTTCTCCAGGTGGTTAATGCATTAATTGTGTTCGATAATTAGCAACGTCCTTCAGAATTGTGCTGTCCTTCTCCTTGGAGCTGGCTGCTGTCTGGCTGAAGGACTGTCTTAGCTGGGGTGAGGTGCTCAATAGAGGATGAGGGAAACTTGGTGATTCTGGTGTGGTTTAGGGGAGAGGAGCTGGATGTAGTGACTTGTTCTCCTCTGCGTGAACAGAGAGGAGCTTTGAGAGAAGCCTGGCAAATTTGGCATAGGGACCCACACTATAGGTCTAAGAGGAGTTTGGATGAACTCCTGGAAGTATCATTTCTTTGAGAGATCGTGCAGATTGCTCATCAAGTTTCAGCATGTGTTTCGTGTTTATTCCCCTGTTTACTTCCTGATGCCTTTCTTGGCTCCTATTGGGCTCGAAGGAGGCACTAAGCCAGGCTGCGGCGGTTGGGAAGGAGAATANTTTATATTACGTTGGTTTAGTGATACTTTTAGAGGTGGGTGTCTCCCTGCTATGCCTGTGACAGCTGGGGCTGTTCTTTTTGGCTGCCTTGAATAATACCCTGTACACAGAAATAGTTCTCTGAAGGAGGGAATTTGGCATAGGGACCCACACTATAGGTCTAAGAGGAGTTTGGATGAACTCCTGGAAGTATCATTTCTTTGAGAGATCGTGCAGATTGCTCATCAAGTTTCAGCATGTGTTTCGTGTTTATTCCCCTGTTTACTTCCTGATGCCTTTCTTGGCTCCTATTGGGCTCGAAGGAGGCACTAAGCCAGGCTGCGGCGGTTGGGAAGGAGAATATAGCCCCAGCACTGACAGTCTCGTCCCTGTTTCGCAGGTAAATTGTGTTTACAGCATGAGGATCTGGCAAAGAAATGCATCGCAGCTCTAGCTCGAGAGCTGGAGGTGTCCCACGATGTGGCCATTCGCAATAACGTTGTCATCGTTATGTGTGATTTGTGTATCCGCTACACGTCCATGGTGGACAGATACATGCCCAACATCTCGTTGTGTCTGAAGGACCCAGATCCCTTCATCCGTAAGCAGACGCTGATCCTGCTCACCAACCTCCTGCAGGTAAAGAGAGTCCTAAGCACAAATCTGACAAACCCACTTCAGGTCCCTCTCTTGTGCAACCTGTCCTGGGGGGCGTATTGCTTGTACCTTCAGTAATCGACAGTTAATCAGTAAGATTTTTCAACTATGTGTTTTGTTACTGCTTTTTTTAGGCAGATATTACATCGAGGACACTTAACACAGTTGGAGAAATATTTTTAGGCAGTGGTTACCTCGTTTCTTGTCTTCTCTTTGTTTCTTTGAACTCCCTTTTCAGTCCCAGGTGAACAAATATAAGAAGCATCGCAGCACCGTTTTCTCCTGCTGTCTTGTCTTCTTGTTCCAAAGACAGAAATGTTGAGAGGCTGAAGATGTTTACCCTCCCAATGCTCGTATGAAGCCAGCCAAGGCAGGTTTGGAGTGCATTTGGCTTTCTGTTGAAGAGCACTTGTGCCTTGGCATGGGAGACCAGATATTTCACGATTCTTTTTTAGTGACATCTGTGGTAAACCGAAGCCCTCGCCGCTGTGGCATTTATGTTGTTTAAAGCATCCTCCAAAACATTGTCTTTTTGGCATTTATTTTGAGTACCTCCAGCTGAAGCTTGCTTATTTGCCTGATATGCCTTGTGAACCTTGTGGGTTCACACCAGGTTTCTCCTGATTCAGGTTGAGAATTTATTATCTGCCCATTTCTTACAGGAGGAGTTTGTGAAGTGGAAAGACTGTCTCTTCTTCCGTTTCATCAGTGTCTTGGTGGATCCAAATCCTGATATCGCCAGGTAAAATACTCATCTGTAAAACAATGGAGGGGTTGAAGACCAGAGAGGTATCCAAAACCAGTCCTGGTCTTGTATCTTCAGCATGTGGAGAAAAAATTCCAGGAGAGAGCAGAGGATTGTCCTATTAACATCTTCACTCGTGCAGATGCAATAGTGGCAAAGGAGTGGAGAACCTCTTCCCAAGGCATTTGAAGGTCCCAAAGGAGCCAGCTGCATGTTCTTGGCTCTCTTCTTAAAACGTGCAGCTCTGCTCTGGTTTTGACTCCCAGTTATCCAGAAACATGGAATTTTTGAAACAAGCCTTTATGAAATCTTCCTCATGGATTTCTACCGGGCTCGGTCTTGAATGCTGGGTTTGATTTAGGAATAGGATTTAAATAATCTCTTGGTCTTTCTATGCCTTCTGCCACATATTTTAATGCTTAAGAATTCTGCACACTGGCTTTAAATGCATGTTTGTGGAGGTTTTGTGGGTTTTGAAGCCTCAAGCTGCTCTGTTATGTGAGAAACGAGAGTGGGGCAGCTTTCTCTAAGGATGGTAGATGATGCGGGGGTGTTGGATGCAGAGGAGGCTTGGACACCTTGTTGTTTGCTTCTACCTGAAACAGTCCATCTGGAGGTGGGCATTTTCTGGCCCATCATTGGTTACTAGCGCATAATCACCCTTTCTTTCCTCTTCAGTGAGTTTTTAATATGTAAAAATGTCTTTCCAGTAGATGGTGACATTGCAACATCCCGTTCCTAGAGCTGCAGCTAAAGGCTCTTCGGGAGCCTTTTTCTTTGCATCTGCATTCAGTGACTGCAGCCAGACAAAACCCTATGCCTCAAGTCTGGGATTGACTTGCAGGACTTCTGGTGATTAACTTTTAGCAAAGCACTGTAGGTGTCTCAGCCTCGTGGGAGCTTAAGTTACTTAAATAATGAAAGCCTCACGCCTGGATTCAAGTTCAAATTTATTTCTGTCTCTGTTTACTTTAATGGCAAAAAAAAAATAATGAAGTGGTATTGTGGATGCTGAAAACGTCCATCTCTTTCTGGATGAAAAAAAGGCTTAAAGTCAATAAGCTGATATTCCTGTTCCAGCCCAGATGGAGCTGGGCAAGAATTAAACGTGGTATGGAGGGAGGCTTGGCAGAGGAAAGCCATCTGCCTTCTTTATGGCTTGTGAACCCTGCACTGTGTTTCAGGGGTGGCTTTGTGAAGCTACCTGGATGGTCAGCTCTTTCTTTTCCTCCTTTCCAGGTTTGGAGAGTTCTGCCTGGTCCATCTCTTGCTGAAGAGGCACCCGGGAATGTTCTCCCAACACTTCATTGAGTGCATCTTCTATTTCAATAGCTACGAGAAACACGAGAAGTACAACAGGTTCCCCCAGAGCGTGCGGTCAGCTGAACTCATTTATATCTCCTTATTGCTAAATGAGGGGCCGTCTGGCCCTGCAGCTTTTAGTTGCAGCAAAGCACTCATGGTGGTTTATAATTATGTATGCAGTAGGGGGGAAACCGTGTTAAATTAGCGTCCTGCCTGCCCTGTGACACTTCTGGGAGGGCTTCTGCATGTAATTCGTAGGAGCGTGTGGTATCCTAACGGGTTTACGGGTCTTGAAAGTGACATTCAAATATTTCTGGCTGATTTCAAGTCTTATTATTTCTGCAAGTTCACATAACCTGACGTGCCCCTTGTGAAATGTCTTGCTTGTACTGCAGGGCGAAGAATCTCTTCTCTCTGAAGGGAAAAGATAACAAAGAAAAAAGGCTGCGGATCTACAGGTTTATGCTGGACCACTTCACAGATGAGCAGAGGTTTAGCATCACAACGAAGATCAGCCACAGCATCCTCGGTGAGGATCTGTCTTTAAAAATCTGGCAAATGCGTGTCTATATAAAGCCACCAGGCTCTCAGTCCAGCCGTGTTATCTTTACCGGTGCTGCTGTTTGCAGTTAAATCCCATTTCTTTCTTCTACACGTGGTGCAGCGTGCTTTGTGGATGGCGTCCTTCCCTTGGACCTGGAAGCCAGCGAGCTGCTCTCGGATACCTTCGCCGTCCTTAGCTGCAAAGAAATCAAGCTGTCAACTATGAGGTCGAAACCCGAGGAAGACATTCAGCCTGATGACGACGAATTGGCCATGGCCAACGTTGTCATGCAGGTGGCGCAGAAAAAGCTCATCTCACAGGTGAATGGCACTCGGTCTGGTCCCATCATACTGGGAGGGATTTTACCTTTCTGTGACTGAGAAACTCCTGCAACAATTACGCAAGCGACACAGTGATGCCACTGACGTGTCGTGCCTGGAGGCTGGTACTCGGGCTCTGTCTGTAGGCCCACTCCGATCTGAAGGCAATTTGCCTTCAATGTGAGAACTGCCTGAATTAGTGATGTGTCTTAAAAGATTCCACTTAGGTTAAAAGCCTGTGTACACGCATGTGGCATGATTGCAGGCTTAATTGCGGTAATTCCCTTGCTGGGGAGGGATAACTCCTCTCACTTAGGCCATTCCGAGCGGCTGCTCCTTTACTGCATCGTCTAACTGTTCGTGCCTTGTTCAACCAAAGGTTCAAAAGAAGAACTTCATAGAAAACATCATCCCAATAATCACGTCGCTGAAGTCTTTGATGGAGCAGAAGAGGATCCCAGCTCTTAGGGACCTGATGAACTACCTGCGGGTAAGGGGAAGGGTTTTCTTGTTGGGTTGGTTTTGGTGTTTTTCCCCCCCCTCTCCTGCGTTAATGTGTTGGATGCGCAATCAGTAATGGAACGAACAGCTTCTTAGAAAGAATTTAGGAGGCATATGATGTTGTGACACTGCCACCGTGTTAAATACTGTGGGAGGTGGAGGGATTTTAGACAAGGATCTCACAGCGTGTTACGTGTGAGCCTCCTCAGTGGAACGTGGGCAGAAAGCTGGAATGCTGGGAAAGCTTTCGCATGTTCTGAAGTACAAATTGTAATCGAAACTCTTAGTCTGTTAAAAACACCTCTGCTCTACCAACTGGTATTTCCTTTTGCACTTAAGCAGCTGTGATCTGAATGGAGACATGAATCAGTAGTCAGGAGAGATTTCTGAAAGAGTTTAAACATTCTTTATTGCTCCAGGAAATGATGCAAGATTACCGAAATGAAATCAAAGAGTTCTTTGCTGTGGACAAGCAGCTGGCAGCCGAGCTGGAGTATGATATGAAGAAATACGAAGAGCAGCTGGCCAGGGAGAAGGAGACAGCCCAAGAGCAGGTCTCAGCAGTGCAGGCAGAGGTTAGTGGTGCCATTACATCTGTCCACGTACTGTCTCCTCTGCTAAAGTCTCTGTATGCGTGACTGCGGACCTTCTTACAGCACCTGTAACAAGATGGATACGTGTCGTTCTCATACCTCAGATTTGCTGACAGAAACGTTAGTTTCCAAGTCATTTGATACGCTTAGAACCACAACAAACCCCACACATAAGCCAAAGAGGAGCAGCAAACAATTAACGTAAAAAGAACTCAATTTAAAGGGAAAACCAAGTCTAATTTGCCACTGGCTGTGCTTACATGTCACATTGCTCTCTGTTCCCAGAATGATAAAGTTGATGAACGGGTCAAAAAGAAAAGAGCTCATTTTGTCTGGCTTCAGGTGTATATGGAGAGGAAACTGAACTTCTGCTCTAGTCATGCAGATCCTCTTGTAAAGTCAATGTAAAGAAATAAGTATGTGCTTGGGGCAACTGTTCTGAACTATTTCAGATACCTGCCTTAAGATGACTTCTATCCTGGAAGTACCTTTCTCTCTCTGCTGACTTTAAAAGAGCACCTATATATAGACCTCTAAACTGGGACATACGTATCCCATCTAAACTTCCTTTCACTTCTCGTTAAAATTTTGGCCAAATAAATTCTTTCTTCCTAGAACCCCTTTACATCCCTCAAGGGCAGGTTTTTAATCACCCAATGTGTAGGTCTGTGCTTCTTGCAGGATTTTCTACACCTGTATCTATTAGATATATGATCTCTTCTCCTGTTTTCTGTAGCAGCCTCCATCTGTGGAGAGAGCTGTGCCTTTGGGTGGCTGGAATAAGAATGCTCAGTCTCCTGTAAGTGGGAGACAGTCCTCGCCAGCTGCATCGAATCCTTCCTCTGTGCCTTCTGAGTTTGCTACACCGAGTGCTGATGTTCGGAGACAGCTGTTACTCGGTCGCAGGTATGGATTTCTGTCTACATTATCAGTTACAATATTCCACAGGGCTATCGCTTCACTTATCCCACTCCTTCCTTAGTGGGATGAAAGTCACCAGAAGCATAATCTTCTCCGCAACACGATCCCAGTCGTAAAGGATTGGGAGGGGACAGGTCTCTCTCCTCACTACGTGCATTTCGTCTGGGCTTGCAGGGGAAAATCACTGTTTCTGTCTTGTTTTTTGCCCTGTAGGCCAGCATCCTTGAGCACGCTTGCCATCCTGAACTCTGCCAAGAGAGCAATGGAAGCCAGAAGCAAACAGCGTAGCAAGAGTGTTGGAGGCAGTTCATCGGCCGCATCGCTTCCCTCGAGCATCGCTGGCAGCAAGCAGGGTAGGAAGCTTTCTGCAAACCTGGACTAGATCTGCTTGACGCAGCCCAATTGTCAGACCCTTGAGGTCTCTGAGTGAACACATTTCTTAATTATTTCCTTGTTATTTCCAGCATCCTTCCAAAGCCTGAATCAACAGTCCACTGGAGGAAACGTTACTGTCTTGGGCCGTGCAATCAGCACACCAGAACGTAAGTGTAACCCAAAGGAACCCTTCCCAAATTGGCCTGAGCGCTCATTCACTGAGAGAGGTAGCAATGCAGAGAACAGAGAAAATTACTCATTGACATCTGTAGTTTATTTATTTATCTAAATGGTTGTAGTGAATAAGACCTGTTCTGAAACTGAAAGTCTCAGTTGGATGATGTGCACAGGAAAGGACAGTCCAATATGGTCTCTGTTTACGTGTCATGGGTTATTATAGTGTTGAGTCAGTGCAGGAGAGTGTTTATTTTGGGCTGCTGAAGTAACAGAGCTACTGCCTTTTCTTCCTTCGGCAACTCTGGGGTGCCGAGGAGGCACGTTGTCATGGTTCCTTAATAGCATGGATGGCCTGGAGCCTGCAGGATTCTGTTGCACTGAGACACTTGCTGTCCTTACCTCTGGAGGCACAGCTTGGCCTTTGTAGACTGAATTACAGAATCCTGCTGCAGAGGGAAATGCTCAAGGTCTGGTCCTTTTCAGCTCTAAAATAGAGGCTTCCTGTTGTCCAGACAAAGGATCTAAGGTGAGCTACAACCTGCTTCTAGTAAGCTGTGACAATCATAAGAGGACACAGAGATCTGCTCATGTGGGATTAATAACCTGCACAGTCATTTCTGAGTTGTCTGTGTTCTACCCTAAAAAAGAACTGAGTTGAGCATCAGAGAAGGAATGATTTGGGTTTTTTTCACCCTGCTGCAGAAATTAAGGTAAAGATACATGGAGGGGAATCTCTAATACACAAATTATGAGAGTCTGCTGTGCTTACATCCACTGCAGCTGAACTGCCGCCTCCCAAAAGCTGACCTTCAGGAGTTAGGTTTTGTTGGAATGCTTCCTCACAGCCCCACAGCAATTCTGCAAGTGCGAGAGGCGCTCACAGTAAATGACAAACAGAGCTGAGCTCCAGCAGCAGCTCCCCTTCCTCTAGGTCAATTCGCTGCTGAACTCCTTTAGGGCATCTCGGTTGCAAATTGTGAGTGTGATGAACACCCTCCTGGCACGCACTCTGGTTAAACTGGGACTACAGGTGGGCACCCCACAGGTCTCCTGTCTCCTTAGGCATCTTCTCATGGATGAGAAGCTCAACACAAGCTGGCAGTGCTCACTGGCAGCCCAGAAAGCCAACTGTGTGAAGCGTGACCAGCAGGTCGTGGGAGGGGATTCTCCCCCCCTACTCTGTGCTCCTGAGACTCCACCTGGAGTCCTGTGTCCAGCTCAACATAGAAAGGACACGATCCTGTTGGAACAGGGCCAGCAGAGGGCCACAAAGATGCTCAGAGGGCTGGAGCACCTCTGCTGTGAAACCAGGCTGAGAGAGCTGGGGCTGTTCAGCCTGGAGAAGAGAAGGCTCCGGGGAGACCTTGGAGCAGCCTTCCAGGATCTGAAGGGAGCTCCAGGAGAGCTGGAGAGNCCAGGCTGGACAGGGCTTGGAGCAACCTGGTGTGGTGGGAGGTGTCCCTGCCCAGGGCAGGGGGGTTGGAACTGGATGATCTTTGAGGTCCCTTCCAACTCTAACCATTCCAGGATTCTGTGAATTGTGGGGAGGGGTGGCTCTGCCAGAAGCAGAGGTGTCCAACTGCGCTCCCTGCCTCCATCTGTGCAAAAGCCTGCACGCCCACAGGGGAGCACATGCCCACATGCCGTGTAGCCCGTAAGGCAGGCAGCTGGGCAGCTCTCTGCGAATACCTGACATCCGTGAGCGGACAGAGATGTGCATCCAGCGGAAAAATCTGACCCTTCTCTTCCCTCTGTGCTCCTCCGTTTGGCTCGATCTGTCTGCCTCGATGTCTGCCTGAGCAACACGCGATGGTCTTCGTGCAAAGAAAACCCCAACAATAATGGGTGCGTGTTTTAAGAGAGCAGAAATCTTTAAGAAATCTATAATCTATATGTCTGGAAGCTCGCACGGCTGTTTCTCTTAAGCACCATATGGTGAAAAAAGGAAGAGGATGGGGCCAAATTCCTACTTTGCTTCGAGGCAGCCTGTGGCCTTCAGCGGGGAGACAAACTGTACAGAGCGGTGTCATCACTCCAGTTAGCGTGTGCTGAGCCATCTGTCTGGTGGCACTGGGTCTGGCTGGCTGATAGACAACCCGAAGAAAACATCTTTATTTCTCTGGTGTATCGTTCTGAAACTATTGGGAGCTGGAGTTCTTTGCAAACCGTTTTGTACTTGAGAAGTTAAGAACAGCTGTCGCTTGGCTTTATACGGCTGTTGTGGCTGTCGTTCTGTCCCCTGCTGTCTTTGGGTCTCCTCAACTCCTAGATTCAAGTCTAGATTCCTTCCCTGGGCTACATAATGGCTCCGTGGCTTAATGGCTTCAGGCTGCAACAGGGTAGGTTTAGGCTGAACGTTAGGAAAGACTTTTTCACAGGAAGAGTGGTCAGACACTGGAATAGGCTGCCCAGGGCGGTGGTCGAGTCCCCGTCCCTGAGTGTGTTTCAGAGTCGTTTAGATGTGGTGTCAGGGGAGATGGTTTGTGGGAGAACTTTGTAGAGTGGGGCTGATGGTTGGACTCGATGATCCCAAGGGTCTTTTCCAACCTGAATGATTCTATGATAAACACATATTGTGAAAGTACCACCTTTGACTGCGTGGGAAACCCTGCTTGATAACAGTTCTTTACCATTTCCTTCCTTGCTTTCATGTAAACTTGTCGTTAATCAAAGTAACTTGTTAAGGCACAAAGTCAGGACACTTCCAGGTCAGGCCTGAGAGATGCAGAGGTCAGCTAAGGAAGATAGATTTAGTTGGATTTCCACTACAAGCCTCAGTGGTTCCCTTCCAGGATGGGGAAGCAGCTAAAGAACAAACCCAGTTATCTGTAGAGAGAAGCCTTTTTAGCAGAGTTTCCATCTCCTGCCTTATAAACCACTTCCAACCTTAATTCCTTGTGAAAGGTTCTGGGAAACATGAGCATAAAACAGAGCGTTGAGTAAAGTAAAATCTGAATATTGTGACATCTCTCCTGAGGGTAAGTGATAGGAAAGAGACAGCTGACAACTATGGCTTAGTCAGGCAAGATAAATTCTACCTCACTTCCTTGTTGAGAGATTCCTCCTTTCTGGCTGCCGGCAGTTCCTTACGGAAGGGCCACTCAGGTCCTTTGTCACTCCTCAGAGGCCCCGTGTCCTGTCTTTAGACAAAGCACGGGTGGAATCTAACACGTTGTGAAGGGTGGCAACGCTCCGGTGGAAGGTGTGGGTCTCCCACCCCGGGTAGGACAAGGAGGAACGTGGCTGAGGTCCCGTATTTAAATTAATTTCCTTTAATTAAAAGGAAGGTGCCGAGTCTGGAGTATGAAGCTGATGTGCACAGATGGCCCATCAGGTTCAGTTTTGGGGCTGGATGGGACACACCGGGATCTGCCGGGCTGGAAAAAGAGAGATGTCTGTGGGCTTGCAATTAAGGGGATATGCTTGTTCTGTGACACTTAAGTCTTCTCCTACAGCGTGCCTTGCCCTCTGGCTGTGTCATATGCTGACTGGGAATGCCGTGTGTCTTCTTTTTCTTGCAGAGACCATTAATGAATTGACTTTTGGTGCTGGGGTCAGTTACATCAGCTTGACGCACTCACCCGGTTCAGCTCCAGGCAAGTTATCTGTGTGACTGTAACTTGAGAGGGGGGGGAAAAACCTCCATATGATCAAATCTGGGGCATTTTTTTAAAATATGAAAATATATACATTATTTGCAGAGAATAAAGAGGACGAGGATGTGCCAAGAGATATTATCTGTTTGATGTCACCAGAGAAACCGTAAGTTCAACCCAGGTCTTGAAACCTCAATGGCAGTGAGGTCTGGTCAAGCGCTTTTAAAATAAACAGTCCTTCTGCTTCCTTCTTCCAGCCCGTCCCTGCCACGGGAGTGGAAAGTACAATCCCCAGCGAGGAAAAAAAACACCCAATGTGTCCCTCTGAGGCGGTCCCAGCGGAGAACTCCACTGAAACCAGACAACTGAGCCTTTCACTGAACTTCTGCACACAAGCATCGTGTTGCCTGAAATCTGTCCTTTTCCTCTGTAATTATAAATCACCGCAGGCACACGTCCTTCCTCCCTTATCTGTTCCTATTTGGTTTTTACATGAAACTCTCTAGAATACGGGCACACAAAGCCTGTATTAACATATGTATGTATTATAAGCTGCTGCTGTTGATGAAAGCCGCAGTATAAAGGGAGGTTTGCTCTTCACTCACAGGATGTATAATTTGTCCGTTTGGAAAAGAGCATAATGTTGCCACAAGCTCAGCAATAAAGGCATTTATCGCAGCTTGCAGGCAAGTGAGTGGCTGAGCTTATTCACTCCATCCCTCCTTGTCCCTCTTGGTTATATACTAAAGTTGCTCTAATTGGAACCAAGGTAAAAACAGCTTGTCGCTGCCACACCCCCAAATCTGGTAATTGCACGTTACATCACCTCCTGTTTGTTGTGCATTCTCCCGTGTGTATGAACAGCCTTCATGTTTTTAGACAGAATATTTCCATTCTTCAACTCTGTTATTTCCAACTATTAACATTTTATGAAAATAAATGGTTCCAAAATTAATTCCACCCACGGCTTCTCCCCTCTTCTTGATCTGACAAAGAAATTATTTTTTTTCTATAGATTTCTACAGCCTCAAAGTCTCTTCTACTACATCGCTGGTACCTTAGGCATTCAGTTCAATTAATGTGGGACCCAGCAGTTTTTAAATATAGATTCTTATTTGCCTGCAAGCAGGATATGAGTAACTCGCTAAAATCAAAGTTGGTAAGTCACGTATATGCCTTTGTGCTCTGCTCAGGTAACTGCTGTATCCGAAATGTGCCAAAAAAATGCGGGAATCTGACCATTCTGGACTCCCTCTGATGCTGTCTGAACCAAGCAGAAGTTTTTTCCCTTTCTATTCCAGAGCTCCTGCCCTAGATATTTTTGAAACTTGAAAATGGAATCTGTTTTATTCATGCTCGTTTGTCTTACTCAGGCAAGAACAGAAAGGGGGAAGGCTTTTTCTTCACAAGAGGAAACAAAGAGGCTGAGCCTGCTTTTGCCACAGCCCTTCCAGAGGCACTTACCTCCTGCACCAGAATCCCATCATTTGGCCGCACCTTCCCTCTTCGGTTTTGAAGATCAGAGTGACCTTCAAGGGAGGTTAAACTTTATTCTCAATATCAAAGGAAAACCTGGGAACAGGGGACGTATGGGAACGGCTTTGGCTTAAGCGATGGTCAGTTATAGCTGCAGCCATTTATTTTGTACCTTTTCTCCTCCCTTAAAATATTATTTAACCTCTTTGAATGGGAAATGGAACAGCTGATTTCTTCATTGGTGCTTTTCTAGTTTTTGCTCTGTTCTTGAGCACTACTGAGAGCAGCTTTTCTTTGTCTTCTGTAGAGAAGAACCAGGGATAGACCCACGTCCAAGAATAGGCTGATAAACAGCAACGCACCTTGGACTTCCTGTAGTTTTTAGTCCCATACGAATCTCTTTGACAGAAGAGACCTCCCCTTATTTCACTGAATTGAAAACAGAAGCCTCCTATAATAACACAGCTGTTTAAAAACAAAAACAAAACCGAAGAAAAAACCCTACGAGAATGTTTTGTAGCTTGGTATTTATGTAAAACATTCTTGGCAAAGTTAAATGTAATACATTAGTACAAACCTGAATATTATTCACAACGATAAAATGAATTCCATCGGTCAGATCTCATCAGCTGGATTGAGGGGAACATCTCCCCTTCCCTCGTTAGAGATGCCACTGTCACAATTTAGAAGTGAAAAAAAAAAAAAATAAGCCTGGCTTCTTGGCTTGCTGGCTTTTCCCGTGAAGGCTGCCTCATGCTGAGACTGTAGATTGTGCTCCCATCGTGCCCAGAGCTCCCCTGATTCAAACCTTCTCTTTTCTCTCCCTTTACTGTAGGTACCCCGAAAGCAGCATAGAAAAGGAGGAGTGGAAATACAGGAGGTGCAAAGGAATGTTACGCTCGTTACAGCTGGAAACGATTAGAGGCAGCCAGTGGACAGCGTGGCTTGGCTGAAGAGCGTGTCTTAAGAAGGTAACCACGATGTAAAGGTAGCAGTGGTAACGTCCGAGTTACACTGCGAATATATGGTTATTGCTGCCCCCCTCCTTATTTTTACTCTCGTTAGTGGAAGGAGAAGTGGTAACCCTTGGTTGAGGCAAAGCAAATGCAGCAATGGCATGTCGAGCGAGGCCCCGAGGAAACAAAGCAGAGTAATGCAGAACACTACAAAGAAAGAATAAAATAACACTGACAGCCCAAATCGTCAAGTATCCAAAATACTGTATACAGGAAAAGTTAAGACAACTCAATTCATACTGGAAGTACAAGAAGGCTAAATTATGCTACGTTAAAAAAAAAAAAAAAAATT
>VZRU01016190.1:31078-42653 GCA_013398155.1 Pedionomus torquatus
GACAAAAAAAAAAAAAACCAACAAAATAACAAACCCAAAAACAACGAAAGTGTTGGTCACTGGCAAGAAAAGTGAAGGGTTTTTGTATAAAAAAGTTGATAGCTCCTGCCATTAATTTACAAAAACTCCCTGAGTGACTCTGTTCTGTGTCTGGTAAGACCTCTTGTGACAAGGAAATTGCTGAGGAGGAAAGAGATGCTGTTCCACCTGCAGGTTTTTTATTACACTTTGCAATAATACTGATATGCTCTGACAGTGCCGTACTCTAGCAACGTTTGAGCTCCTCTCTGTAGCTTAACAAGTAAAAAAATAGCTACTTAAACACTGCTGGCATCGCATATTTACACTTTAAATAGAAATGTTTACCTTTTCTGAAGTAATCAAAATAGATCTTTGCAAAAAATTTTAGAAGGTGGGATTTTACAAAATAAATGGAGAAGGTAAAAAAAGCTTGAAGATATCTCAGTACCTTTTCGTGGCAATTTTTAGCCCCTTGGAAGTATTTGGCTTGAATTTTCCTGAAAAGGGAGGTCTTAGCACGAAGTTCTTTGCCTCCACTCTAAAGCCTCTTGAAAACCCCAAAAGACGCAAGAGGCGAGCCCGTTTTGTGCAGATTAGAAGGAGGGGTTACCTGCATGCAATGAGGTTTCTAGGAGGCAGGGAAGAGAAGCGATCCTTCCAGCCTGCTGCTGCCCGCCTTTCATTGTTAAATGGAGGAAGGAGGATTCGGGAAGTTTAGGAAAGGGTTGAGAACGTTAGTCGCGTTTACCCTAAGGGTATCTGTTCAGACACCCCCTTCTGCACCTGAGCAGTCAAGAGTCTAAAGCACAAAACAATCACAAATGTGTAAAAGTCACCAGTCAGGCCTGGGCAACAAGCTGCTGAGAGGAAGACTCCCCCCACCCCATCCCTTGCTCAGATAACTCTCACTCTGAAGTCCATCTATTGCTGTATCAGCACTTTTTTTTCCTTTTCTATCTACTAGTAATTTGTACCAGTAAGGGCTGCTACGCCTTTACCTAACGCTGTTCCCCTGGTTGGTTTGCACATCGTGGCTGTGTCCCTGTGGCGCAAATAGAAGGCAATTCCACAAACTTCCACAGCCCAGTCTCTTGGGAAGTGTTAAAACGCTTCCTCAGTCCAAGGAGAGGTTTAGGTGATATCCTGTTGGTATCTCCAGAGGCAGGGGAGACGCAAGTTGGGCAGTGAGGAGTTACTTTAAACTTTGGCAAAGAAAAAAAAAAATATACAGATAGCTAGCTATCAAGTTCTTGTGTGTTCCAAACTCTTCCAAGCGCACTTTAATTCATCCTTTGCTCTTGCTTTGAGTTCCTGGAGGAGGTATTTTCACACTTGCTTTTGCTGGTTTGCAATATTCTTTTGGCGTCTTATATGACAAAAGAAGACTTGTGTCTGAAGTCGCCCTGCAACAAAACGGTTTTGGATGGATGAAGGATTTCCTGGCTTTATCCCTGCTGCCCCTTCCCCCCGCTGCAAGGAGCCAGTGAAAGGTAGGTCTGATCTCTGTAACTTCTGGCATTCGGTCGGGGTGGCCCCCATTTCCAGCTGGGAAGGACTGGGAGACTCCTGTCATACCAGCCAGGCCCTCTTTCTCCTGTCCTCCTCACACGCTAAGCCACGGCTGGGGACTTTCTCATCCTTCCCTCGGTATCTCTGCTAATAAGGAGAGGCTTTTTCTGATCTTAAGCTCCGTGATCTATTCAAATCCCAAAATGCAAATTCTCTTGTAAAAGCATCACGGCCGGCCCACTTAATCCAATGAAACTCATCCTAAGGGGGTCAGGCCATAAGATAACCGAGCACAGAGCTGCTTTTGATAGCTCTTGGCATCAGTCACTTAAGGCAACTTAAACTCTTCATCATTTCGAAGGAAATGACTCAGCCTTCACCCTTCTGTGTTCTCTCCCTTCTGCATCCTTGCTTCTCAGCTTTGCCCACTCGAAAAAAAGTCTGCGGGCCCTAAAAAAGCTGGTTGTCCTCTGCCCACCCTCTTCCTCTCCTAAGCAGGGAGATGTTAAATGCAAATCATTCCTTACCTCATCATCTGTCCGGATATAGTTAACGCCGTCAGGTTTCGCCGGAGCCTTGTAGCTGAAATAAAGGGAAAGAGCTCATTTCTGGGACAAGAAGACTGCGGCGTTTTGGAGGAGAGGTGTTGGGGAAGATGAAAATGAGGAAAAGCAGCTGAAAGCAGAGCAAAGCCCAGCCCGTTGCTCATATGACAGACCTGCGCTTCTCCCATCATCCTTTTTTTTCTTAAAATCCCCTTCAGCACAAGGTAAAAGAAAAAACCAACTGCTCTAGGTTTCCACAAGACTAATTCTGCGAAGGGATTAACTGCTGCTTTTCTGGGCTCTCCTGCTCCGGTCCCTGCGTGCTACCTTTCTGTGTCCCTCCTGCATTGTTTCCTCTGGCAATTAATTAGAAAGTTCATTTTAAACCGTCGCTGCCAGATGCCTTTGGCATTTTCCTTAGTTAGAAGCAGGCACCACTTGTTTGCAATCCCATAGGAATTCAGGATTGATATACGCCTGTCCAGTCCAGTGTATGCCAACCCCCAGCTGCATTTAAGTAGGGGGTTTGGAGCCTTTTCTGCAAAACAAGCCAAACTGAACAACAACAACCACCACCCAAAAAAAAAAAAAAAAGAAAAAAAAAGACAGGACTTCTGCTGAAAAGCAACATTTAACTTGGAACAAATCTATCTGGTGAGAATCTTGGTTTTACATATATTATCTCTTCTACAGAGTCTGTAAGGACATGAAGGCTTGTTTCTGATGCTAATGCTGTTGTTTTTAACGTTTTTATCCCAAATTTAGGTTCTCACACCTAGTGAGATTTCCTGCAGAGAGCCTACTCGTCTGCATATATTTCCTATGCATGTCCTGATGCTTTAAACTAATTGTGCAGCGAGCTCCCTTCATTAAATCGCAGGCCTCGTTATGCCAAGAGAACGTAACCCTAGTGGACAAACACTTGTGGGGATTTAATTGTGCTGCTCCCCAAGCTGTCTTTGGTAGGGAACTAGGAAGAAATACATCCAAATCAGGCACTGAAATACAAATATCCACCGATTTCTGGTGCCCTTCAGGCTACAGGGATGCAGGGACTTGCATAAACCACTCTGAGTCCCAGCTCTTACCTTTCCCCGCTCTCTTTGCTGTTTGCAAAGTAACCCCTTCTGTAGGCGCAGCAGATACCGAGGGTGATGAGCACCAAAACTGCTATGACCACCAGGACTCCACCGATTATCCCACCGATATTGAGGTCATCTGGCAAAGAGAGAAGCCGTCACCCGGCATTTCTTTATTTAAGGCAGCAGCAAGAGTCTAGCTTTACAGACATCAAAATGGCATGTTTTAAGCAAACCCCAATAATTTTTAGGGAACTAGTGAGTCCCAGATTCCAAGACTAAAATTGTTGATGAACTTGAACTGTGTTTTAATGTTTCCCTGAATCCTTAGAGTTTTTTTCCTTTCATGTGTTTGGAGCTATGAGAAAGCAGGAAAGACTTAATGCTCTAGGATGTCCCCCTTCTTTCCCTATGACAGTTTATTTATGATGATATGTTGATGGGCACTGACAAAAAGAAGGTAGAGCCACTCACAGACTTCCATCTCCTGTTCCTCACACTTGGCAAAGCCGGCGTCGTTCGTCGCTATGCAGGAGTAACGGCCCGTGTCGCCTTTGTGCACGGCGTGAAACACCTGGTGGGGAGAGAAGGCAGCGATCAAAACCAAACAGCTTGGGCAGCACCTTCTTCCATCACTCATCTTCTCTTTCCCAAGTCAAATCCTAAAACACTGAACCTTCTTCAAATTATACCTTCCTTAAAAGCCACACAATGGCTTTTTTTCTTTTACAAACGACCCATTCAGCGAAACAAGTCTCGATTGCGTCTTTAGGGGCATTACCAGGGTGCCTGTGGTGGGGTTCACGGTGTAGGAAGAATTCTGGAATCTGGCGTTCGATTTGGTGTCGGGTGATAAAGGTTCGCTGTTGCGGTACCAGCTGTACGTGGACTTTGGGTACCCTTCGTTCTCGTGGCAGTGAAGAGAGGCCGATTTGCCAACAGGTACAGCTTTAGGCACCGTGCACCTGGGAGTCATGGGTTTCACTGCAGGAAAGACACAAACCGTGTGAATGGCACCGCTGGGTAGAACTAAATAATTTCTGACGTATTTTTGAAGATGGCTGCACTACAAAGCTATCAAAACTTCCTTTCATTTCCATCTGGTTTTAAACAACTTCCAGAGTGCTGCTCTCTGGATCCCTCTCAGAGTCTCTGGACTCTGGAGGGATCCACAGCCTCTTCTCTTGGCTTGCAGAGGTGCCTGAGTCTAAAGGGGATACCTTGGACTGTGAGCTGGATGTTGATCTCATCGATGGTTTTGGTATCAGAAGGTGCGGCCACTTCGCAGCGGTACGTGGCGGTGTCCATCCGGGTGGTGTTTTTAATCACCAGCGATGTCCGGCTCAGAATTTCTGCACGAGTCGCAAAGTCTCCTGATACAGGGGCAAGAGAGGGAAAAAAATGAAGGGTATTCACACGGACTAAGAGTCTGAAGCAAGCTGGTTGATCTTGGACTCTTTCCGGAGTCAAGAAAACCACCTAAAACCAACTTGATGCTTGAAAGTGAAGAGCCTTCCATTTGCCAGCGACCATAAAGGAAACCAATGCTTTGAAGCACCTAAGAGGATGACCTGGAAAGCTCCACCCCAAATGTCAATAACTGTGGCAAAACTGGACTTCTAAGACAGCCTCGGCTCTTGTCTCCTTTGGGAGATTCATTTGGATGTGGCTGTTGGTCCCATCTAAAGTGCTGGGGGAATTCCAGATGGAGGCAATCGCTACGGGCAGTCATAGAATCATAGAATGGTTGGAGTCGGAAGGGACCTTAAAGATCATCCAGTTCCAACCCCCCTGCCCTGGGCAGGGACACCTCCCACCACACCAGGTTGCTCCAAGCCCCATCCAGCCTGGCCTTGAACCCCTCCAGGGATGGGGCAGCCACAACATGTCCTGTGGAGATCCCCTGTGTTTTCTTTACTAGTGGGAGGTGCCCCTGCCCATGGCAGGGGGGTTGGAACTCAATGATCTTCAAAGTCCCTTCCAACTCAAACCATTCTATGATTCTATGAAAGAGTCCTGAAACACAACACAGTCCTGTGTTTGAATCACCATCGAGCTAACGAGTCTGCTTCTAAGCAGATCCCTCCATGATGCTGCAACCGCTGTGCTGCCTCAGCAGAAGTCACCGACATCTCAAGACTGAGAACCCTTTCTCAAGTGCAGGTGGAGCCCTTGGATGTCATAGGGAAAGACAGGAGGGGCCGGTGTCTGCTCCTGAGAGCTGAGACGCCCAGCGACCACGTGAGAACCCCCCCAGGGGCTGGAGAAGGGAAGCTGTAGCGTTTGCTTTCCCTCCCAACAAGTATCTCCTACAGAGCATCTCGCTCCAGCTCTTCCTGGCTCCCTGCTGTGAACTCTCAGCAATGAGGGCAGAGAGCAAGAACATCCTGCTCCCTCGCCATCCTGCGACTGCTGAACCCCTGCTCCAGAAGAAAGCAGTGAGACAGCCGCAGGTCCTGCCTTTTACAGACTCGTTTCTTCTCGGTTGTATTGTTTCTAAGGCTGTTTTGGAAGTCTGAGAACACCGAATCTTCGTACCCTGCATTTTATTGTCAAAAAATACGTAAGAGGTTTCGCCATCTCGGATTTTCTTCCACTCGATTCTGGGATCTGGCGTTACGGTGGATTTAATGATGCAGGACAGCTCAACACCTACCAGGAGAAAGAAAGGAAGGACAGATCAATAGGAAGCAGCTGTATTTTTGCTCTGCTTTAAGCAGCCTTGCGCAGTGTTTTATTAGGAGATGCTGCCTGCAAAGCAAAGCCTTCTCTTTCATCTGCCTCACAAACAGAAACACTGCTGGGTTCCAGGAGCTATTGGGGAAGATGGACTTTGGCCAGCAAAAATAATAGCCAAAGAGATATCAACTATGGAGAGAAATGAACACACTGTTCTCTACGGGCTCTAACTCATGGCAAACAAGACCTTATGACAGGGGTGAATCCAGAGCCGCTGTCTCGTTGCTAATCAGAGCCTACAGCATGAGTCAGGGATGCAGAATCTCCCCGGGTGGTGTCTGGCAATGTACTGAGGACCATGGCGCCTGGGGAGAAATTCAGCAAACCCTCCCTCCCCTTTGAAGCGAGCACTGTCATCTCCATCTCCTCTAGAGAAGAAGGCATCGCAGCGGGGTTGAGGGGCGGCTTACTCGGTATCGCCCTGCGCGTCTGCACTGGGGCCAAAAGAAAACAGAAATTTCCCAACCGACCCCCTTTTCAGCGTATTAATTGCAAGGCGACCGCCTTTCCTCCTTTTGGGATCCAGTTCAAAAAAGCACTTAGGCAGATGCTTTGCAACGCCGGTGGCTCGCAGGGGACTTCAATAAACCATTTCAATCAAGCGCTTTGCTAAACAGGGAGAGATACAAACATCTTCTTAAGCACTTTTTCTGGATCCCAGGCTCTGCGTAGCCCTGCCTTCCCCGGAGAAACCAGATTCTGTGAGCAGTAAGTACAGTTTTTCTGGATTTTGGGGGCGTGATGCGAATCCCCAGGCAGAGGGCAGTGCGGCCGTGGTGTCCCTGCAGCACTCACTCTGGAATTCGTGCACCACGGGCTTGGTNCCACGCACAAATATGCGGACTCAGGAAAAAAAAAAAAAAAAAAAAAAAAAAAAAAAAAAAAACAAACAAAAAACCAACCAAAACCAATCAGAAGGTAATAAGAAATAGCACAGCTCATAAGTCACCCAGCTGGAAACATGCTGCCTGCTGAGGAATCTTCTCAGCCAGTGACAAGGACTAACTTCCCCAGAGAAAACCTATTCCTGGCTACTAATGTCATCCCAGCAGGCTCGAGTTTATCTGGGAGTTGGGGTGTAAATACAGGAAAATCTAATTGTTCCAAGTAGCAATTAAAGAGGAAGATTAACATAGTGGCACAAACCCGGCGCCAGCTCAAGCCCTTTCCTCGTGCCTTACGCTTATTCGGAGTGGGGAAGGAACTCTTCTAATGCAAGAGTTATGGTATTGCTTTGCAAATTAATTTGATGAGGAGGAAAAGACAGGGAGCAGATCAGCCTCAGGGATTCTGGTCAGTCCCTACAAGCTGGAATATGCCAGGCGTCTAGCACATGCAGTATATCTTCCCGTATTTTAAGACTCAGCATGGTCATGTAAAATGCAAGGTAGTAAATCATGAAAGGACGGCAATTCAGGCGAAAACCGAGGAGCTCAGCTCTTTGGGTAGAGTCTCAGCCAGGCTGATACGGGGACAAAAGCTCAATCACGCGACGCTGGAAGGCATCCTTATACCACAGGCTTTCCTGTCCTTGCTCTAAGCACTAAAATGTTTCCATTATACAGTCATTTTCCCTCTTTCAAGTATTATTTCCTTTTGAAAAATCTACCTTCCATGTCTTTTCTGCTCAGCATTTCCCCAAAGCAGGTACCAAACTGCTGGATGCCCAGACTCACAAACAGCTCGCCGGAGGGAGAAGGAGCCGAGCTGGCAGTTCCCAGCACGACGCAGGAGGAAGAAAGGGAACCAAGGAGGATATTTTGGAAGCGGGTGTTCTGGTTGTTGCAAAGCCCATCACCTCTCCCTCAGACTCAGGTATTCACAAAACAGGCTGCTCCAAAGCCCTGTCTTCCAAGGAGGAGCACCCATCCTAGACTTGGTGCCAGATAAGGAGGCACAGGGGTAGAAGATACGGCCCCACGTGCAATGTTGCTGCTACAGACCCTATCACAAGTTTGTTGAAATCTCGGAGAGGATGCTCATTGACTTTCCCGGGCGTTTGATCCAACAGCAAGGTAAAGATGATGGAAAACGGCACCTCGGGGAGCAGAGAAGAGACGTATCTAAAGGTTAAGGCTGTCTTAGAGGAAAAAAGTCATAACCAACCTGAAGAGAAATCAGAAAAGGCAGCTGAAGGGAGATGTAGAAAAAGAAAGGATCTTCGGCATCAGGACAGACAGCTGGAAATTCCTGTGTGCTGGCCTTCAGGGAAGCTTTGGGACAGAGAGAATCTGACAGTGCAGGGGCAAAATTCCTCATGGTGGAGTGGATGAGACGGCGGAACAGAGGAAGGCAGCAGACTGAGAAACACCCAAAAGCTGCAAAATCCCTCCAAACTGACAGCCCCAGGGTCTGGGACACCTGAACCCTTTCAGCCTTTTGGAAATGTTCCCTCTCTGTTTTTATCCCTCGCTGTTTGTTAAATGCTGACGCTTTGCTGAGTGCCTTGGCTGGTGCCTAGAGCCCCGAGACCACTGGGGGGAGGGCTGAAGTTTGGCAAGATTTAGAAGCTGCTTTTGTGTACAAAATAATTGTTATTCATATAAAAGCCGCCGGCTGATGCGAACTAATAGTTGGCCCAGCCAAAACTGCTCTTAGCAGGACCTTTCCAGGCCTCCCCCTTCTGCACTTGGAGACGTGCAGGCAGCATTTGGGAGGAATCCAATGTTGAACTAAGATGACAGCCCTCTGGACTCTCTGTTTGGGAGAACCTTTGTGTCGGAGCTGAAACGAGGAACAGGGCAGTGGGGGGAGCGCTTTGCTTTCAGCCTGCTTGTGTTTTGCTTCGGAGAGCCAGGAAAATGCCATTTTCAGAGGCCAAAGCAGGTGCTTGGGTCCTGTTTTGTTCAAGCCCGCTGTGAAGCAGGGTCTGTTTTCATCCCTTGATCCTCTCGGGTGTTCTGCCTGGGGCTGTGATCCTTGCTTTCCTGCCCCATTCACACAAACAGCTTTCAGTGATGCCAGCAGAACCCCAGAGCATTAGAAGGGGCTGGTCACCAGAAAGAGATGAAACAATCTTGGGAAAATCCTTTTGAAATCCTTGGACACGTTTTCAAGCACAGCGTGGGGCACTGCATACAAACAAGGGCATTTGATTGCTTCTGCTGTGAGATTCCTGCTGCTGGAACCAAGAGAACTTGTCTTGAGGACCCAGGCCTGAGCACTCAGCGTAGCTCTGGAAATCCTGGTTGGCTTCCACCTTGGGCCAGGTGACTCTGGTAACGCGTTTGGCCCAGTTTTCAAAACAAAAAGGAGGAAGCTGTAGGTTGTACTTTCTTCTTCACCCTCCTTCCTCAGGGAACTGTGTTACAAAGACGCTTCTACAAAGAGCTCTCTTCCAAGACCTGAAGTAGCAGATGACTAGAGAGGGAAGAGCTGAAGAAGACGGCTGTCTGATCTGTACCCTCCTATAAATCTTCCTTTTGGAAATGTTAGAGAAAGATGGGGAGGAAAAGGCACGGGTTCCTTGTTGCTTCAAGGAAATCTGATGCATCCATTTGCTTTTTGTTAAAACATTCCTGTTTTGTTCCACGTTTTCAGAAAGATTGTGTCTCATCGAGTAGACAGGATGGGAACAGTCCTACTGCAGTGCATCTACCGTAGCTACAATCTAAGTTCAGATGAAGGTGGAGACAGTAACACCACAACATCGTGTTGCTCTGCAGGAGCTGTGACTCCGGAATTATTCACCCCAAGACAACGGGACTCCATCAAACTCTGGCCCCGTCTCACTCCTTCAAAACTGCTCACAGCGGGCTTTTTCCCACCCACTAAAGCGTAAGAGATGTAGATCTACCCCTCGGGCACAAGGCAGGCTGACAACAAATTTTAGACAAAAGCCAAGCCCTTGGAGACTCTGTGTGAGGTTCTGACATTATTACACGTTATCGACTGGGCAGAGATCAATGTGGCTCCTTAAATCACTGCTGAGGCAGATTTGTTCTGCGTTGCAGCACACGAATGCTGCAAGTAGCATGTTCTAAATACCAAGAAGGCTACAGCTGTGCAGGGAGAAAAATAAAACCCCAAGGGATTACAAAGCAGGAGCAGAAACACCTTTGTGGCTCTTCTTAGCATTATTTTTGGGGTGTCTCTCATTCACCAGCCTCCCTGGGGCAGGAGGAATCTGCTCAGGCCAGTGACGCACTTCTGGGTTGCTTCGTTTTGTGTGTTATATCATTGTTAGCGGTGCCTTTTACAAAGAGTGTTCCAAAGATGTACCTTTAGGCCTTTTTCAGCCTGGTGCAAATAAGCAGCAAAGGTTTTTGTGTTACGCAAAACTCACTTAAAAGGCCTCTGCACCCAGTGTTTGGAGAAGAGCCGGGCAGAGGGGCGAGTTCCTTGCCAGAGCAGCATTTATGGCTCAACCTAACCAGCCTCACCAGCTCCGTATGTGCCACATCTCCCCATACCTACCCAATCTATATGTACTAGAGCCTCAGCCAGCCATATGGTCGAATCCCAAATGCCATTACTTCTCCAAAATAGAATCCAGGACAAGGCAGCAAAGTCTACAGCATATTCTTTATGGCACTTCTTTCAGCTAAAGGGATCCAGCCCCAGAGTTGTTACTCTGACTCATGTTATCTGAATCATGTTAAAATGCTACACCAAAACTACAGTTTCAGGAAAAAAAACCAAACCTAGCAGCTTTACAGGCAACTAGACTGTGTTCAATCTCCTCGCCCCATATGGGGTTTAAGGTAAAGCCTGACTTATCGTCTCCTTCCATCCCAGTATCTTCTCTGTTTGAGAACTCTCGGCAGAAATTCAAAGAGGAGGTGAAGTCTTCCTGACATATTTTACACGAGGTAAAACCGGTGACCGGGAAACAGCTCGAATAAGGCGCTGCCAACAGTCTGTGCTGCAGCATCGCTCAGTGCTGCTTCGCCTGATACTGCAGTTCTCTGATAGGGGAATTTTAGTTAGTGCACTGTCGGGCACCGGCAGTACAAAACCACGCAGCTGTATTTAAACACCTGCCCACTAAAGCAACAAAAATATGCCTTGCTTGAGGTCTCCATCATCCCTACGCCGTTGCTTGATTTGCAATGCAAAATGCATCTAAGCCACGTGGGAACGCCCCTCTAAGCCACATGTCTCGTTAAAAGTCTTCGCTTTCGGGATGGGGTCGCTCTCTGTGTAGCAGGAGCGGAACGGAGTGAGAATTACATAGCGTTAGGTGTTAGAAACACGTCAGCCGGACCCTCTGCTTGTCAACACGTTGACGGCTGCCTGTTTGGAGGTGCCCCCGGAGCAGGCATCCTCGATGCCGTGAGCTGGAGCAAAGGAAACAGTGACAAGGACGAGGAAAAGTGATCAGAGCAGCAGGCAGGAGATGAGTGTTGCTGTTAAGGGCAGCCCCGCCAACCCTGGGATCAGTCCCTGCCTTAGAAGCGGGGTGTGTGTGTGCAGTAGGGAGGAAGCCAACTGTTAAACGCGTGAGAAACCTCCTGAGGAAGAGCAGAGGAAGCCACACAGCACTGGACTGGATAAGACAAGGAAGAGGAAGGCCAGGTTTCTGCCCTCAGCCAGGCTTATTTTGAGGAAATTGCTATAAGCCCTAACTCTCAGAAACATCCAACCATCTGCACCTTGAAATATCCCTCCCTCCATCCCTCCCTCCATCCCTCCCTCCATCCCTCCCTCCATCCATCCATCCATCCATCCATCCATCCATCC
>VZRU01016191.1:0-31818 GCA_013398155.1 Pedionomus torquatus
CGACCCGGGAGAGCTAAATCTAAAAATACCCTCCTTTGCCTCTTCTGTCAAACAGAACCTGTGGAGGACAAGGCCGCGAGTAGGGTTTTAACGTGACACGTCTTTCCGAGAGGAGTGTGGAGGGGACAGCGTGCTCCACTGGGAGCTGAGAGGCGAGCCCTGGCGCCCCTGGAGCGTTTGTGCCAGCAGATGTTGTTACATTAATGAGATTCCCCTCAGCGTCAGTTTGCTGCTCTGTCCCTCGTGTTACGCAACACAAAGGAAACTGGGAGCTCTCAGATTGCTAAATGATGGCAGGAAATATGTTTGAAGCATTATATAAGTATATGATTATACAGCAATGACTATTAGTGAGTGGGGCCTGTGTCTCTCTTAGGCCGTGTAGCTTGTGAAGGGTTCCTGTAAAGGGGAACAGCTTTAGCTTGGCCTGTCCAGCAGGGCGGTAGGACAGTGTTTAGCCTGAGGCAGTGATACTGACCCCTTTGTGGACTACCCCCCCGAGGAGTGATTTTGTCTGAGTACCTTTCCTGTGGTGTTCCAGGGAGTCAGTCTGTGAACGAGGCTGAAAAGCACTAGACTGGAGAACTCAAACCTACTTTCCTGTTACAATACTTAATGTAATGATCACTGAGAATTACCTAGGAGGTACAGTGGAGCATAGTCTTAGGTGACCATAGTTGTGCTGAGTATTTGAAGCTAACGGCTACCCAGATAAACTCATGAATAAGTTAGTCATTAGGAATCAGAAGTATAGTCAGGATTTTCAACAGCTTCTCTGAGCAGAGAATAAACAGTGCTTGTCAATCAGCGCAGCACCATGACCTTGCAATAACTGTCAAGGCTTAGCTTAGAAGGTGTTAAAGAATGGGAAAAAATGCATTGAGAAAACATTACTTCAAGAAATCATGATAATGCAAGACTGCAATATCTTCCCTGGTAGTAGACGACTGTTGTTGCAGTGTGATGCATAGTCTTATTTTAAGCCCATTTACTTTTGGCGGTCAGGTGACTTTTGACAGTAAATTGTAAATTAATCCCAAACCTGTTTGTCACAGTTCATTTTTTCCGGGGTAGAAAAAACCCCAAACCTCACTTGTTTTTAAAATGTCTGTATTTGTTTACATAATCCCTTGCAATTCTGCTTTAGAATCAGTTGTTTGCAAGTTATGTAGCCAATAAAGGAGAGAAAGGTGAGATTTTTTTTTCGCAATTCATATTTTAATAACAGAATACCCTGAGAAGCAAAAATTTTCACTAGGAACATAAGTCACACTTACTCTGATGTAATAATAACGTCAGAAATATTTCTTAGCAGTAAAAGCTAGAATACGCAATCTTTAAAAATGAGTCAGTATATATATGTAAGCAAACTTCAGGACAAAAATGTAAGATTACATGATCCACAAGACTACATTAGTGTCTAATAAAAAAAGTCTTCTACAACTAATATAAAATACACAATTTGTTTTGCCATATCAGAAGTTGTTGGTCACACATAAGATAGCCTATCATCCTGGAACCAGAACTATTAACAGATGATTTTGGAGTTCTGATAACCTAGGAAATGGTTCATTTACAGATTGATCTGTAAGATAAATAATTCCTGTTCATATGCGGGAAGGTGGGAATGACAGTAAAAAACTGGCCCTTCCTAATTAGTAAGGTATTGCCAAACATTGTCAACAGCATTTTGCTTTAGGAAGATTATATTGTCTAGGACTAAATGTGGCTGTTGGTCTGTCCTCTGTAATGAGATGTACATTGAAGGTTCTATGACTTCAGTGAGATGTTGTTTAATAGAGTAGTTTACCTGTATGGATCTGATACATAACTGCAATGCTTTAGGACAGAAGGATTTGAAATATCATTAATGGCATTGTTTGTATATATTAAGGAGTTTTTCAGTGCAATAAAAGTCAGGTGTAAATAGGCTTCACAACACTAGTTGACGAGCAACTTCAGGGGGATATCACGATGATAATATCCAGATAGAAAAAGAAGCAAACCAGAGTATAAATAGACTGTTATAAGATTAATTAAAAGAAAGTTGCAAAAAAGGAAGGCTATTATGAGAAGGAGTTTTGAGGAAGAGAGTCAGACGTTAAATAGAAACTGATTGGTAATAAAAATAAAGTTATTTTATTTACCACTGCCCATTGCAGATTAAGAACAGATGGGAAGAGAAAAAAAAAGGAGGGGGGGAGAAGGAAATGAGAAAGGACAGTATTTGTAGCTTTATATTTGTCAGGATAGCAACATCAAGAAAAATCCTGTACGCATTGGGGAGATCATCATATCCGTACTGGCTGGAAGTTGTGTTAAGTGGTGGTCTTCCTGCTGAGTAAGCACTGTGCTGATATCCCCACAGAGACTGAGCTCCATGCCCAGTTAGAGGAGCCATTGGTTCCTCTTGCTTGAGATTACCCACTAGACGTACTGTATCAGAATGTGATCTGAATAAACTAACTATGACCATTTTATTATTAAAGGGCCTTGCCTCTTTAAGCCCCTGCCTCCTGCTTCTGGGCTGCTTGTGGTAAACTGCAGGTCTTGGGATGTATTCTCATCCATTTGCTGAGAAGGGTGACTTTGCAATTTGAGCCATGTAGGTACAGAGAAAGCAACACTGGGCTATAAGAACGCCTCCACCAGCTATCAAAACGCAGCTGTTTCAGAAGAGCAGCAGCAGAGTTCTCTGCTCTGTAGCAGCAGAGTTCAGGGGAGGAAGTGATGCCTACCAGCTTCTGATGAAACTTCAGGGAAGGTTTTGAAAGATCAAATAACATGCAAATTGGAAAGAACGCTAAAACTTAACATCCACCCTGCAGTTCAGTTGTAAGCTTAATGCTGTGTTTGGCCACTGGAATCTCATTGGTTTAAGGCCTGGAACTGTCTCTGTGCTAATTCAGACAGAAGTGCACAACCCAGCAGAACTTCTTCCCGTGCAGCACCTGCTATACTTAGAGATCTTTTTTCTGCCTCTATACTCCTTTCAGAATTCTGAGTTATAACATACTGATTCTGTCTGTTAGAGTCCCTTCTGTTGGTGACCCTGCATTAATTTAAAGAAACATTATTTAAGGGTCATTGGTACGTGGTCTAGTTCAGTTTTCACATCCCTGTTACTCCTTTGCTCTATAAAGCAGTGGTTTTGCCACGCTGAAGCCTAGAGTGCAACTGGACAAGACGGGCAGGAACACATTCTCCTGCGCTGTGTTCTGTAGCACTGAGAAAACTCAGACTTGGGTCGCTTTTGTTTGAAGGGCTGGGTTTAAAATGGTTTTGAAGAATCAGTAGGAATTAATTCAACAAGCTACCTTAAAATGCAGCCTTTACTGAAAGAACAAGAAGCAGAATTACCTGTAAATCTCATGCCTGAAAAGGTAACTAGGATGCAAAAAACGACAACTGGGAGGAGTTATCCTTTTGAATTCAAGGTACCTTCTTTTACTGTAATCATTTGTTTAAAATTTCAGTAGAATCTGCAAGGCCATATGTGTTGGTTTCTAAGTGCCAAACATTTACTTGGGACTGCAAAACCCAAGATAATGACACAGTTCTGAGTCAGACCTGTTAAGTGTACTAGAATTCAACTTAATTCTGAATTTTGGTCTTCCTTTCTCATTTGCTTAAGTCCTAGCAAACATGAGAAAGAATCCAGCTACTAGTCCTAGACATAGCACTCCTAATTTCTGCATCAGGTGTGAGCACATTTGCTTAAGAATACTGGGAGATCTTTATGTAGGGCTGCAGGTAGGATTCACAGGACGTTGACTTGAGTCATTTGGAGATAGTTGCATGACTTGAGTTCATCGCTCCAGATGTCAACAGCGAAATGAGTCCTTGCCTGGTGTAAAACCAGCAAGTAAGCAGTGGTCAGAGAAGGGCGTTGGCTGGCATCCTGTCGTCATCCCTCCAAAAGCACTGCCCTAGTCTGAGATGAGTGGCTACTAGAGTACAAATTTTGCAAGGCGGGAGCAGGCTTGAGCAGTAGGTGTGGTTTGACCAGAAGCAGCTGAGCCAACCTAATAGCTCATTGACCTCGGCATAATTTAATCAATTTACACAACTGCCAGGAAACAAACCCTGCAAAAGTACTGCTTGCTACGTCGCAGGCTAAATTGAGTCAAACTAGACACAGTGGGGTGTACAGGGCTCCATGGGTGGGAGCAGATGAGGAGAGGTAGGACTCCTTTTAGCAGCAGGTAGATTAATTCAGGGTGTCAAACTTGCTAGACTGCACAGGGACTCGCTTTTGGTTTTGTTTGTGTAAAGTGCCTGTCAGCAGCCCAGGATTTCTGGCCTCTAAAGGAGCACAAACAATACTTGAGAGCACCTGAATCAAGGCATTTGTATAATCTGCTGCACAAGTGTGACGGTGTCCAAGTGTAACCATATAAAAGACAAATCTTATTTATTAAAAGTTAAATTGGATTTTAGAAGAGCAATTTTTCTGTTTTATAATGGAAAAACAGTTCTAAAAATACTAGTTGCTGCCTGAAGCAGTTCCATTAAAGAGAGGTCAAAGAAAAATCTGTGGTATCTGGATCCAGCTGTTAGCAGGGGAGGCATTTGCATCCACCGATCTGCTCACGTCCAGCGGGAGCAGTTGACGGGATAAAGGAAGGCCTAGCAAACTAATGGACAGAGCAGCGTTCCCAGCAGGAGCACGCCCGCTCCAGACACTTTCTGCACTCAACTGGCTGGAGCTCTGAGACACACAACCTGGCCACAGTAGGAGGAAGAACCTGTGAATAAGTAGCCCAGCAACCCGGTCGGTGCACTAATCGAAAGGCTGTGACTCTTCACCAACAAAAATGACAAATGACAGATCTTCAAAGAATGGGGCCAGCAGAAAGTCTGTCCGTGCTCTGCACATGCCAGTGTGTGAGGACAGCGCTCTGAAACATTGTTTCTAAGCCTAGTCATCATACTTAGGAATTTAAGTAATTAGGACAAAATAAGTCATGTCCCCTTTTAGTCAGAAATTCTTCCTCCTTTGTTACAGCTGCAACTCTCCCCGGTTGCTATATTTTTGTATATTTTGCAAATTGTCAGATCCCATGGGGACATCTAATATTTGACTGGTAAACAGGCTCTGTCCCTAATAACATGTTAGGGGAAAACTAATTCTGCTGATTTTTCTTTCTCGTGTTAAAACTACGTGACTAAGAAGAATTTTAATGTACTTGCACGAGAAGTTTTTTTCCCATTAATTGTACTGGCTTGTCTTTAGTTGTGTATACAAATAAATAAAGGGCATTGTAGTCATATCTTCTGCGTAAAATATGAGTGGTTCTTATTCAACTGGTGGGTTATTCCATCGAAGGGGCTTGTTTCATTAGCAAAAGATTTGATTCTTACAAAGAGGAAAGATTCATCTAGTCTCTCTTCCATTTGGAGAGAGGTGGCAGGAAAAAACAGGTAGGTACATAGTTGAAAACCAGATAAATCACTGTAGACAACTCTTCATTTCATCTTACTTAAATAAGGAATAAGTATCTTTTTTTTTCAAGCTTCCTCAACATTACTGCCTTTGGGCCCCATCATTATCCAGTCTGTTTATGCTTAATTCCTGCTCTTCAAGGTTGTCACAACAGATACTATTTAATTATAGAAATAATTGGAAAAAAAAAACCAAACCCATAGGTCTAACCTAATCTTTAAGGTAGGTTAGAAGAAATTTTCAGAGGAAGAATTCCATAACCATGACTTGCAGAATCAGTAAAACGGCATCTAAGGATCCCTCTCCATAGCCTGCCACAAAATTGGAATGGAAATTAATAAATAGATACATAGATAAATTAACCCCGGGGGCGGGGGGAAGTGTCTTGTTTTGTTGTTCTTGCCTGGTGTAATTCTGTTTCTCAGTTTGGCATTTTACTTTTAATAGTACTTATAGAAAAGTAGGCCATTGTGGAAATAAAAGAGACTGGCAAATTATAGACGTGCACCTATGTTTACTGGAAAATTGAAAACTTAATAGCAGAAATTAGGTAGTCCAAAAGGAAATATTTTTAGAGGGATGAAGTGACATCTTTTTTTAGGAATCTCAGTCTGAATTCCCATTCCCAGAGCAAGACTCTGTCTCCCTCTGGAGAAGGAAGTCTGGGACTCCAGCCCAAACCACATCCCTGCTCTCTGGCCAGTGCCAGGATGCTGGTGAGCAGCCCCGGTTCCGGCAGCCTAAGAGCCACAGAGTTAAGGTGGTCTGAACAGTGAGGGATCAACTGATTATCAATTTTTGTACAATATGTACATTTTTTGACAATGATAAACCTGGATAGCAGCTCTTGGCTCTTAAGTATCTTTAGGAGAGGGAGGGTTTTTTTGTTTCTTAAAAAAAACCCAACACCCAACGCAGCAGTCCTTGACAGGCTCTTTGGAAGAGCAGCTGTGGGCAGTGTCTTCCAGAACCGGGCTGGAGGCCATGTATGGGAGGAGAACCTTCCCTGGGAGGTGACTGGTGCAGGAAGGACCTGACCTCGCAGCAGTTCTCAGCATTTTATTTTAGCTGGCAGTAGTGGACTACACACAGCCCATGTCATCCCTGGACTGGCCCTGAGGTGCCTGATGCACTCTCACTCCCCAGCTGTTAACAGAGTTCTGGCATGTCCACAGTGGCATATAAAGCCTTTGTGGTTTTTCCTACAAGCATAATTTCATTAAAGTAGACAGAAGCATTAAGAGCAACAGAACAAATTAGGTTTGTGCTTTTCTACTTACTAACTGTGAAAGAGGAGGTGGAAAGTTCCAGGGTTCATTTCAGGTTTTTCTGTATCTACATTGCAGAAAAGCCAAAATTTAAGATTTGGACAAGCCATCAGTAGCAGATAGGCTCACCTTACCTTCCCACAGTACCACAGAGGAAGTGGAGTTGGCTCACAAATAGCAAGGAAGAGAAAGCTGAGTGAGATTTGAAATTCCACTTCTGGTCATAGGAAAAACTGTTTTCAGAAAAAAACAAAAGATACTAATTAAAACTTATCTAAGAAATACCTCGGTAAAAGAATCATCAGTCTATTTCAGCTTGTGTCTGGAAAAGGCACTTTTGAGGTTTGAAAATGACAATAATTAACACACTGATGGTGCTGACATAAAACACCAATAGACATTTTTAAACTGCTAATTAACCTCTGGCTTCTATAGACATCTTTAAAAAAAATGCATATCTTCATCACATCTTTGCTAGCAATCACATAGTTTGTGCTGCTTCTCAGACCATGCTGCACATCGCTCTTGGTCCTTTTGACCTGTGTTCATTTCAGAATTACTGCACAGCCCTCCCAATCTAATGACTATTGCAAACGTCTGCACTTGCTGCAGGTATCCTTCCTATTTCTAAAAATTAATTAACAAAAGTTAATTATTTTTTAATGTATTGTTTCTCTCACTTGTGTCAATTAATATCTGAATTATTGAAGTGGATCATTGCTGTTAGTTTGTTTTCACAAAGTTGGAAAACTCAGAAACTCCGCTATCATCTTAATTACTTACAAATGAAGGGTAAAATGCCTTCCTTCCTGTGGCAAAACTCCAAAAGATGTAATGGAGAGAGGATCTCACGGCAAGCCTATGTTCCCTATGCATTCCTCTAGTCTCAGCAGGATCACTCGGGCACTGGAAGCGAAGCGTGTGTGCCGTGCATAAGCATGAGTTTGCAGTTCCAGGACAAGGATCCCACTTCTTTTACTTTACAATAGTAGTGCCAGGTTTTCAGCAACACATGTTCTGTTTAAACAGGGTGGTAATTGAATATTCTGTCTGCTGCATTAAAAAAAAAAAAACCAACTTCACCCTCCCTCNTTCCCCCCCCCTCCCCAAAAGAAAAAGCATTACAGTACAGTTCTTTTTTTTTTTTTCCTAGCCTGGATTCCTAGGGAAATTAAAAGGGTTTTGAGATTGTTATCTCTTCATGTATAATAAACCTACATGCGTGCATGTACGTACTTGCATGTTGTGCAAGAGAAAGCTGCAGTTGGAGCTTCCAGCTGTGTAGACCTAGGAGAATCCAAATGAGATCATCCAAGGGAAACCAAGGCCCATCAGATCTCATAGCTCACGGGACTGCTGGATTTCTCTTCCGCTGCTGTCCAGCTCTGACAATTACATACCCAATGTTTGCCTTTGACTATAGGGAAAAAAAGATTTAAAATTATTTTTCATACAGATTTCCCAAACCTGATGAGCTGAAACCCAAAATAAGAGGCAGGACCAGAATCACCTCATGGGATATTCTCACGAGAGTCTCAGTGACCTGCACGGAGCACACTAGACAAAGAGAAAACCGCACCTTCAGGTTCTCAAACTTGAGAAAAACTTCATGCCCTGGCAGTCAGGACTTTGGTCTTGTCTAAATCAGCAAAAGCCAGTGCTGGTAGAAAGCTTTTCATCCCACTTTCTAACCTGTGTCCACCATCACTGGTGTCCAAGACATTTGGTGAGGGATATACATCTCAGACCTATTGACTTCCGTGATTTTTCTGTAATAGAGATTCGGTGTTCATGCAGAAGATGCAGCTGGAGGAAAGAGCAAGTCAGGCTTCTCGGCACTGTTGTCCCTTGCCAGTGCAGTGCAGGGCCTTCAGCTCTGCTGGTCTGCAAGGCACGCACATCAACACATGTTTTTGGCATCTCACTTAGATGCCGAAGAAAAACTGAAAGGGGGAGAAAGTCCAACGTGGCTGCTGCGTGCTGTATCCATAAACACGCCATGTTCACAACACATACCCACTATAGGGTTTGTCTCAGTCACGTTTCCTTCCTGTCCACAGCTAGGGCATGTGTGATGAGGCTTGTTTACTTCACCCCAGTCGCATGTTCATCACCTATCAGTCATGCATCCAGGGAGAGACTCTGGTACTCCCAACACTCACAATCCCCTCTGGATGACTGCCTGCCTTTTCATGTCCTAGTCACGGTAACTATTCTTTCATCTATATCTCTTTTCTGCACTGTACTGTTCAGACCCTCCTTTGCTCGGCACGTTCACATCTCTAAAAATATCATCCAGGAACTTGTTATTCTTCTTCGTGTTGTGTAGCAAGGAAACTTGGCTCTCAAGCTCAGCAATCTTGCTCATAGGTGCTGAGGCAATCAATGCACGTAGACCGCCTTGGATGCCTGTAGCCATATCTAGCAGTGCTCTGATTCACAGTCCTTCATGCCCTACACAAAGGAAGGAGAGATAATGAAAGAATTCAGCAGCCAAATCCTGCTATTCCCCTCTTCTTCCCAAAAAGGTTAACTCCAAGAAAAACAGAAGTGCCCATTCTTGTCACAGGGTGACAAAAGGATGCGTGTGGCATTATTATTCTTGCCGCTACACGTGTGAGGTTACCCTGAGGTATTTTTAATGATTTTTTTTAATCTTTTGTAGCTAAAAGAATAATAATGACCTGGCACAGAAGTAAGACTCTCCAAGGCTTGGAGCAATAAAATCAAGTTACAGTCTTCTAAACTGGCTACTTTTTGCAATTTTATGGGAAAATAAATAGCCATTCTCTTCAGCACGTTCTACCTGTCAGCCTCTGTTTTTCCTACACTGATTTAAAATAAGTTAGGCAAGCAGCTTTCTTTGTGTGCTCTGTCATTCATTACTTAAAGAGACAGAGAGGAAGTTAGAACAGCGTGTTTGTTGAATAAGTAAATATTTAACAAATTGACTTTAACAGTATAAGGGAACAATATCATAAAACCGTAGAGATTTGGCAGTACTCTTACCTTTTTTTTATATGACTCTCAAGTTAGTCATTGGAGCCACTTTATATCCTGCATAAATGGCAATTCCTGTAGTAGGACAAGTCAACATAAGCATCTATAAGGAAAGAAGTCAATTAAATCTACTAGTTAATTCTAGGCCAGAGGGAGAAAGCTGCCTTATTCTTAGTGTTCCCTGAGGTGTCAAGACCCCAGACCAATATGACTCTGCACAGAGTAGAAGTTAAACATGCTTTTGATTTTGGAGTTTCTGCAACACAGACCCTCACAGTTCTGTAATTCACGACAATGCTCTTAGTTGGAAGTGCTGTAGTCATAAAATGTTTCCTTATTCCCATGATTTTCAGGCAATGAAGCAGAGAGGTTTCTAAGGCCATAGGAAAAAAAAAAAAAACAAAACCAAACCAAAAAAAAAACCACCAAAAACACCATCCATAAATATACAACAACCCAAACCATTTGAGGGGTTTGCAAATGAGCTGTGAAACTTTGTGATCTTGTTCTTCGGCTTTCCATGGGGAAAAGCCAAATGCTTACTTGTGAAAGTCAGCATAAAGAGCCCTGATTTGGCTCCTGTGAAAAATATGAGTTAAATACTACTTTTGTCAAATGGAAATCAATAGGAATTAAAAGTATGCTAGTAATTTCCCACAGGGTCAGAAAGGCAGCCGCTCGTGCGCTGAAAACGAGTGGCCACCAACATGACAGTAAGCTAATGCTCCTTTCTCCCATTTCCTCATCAGTTTGGCTACCATGTGTCCACATTTGATAAACAGGTCATCAGTACGATGATTGTAAGCAGAGAAGAGACTTCACAGAGAACGTAACCTGCCATATCCTGAGCAAAAGGCCACAGCCTGCCCAGTATCTCGTATCTAATTCAACTCCCCGTTCTAGTTTGTACTGTTCGGGTGTATTACCAGAGTCTGAAAACTCCCAACTAGCGACTGTGTAAGTATTTTCATTGCTGTAGCTAATCTACAAAGACAAATATTTTGTTGTTTACACTGTGAGAAACAAAATATCCTTATCTCCAGATATAAAATATTTCCTCTTTGTTGGACACCAACACTGTTCAACTGCAAAACTGTTTGAAATCCTGGCTTGTTGTTTATCTAATGTAGTGGTGCCTGTTACAGAAATCAGAGAACTCCCTTTGATACTGCTCTACCTCCCTGTCTGAGGACTCAGTCTGTTGAGGATGTTCTCCTTGTGAAATTTCTGTTGATCATGGAAGAGATTGTCCCCATTTCACAGCATGAATGAGATGTGCAGAAGTATCGAGAGCCTTGCCAGAGATCACAGCAAAGCCAAGAACTATTGGCTATAGGCTATTTTTCAGATCCTGATCCATCTTTCCTTTCACCATCTTTCCACCTCAAAGAATGAAAATGGAACAACATTCTCCCTTGCCCTCTGTTTTGAGTAAGTGCCTAATTATTTGGCTACTGCTCCATTCTGTTCTTTGGAAAACAGTTTTCCTTCCTGTTGTAGATTTTCCACATACATATGCCATCACAATTTGCAGATTGCTGCCACACAGCATCTGTAAATGCCCTGGGAAGCAGGAGGCCAGCTACAAACGCAGCTCCCAAGCAGCACCAGCCCAGGTCCTGCCTGTACCATGCAGCTGTAATTATCCAGGAGGGAAACACCTCATGGTGTTTTTGGTGGGAGCTGATCTGAATTCATCAACAACTCAGTGTCCTCTTGGGCACTTCAGCATCTGAGTGGGGAATCTTGAAAAACCATCACAGAGCCTGCTGCTGCCTGACCGCTCTCTGGTTGGGACCACTTCACACACCTTTGTGCATAGGAAGTGTATCGTTACAGGCCCTGGGCATGATAGCCAACCTGAGCTTTTCAGCCCGAATGTTAATAGAAGCGTTAATAGAAGTGTAAATTAGAGCTATTGCCAAGATACTGGCTGGAGATTAGTTAGATTTGGGGTTCCACTTTTGTTTTTTAGGTTGTGCTGTACTTTAAAAAAAAAAAAAACCAAACCGACATTTTTCCAAGTCTACCTGTGCAGTATTAGTAACTGTTCCCTCATAGGACAGTGCTCCTCTCTCAATCATCTCTGTGCCATTTTCAAGCCTTGCCACCCGCCCATCTAAGTTGTTAATTCTCTCTGACATTTCCCTGTATCTTTCTTCCAGAGAAGAAAGGGGCCATTGAAGAATATCGTGCAGAGTCTCAAGCAGTTTCCGAATTGATCCCTCAAGGCTCAGGCTGGTGAGGGGGCAGCACAGCTCAGAGACAGAGCCCGGCAGAATCCGTGGAGGAACCTTTGAGCCAGCAGCATGCCACTTGAAAAGCCTTTCTCCTTCAGACATGTTCGTGCCTCGAATCATTACCAAATATAGAACGTATTCTTTAAAAGATACTACTTTCCCCACATGCGGTATCTAAAATTGTTGGAAAAAGCAAAGCTGAAAAATACAATGATACCCCTTGCCATATATGAGATGATTAAATCAAAATAACCCTGCAGCCTGACCTGGTGGCCATACGAACCTTCACTTTGCTTGCCCAGGTAGGCATGTGAGATACAACCAGGCTCCTCAGGGGCACAGAGGTGCCCAGGCACACACGTGGCCACAGGCTGGGCTCCCTGCATGCCATCGGCTCTGTGACAGATGATGCTGGCACTTGTGGTCAAGCAGCATGTTTGCAGATAGGAAGGGGCATTCAGCTGGTTCATTGTTAATAACAGGAAGATATTAAAAGTAACCAAAACAAAGTTATAACATGCCCTTGTCCAGACGCACTGTGGGTCTCTCAGTCGCTGCTCTTGCTGGCATATATCTGGCCATCACAGAAATGCTCTGTTCCAATATTTCGCCTCTGTCACATAGAAAACAGCATTACTGGCTTCCCTCCCACCAGGGATCCAGACCAAGGCACCCAGTGGCCCCTCATCCCCTTACCTTTCTGACTTGCTGCTCTCTGGCTGCTCTTGCAATGCTGAGCCACAGTAGGGCGGTGGGTAAGGCAGCAGTGCCTTAGGCACACGCACTTGCCCAAGAAGCCCAGTGTCCTGGTTTGAGGTAACCTAAACCCAAACTCGAACCACAATACCCAGAACGAACCTGGAGTGTCACTTTTGATTTTGTGTTTGAAGTGAAATCACGATCTAAAAAAACCAATTTGCATGGTTTACAGGACATAGCCTTTCATGAGGAAAGGTAGTTCCCAGGAAAAGGTTTAGGATGAGTAGAAGGACAAAGTCCTTCCTCCTGCTGCTTTTTAACCCCCTTCTTGCTGTATAAGTTTCTTTTTTTTTCCATTCCAGAAATCAGGCTTGCGTTTTAGTGGTAGTTTTTGATCTATTTTAGTTTGTTTCACAACAAGAAGAAAACTATTTCTGATTCAATGCTTTCACTGAACAGTTGTTTTAGTCCCCAAAACTGTCAAAAAAAAGGAGGGATAATTCTCTTTCTCTTTGTTTCTTTTACACTTTTACCCAGTCTGCTTCCCCTGTGTCTGATCTCATCTCCGTGTTTTTCTTGTGTATCTTGTGAGATTACTCACTCCATCCATCACTTGTGGATTTGACACATGTTCATTTTCCGTGGACACTTGCAAACGAGCTCTCTTACATAGCACAAACCAGCTGTGTATCAGGTGCCCGAAGCAGCAGTCACCTACCTTGTATGCCCACCTTGCGTACAATTCTCTCTCTGCAGGTGCATCCTCGATAACCTTCCCTACCCTTTGTGTAGTAAACAGCTTCTCTTTCTTCTAGCTCTTCTTCCAGTCATGTACAATCAGTACTTCCAGTCATTCAGGCGAGGAAACGGGGACTTTGTACTGATCCAGGCTCTGCTGGGACGTTCCAAACCCTTCAGAGGTGGCAGTCCCAACCAGGCTCCTTTGTTTGTCCCCACCAGTGCTGCCCTGAATCACATTAAGGGACAACATTCACCAGGAAACAGTGACTCTTGAGCAAATACCCTCTGCTGCTGTGGCAAAAGGTGGGAAAAGCAAGATTGCAAATACCATTGCAATGAGGTGCACAGTATTCTGATGCCCTGCATTTTGAAGCACATTTGCTTGAATGTTCAGAGGTCCCAGCTCATCTCAACAGCACTCCAACTCACAGATAACACTTGCCTTGGGTTTCTTTCCTTCATGTGTAAAGACTAGCCATAATAAGCCACTAGTCAAGCTAAAAACAAAGGCTACACAAGCAAATGGACTGTTCACCTGCAGTAGAGTATCTAACTGTGGTAAGAGTTGAGCCCTAAGAAAATGGCAGCCATTCACTGGGAGTAGCACATTTAGAAATAGATGAGGAGATTCATCATAAGAAGATAAGAGGGGGACAAGGTGCTGGAAAGCAGCACTGAAGAAAGGGACCTGGGAGTACTGATGAACAAGAGGCCAGACATGAGCAGGCAGTGCGCACTTGCAGCCCAGAAGGCCAATCGCATCCTGGGCTGCATCAAAAGATGTGTTGCCAGCAGATCCAGAGAGGTGATTCTGCCACTTTGCTCTGCTCTGGTGAGGCCCCACCTTGAGTACTGTGTGCAGGGCTGGAGCCCTCAATATAGGAAGGAAATGGACCTGATGGAGCGGGTCCAGAGGAGGGCCACAAAGATGATCAAAGAGCTGGAGCACCTCTGCTACGAGGATAGGCTGAGGGAACTGGGGCTGTTCAGCCTGGAGAAGAGGAGGCTTCGGGGAGACCTAATTGCAGCCTTTCAGTACCTAAAGGGGGCCTACAGGAAGGCTGGGGAGGGGCTGTTCACAAAGGCCTGCTATGATAGGACGAGTGGCAATGGACTTAAGTTGGAGAAGGGTAGATTTAAGTTNGATTCTATGCAACATGTATGAACGACAGAAAAGCCTGTGCTCTGGGTTGTGTGTGTCTGTTGCAAAATAGTACTTAAACGCCCCAGCTTTAGGTGGTTATGCTGCTTGGTTGAATGAAGGAAAAAAATGGAGGGGAGGGGGGAAAGTAAACTGTCACCACTCCTCAGGTGGGAGCCCTGAAAGTCTGCCTACTCCATTGCTCTGCCTGAGCACCTGAACATTATCACACTGGCAGTTCTGAGACACGAATACAAATACATCCCTTAGACACTGGCCAGCCAATGGCTTCCACCTTACAATATTTTGCATATTGGATTCTGTATCATAAGGCTGATAAATACAACCCAGACATTGAGAAAACTGGAAGACCCAGTGTTCTTCCACACCAACACTATTCCTAGAAAGTAAATCTAGTTAAGGCATGTCTTCCCCCCTCGCAGAAACTGGGAAAAAAAACCAAAACCACATACTCTTAGTTTGCATCTTTGATCCACTAGCTTTACACATGGAGCAGAGCATGCCTCCCACGGAATTTTGCTGAGAGCTATTGTCCCCTCGTGCTGCCAGTGAGACCCCAGGAGGCTCAGCGTGCATCTGCTACAGCTGCAGGACAACAGCTGGGGGTCAAGAAAATCAGAGGCAGAAGGGGCATCAAAACAATTTTCTGAGTCATCACAAAAATAAACAGAGGCAACCCCCCCCCCCAAAAAAAAAAAATCTTTAAAATCCTCTCAATGTGCTTTAATATTAAACATTAAAAGTTATACAGTTGTGATACTTACAAGTTGCTCCCAGATAAACAAGAACTTTGCAAGCAGCTATTAGAATACTGCAGTTTGTAGTAACACTACGAAATAGTTACAGTCTTCCTGTCTAACCCAGGGGTGTGCCAAAAATGCAAAAAAATTATATAATTCTGGTAACAAGAAGACTTACAGTCAAAATGGCTTTGCAACGTTTCCCAAGCTGTGAATAGCAGAAATGCATTGGGCTCCTGCTTGTTTGCACACCCCATTTGAGCAGCAAACATCAGGTTTAAGTATCAGGTCTCACCATGGGAGAGCCCACAGCTCTTGCTAGCCATCTGGCAGCAGGCATCTCCCAGCTTGGTATCAAAGAACTGAATGAAAAAGTGAATGAAACAACCTATCAGACTCTCTAGACTCTTATTAGTGAAGTGTTTCTAGGTGATGACTGTCTGGCCGCTATAAATGGGAAGTCTCTGAGCATGAACTGATGCTAGTCTTCTCAACTGCTCAGAGGTGAAAGATACTGCTGAACACAGTGCTAACAGATGAGCAGAAGGTATAATTGATCTAGTTCCTAAGTACAGTCAAATCAAGTTTGGGATTCTGGGGGGATCCTGTACAGGTCTGCACTTTCCAACCAAAGGCAAGGGTCCAAGTATCTCCTAAGTGAACTTTTCTCCTGGCGTTTTCTCAGCTGCTATACTGGATAGCCACTAGGGACTGCAAAAGCATCCCGGTCTGTTTAAGCCGAATCGAACAGGCAACGGCAGGACTACCAGGGTCACATCAAACTTGCCTTTCAGGGAAGGGCACCTCAACAGGGCTGTGCTGTAGGCAGCACCTCAGTAAGCTGGACCAACAGTTATGGATCATCCTGTGATGTCTCGTGGTTTCTTATATCTCACCCCAAAGTTCTTGCTTCACTTTCTTGACCTACAATATCTTATTTCTGTTCCCTTCATCCCTAGCTATGCTCAGTATTTATAGAAGTTTTACTTCTCTTTTCTTCAGCTTTGTTTATTCTGTTTTCTTGTTGTGCTTAGTATTTCCACCCGAAGCTACATGCTTTGTTCTTTCTGTTCAACATTCACATTTAGAGCAAGAAGCACAACTGTGTGAGCTCTGCACTTGGCCCTATGCAACCACGGAGAAGAAGGGCATAGAGTAGAAACAGGACAAAGAAATAGGGAGAGAGATGGATTTCCTTACAGCCAACATGTTACCTCTGAGTGAGGCTACTCCTCGCATGTGAGCCTAGAGCCACCAATCTGCTTCATACCAAAAGCAATGACTTTAGCAACCCAAATATCACAAGGCTTTGCCTCCTCTGCCTGACGTTCAAATAGTGGAGGGCATGTGGGAAAGAACCCACCCATTAAAATGACACCTTCAGTCCCTGGGATAAATCAAAGGTTCATTCCTAACTCTTTTTTTGCTCAATGATGAGTGCCGGTGGCCTTGACTTTGCACCCAGCCCAAAGGGCAGCTCCAGCTGGCCCTTTTCTACAGTATTGTTGTGTTGGGACCCCAGGGGAAAGCTGCTGAGTAAGTCCCACTTCCTCCACCATGCTGGGGTGGGGGAAGCAGGTTGCTGCCTTTGGCTGGTGGCCTCCAAGTGCTCCTCAAAAACCCCAGGGAGATGAATGGGCCTGGTGAGCTCTTGCATACACCTACCTTGGTACGATTATGAGGTCATAGAGTTCAGAGGAAAAAACAGACCTGTTCCTCCCTTCTACCCCTTCAGTCAAAGTAGTCTTAGAAATTCCTTTTAATAACAGCAAGCAATTTTTAAGTGGCTGGCGTCTTTCAAATACTGAGCGATATCATGTATTCAAGAGAGTCACAGCAAGGGTTTTGTCTTGAAAAAGCTTAATTTCCTGAAGCACATATCAAAATCCCACCCTATGAATTCCTTCTGTGCAACAGAGCTCTCCTTGTTAAAATTCTGCACAAGCGTATTTCCTCCCTGCTCCCTTAGGTACCATTCTCTCTATGTACACTACAATAACAACTGCGCCTTTACTAAAATTGAACACAATAACCAGGTCTTTGTAGAGAATAATTAACAGCCAGCAGTGAATCTTAGCGTTTATTCAATGGGGTATGAATGAGTTATGAAAATTCTTTTTTGCTGGAGAGGTAATGGGATATTGTTACGTCTGCATATGCTTTGCCTCTTGCATGATAGCATATTTATGGTGTTCAGAGTTTAAAGTCAGAAAAATGTACAGAGATATGTGTTTGTATTCAGGCAGTTATCCCTCAACATGTTTGCCTCTCTTTCCGTCATTAGCAAAATCCCCGCTCCATCTGTATCTAATCCAAATTCCTCGTGTCCATTCTGAGCGGGATGAGAAGACCTGAGCCTCTCCAGCTGTTCCTAGAGAGGCAAAGGTTCATTTCTGGAATTGAATTTCCACAGTCTTACGTAAAGTATCTAGATTAGTGCCCTCACACAGCATACTTGGAGGTAAATACAATGACATTACACAGTTCTGAAATACGCGGAGCCCTGAAATTTGTGTATGCTTTTCATTTCAAGATAGAAAACTGTCATGTTGTTCTTTACTACTGAATGGCTAAGTATGTGTGAAAAGCAGCAACTCCCACTTGCAGTAGTGCATATGTATCAAGTGTATTTGTGTGGGGGTATACATTATACATATAAAATACAGAAATATCTCTCAACTCTAAGACTAAAAAAACCCTGTAGCATAATTTAAATTTAAATGAGAAAATGGTCTTTTTAAAGTAAAAAGACTAATGAGCATCGGTCAAAAGGCAAAAGGAAGAAAAAACATTTCAGAAAAAGAAAAGTAGGAAAAAATCTAACTCATTAAAAAAATAAAGAAAGTAAATATTTATTGGGACTATTCTCAAAGCCCACAGTTTCAGTTCTCATCCAAACTACCAGAAGACTAAAAGAAGAGGGGACTCCGCCTCACGAAACACAAGCTTTCACTGCTGGCTCACAAAACACCTTTTCCCCCACTTTTTTTTCCAGCCCTAGAAACATGGATGTTCCAGAAGCCACTGCAGAAAGCGCCCAGCACTTACCTGGCTGGGCATTGCAGGCAGGCGTCTGCATCACCAGGGAGTATCGAGATGCAGCTGCCTGGATGCAGCAGCCAGGGGATGTGATGGACCTTGTCGCCGCTGTTACTCGGTTTTGCCTTGCTAAGCACACACTAAAACTTGGGAATGCTGCCAGGAAAGGGGACTTTTGATCTGACCTTGGGCCTGTGCAACGGCTGGAAAAGCAATAACGTGATTGCTGGCATGCCAACGAGTGTGCCAGAAACACCAGGCTGGTGTAGGAGGCCTGGCTGCAAATGGGCCACGACAAGGAGGAGTTTCCCGTTCCTGGTCAAGGTTTGCTGAAGCTGGAAGCATGGCTGTGCGCGGGCGCTTCACACCAGCGCTCCTGACAATGGACTTCACACCACTTCTGTAATTGTGACTGAAGAGGTGGGTTTTTTTCTTCTCCACTGCAACCTAAAAATCCCCTTTCAGTCCAACGTGTCGCTCGCGCTGAAGGTGTGCTTCCAAAGCAGCGATCTGAAGAGAGGACAGGGAATAAAAACATTGCAGCCCTCGGCTGCAGCACAGCAGCCCTCAAAGCTGACCTCCAACAGCAGCCCACCAGCCTCTGACCTCCCCTGCCCTTTAATCATATTGTAAAGGACTCTTGAATTGTTTTTCGCTTTGAAAACTAGGCAGGTAGAGATGAGAGGTTCTGTATGATGGTTGGTTGGTTGGTTTGTTTTCCTTCCCAAAATGTAGACCCTGTGCCTCCCAGAAGGGCTTCTGGCTAACTGGGCCACTAATGAAATAATCATATTGCCCAAGATGGGGCAGTGAAAGTCTAGAGGGGCAAATGCATTTTTTTAAATTTACTTTTTGGCTTTAATCTGACTGTTTAGGCATTCCTTCTCCCTAGTTAATGTCTGCTGGAGTTCAGTCATCGACTGACATTTTGGAGAAACAAGGTTTTTGTAAACCATCCAAGAGCCCCACCCCTCCTAGCACAGCCTCCCGGCGGAACACCCAGCTGCCAGCCCACAGAACCGCACTCCAGGCAACACCAACGTTTAGTCCCGTGCACATTTTACGGGTTAAACAGCGCCAAAATAGGAAATTTGTCTTTTAAGTACCCGTCCACTGCCTTTTTAACCATCATGCAAAAGAAAACAACAAAAAGAAAATAAGAGTTGCTCTGTAATTCACGTGGTGAGTTGGAGATATTTAGTTTATTTGTAGGGATTTCTTCTATGCATCATAAAGCGTGTGCTCTGTAGCCCTTAGCTAAAGTACCCTGCACCATGTTATAAATGGATGTGCAACATTTTTAAATACTGGCCAGAAGGCCATGTGGCAAGTATTGCATTTGAAATTATTCATTGCAAACATGGCTTAAAAATGAGTCTGCTTCTGCACAGGTATATAAAAGCCACTGTTTGTATGGAAGGGGGAGGGAGGTGTGTGCCATTAAACTGGGTTCAGAAGATGCACCTAATGAATTTGTAAGTACAGGGAAGCCAAGCATCATTTCTGACCCAGATAAAATCTGAAGCTGATGTCCTCCCTGGCTGGCAGAAGGAGGGCAGCCCACCCAGCCCTCCAGCCCACCCAGCTGTGAGTTCCCAGCCCGGGGCTGACAGTGCTCCAGCACCTCTCCCGGCTCCCGCAGCCTCGTCACAGCAACAAACACAAATACAGATTACTACACTAAACACGTCAGGCTAAGTCAATAGTTTAATAACCACTATTAAGGCTTTTCCAAATCCATTTAACAACTGTAAATTATTCCAAAATAAAATAGCTTCAGCCAATCAGCTGTGTAGTCACTGACCCACAACTATGTGCTTATTTCTCAATTAAGCAAATCTCCGCACCCTGGTTGGCTTTAGCTGCCGTTGTGGTTTTCTATGTTGCAAGATCCAGTATATAAATCCCTGTCCCCTGCCTGTTCCTCACCCCAAGTACTGCAGGTTCACCCTTGCTGGTGGCGATGCTGGTGCTGGGATAAATCTCCCCACTCTGCTCGTCCCCTGCTGTCCCCTCCTGTCACATCCCCCAGCTAAAGCCATGCTGCTCAGCCACTCCTGCCCTGCCAGGCTGTGGGACCACCCTGGCGCTTGCATGTGTAAGAGAAGGGTCACTCTATGACTGGTGCCATCCCCAGGCTCCCTGGGACCAAGCTAGGGCAGCCGCCCTCACCCCTTGGAGCAGCATCCACATTCCCATCGGGCTGCAGGGCTCCGTGGGCCCCAGGTGCTTTGCCAGCACAGGGGAGGCAAAACAGCAGTGGCACTGCCAGCACCAACCGGGAGGTGACGGGGCAGGGGGTCACGGAGAGGCAGCCCCACTGATGAGCCCATGGCACCGCTCAGTCATTTAAAGCCAGAGAGTTCATAGTAGCCAATCAGCCCGTCAGGGGGAGCGGGGAGAGCCCGTCAGGCACAGCAGGAATAATTGGAGGGAGCTCCTAATTAATTTGATAATAACCCTATCCTGTACTAACACACTCCACATGCAAAAATGGGTAAAAAGTGCCAATTAGTGGTGGAAGTGAAAGGAAGCATGTGGTGGGGATTCAGGGTACTTCCCAGCCAGGGCCTGACAGCACACAGGTGTGCTGGCCCTCAGTGCCACTGTCCTCCTCAGGCACTGGAGTGACCTGCTGGCATCTTCTATAGCTTTGGATCCACTACAGGCTGCATCCACCATGGAATGAGTTAGCTCTCTTTTCAGTACTCTCACCCATCAACCAGCAGTAGATGGGTTCACAGTACATTTCAGGGGTGTTCAAATTTGTTTTCTTGGTCAGTTTTGCAAGACATAAGATCCTTATTCTCCTCATACAGGAATCTGTGGGACCTGCTTGCCTTGGAAGGAGGCAGAGCCAAGCGGATCAGCACCACCAGCCCCTTCAAAAGTGGGGCTGTAGCTGAGTGGCTAAGGTGGGCATCTAAAGATGACCTAATCCTTCCACAACGGTATCATCAGTTTTCTTTTTTTTTTTTTTTTTCCTGCCACTTGGCCAATTCCTCTGGAGGTTCGGGGTGAAGTGAGGAAAGCAGCCCTCCTTGAGACCCCCTTGCACCACTGCTGGGGTGGTGCCAGCGGAGGATACCTGCAAAGCTCACAGAGACATGGGAGCCCACAGGGACCCCAAGGCTGCGCCTCACAAGCACTCATTGCAAGCTGCTGCTAGTCCACAAATCAGATTTAGGAATTAATTTCTAAATACTCACTTGATCTGCCACCAGCATTTAAGAATTTAAGATAGCCTTTTCCTTCGGGTTTTTTTTTTTTTTGCCTATTAGTCTGTGTCAAGCTGGTTTGTATTTTCACTCCTGAATTTTCTCAAACCCCTCAGCATTCTGTATTACAACCTAATCTCAGGGACAAACCTGTCAAATAATTCAATATATATTTCAGAAAATAGACAACTCAGATCTATTTATATGTTTTAAAAGTTTTACCAGGTATCTTATAGTCATCACTTTTAAAGCTTCCATAGAGCGCACAGCTATAATGAGCTTCAGCTTGCTTTCTGAGCAAATATGAAAGAAGGGTTTTTTATTAATGTTTGTGAACATGTACAAAAGTCCATGCTCTATGGACACTATTGTGATCACTGTAACAGACAGGGGGTGTTTTACTTATTTCCTACATTGTGCCTTGCAAAGCAGAGGGCACATGCAGGAATTTGTATATTCCAGGAAATTTTGTACTTTAGATTTTTGTAGCCAAGCAGGTTTGCAAAGCCAGTAAGGAAAGGAGTTTCAAAGAACAGAAAGGCCGTCACTGCTGGCTCCTGTCAGGGGCAAGAGCAGAGAAAGGGGACCACAAACAGAGTTTGTACCTGGGCAGTGAAACCATACAAGATTTCCCTCCTCACAAGGGGCCAAATCTTGGGTTTAAAGCAAAGCCAAACAGAAAACCCTCCCTCAGCATTCATTCACTCTTTAAAAAGCTTCAATTTAAAATGAAACACAAACCTGGCACCTTGCCATGGGACTGCACAGCTTTTAACTGTCACCATATGTAAAGTCAACCCGAGTGAGCTGTTAAATGCTTTAATCCAGCCTTCCATCTCCCTAGAACCACCTTCCTTCTTGGAACTCTAGAGCCATATCTCTGCAACAGCAAGCTTTAAATCTGGAAACATTAACTTCCCTCCCATCTTGTTAGAGAATAAAAGTATTCACTGGGACATAATGAACAGAAAACCATGTGCCCTGGTTAGGGTTAAGGCAGACGCAGTTCTCCTGCAACGAGCAGCAGTGAGACATGATTTCAAACCCACTCAGTTTGTTATGTGATTGTACATCTCTGTCTCGGGTAAAATCAGACCCACCTCAGTCAGGGTCCCCACAAGCTATCTATTCCTTTCTCCCATAAAGCACTCACGTTTGGAAAGTGATGCTAGCTATTAATGGTAGCACTCAATCATGACAGAATCTTCTTTTTAATTCATCAATGATATGAAGAGGTTCTCCTTTGTACCACATGCAATGGAGAAGGCTCTGGTTGTAGAAAGCATCCCTGTCGCTTCTGTCAGCTAGCTCCCATCCAAGCACATTGCACGGGAGGATGGTCTGCTCTTCCTTCCCTGGGAATTTATTAATTTTAGACATCATTGCAGTAGAGCATTTTCACCCCCCAGCAGAAATAAGAAATAAAGAACTTTCTGCAAAGCAAATAGACCAAAACTGAAGCACAGGACATACTGTGTTAAAAAATCCTCAACACACAACAACTTTGATGTATTCGATGCAGGAAATGACATGGTTTCTCTAGCTACATTGCTATGAAATTTTAAGTGAAAGATTGCTTCCAGCAGAACACTCTGATTCAATCTGAAGAGAATTAAGAAAAAAATAACATTTCAAGGCCCAATTAGTTTTCTGATTAAGAAGTCAAGATGGGTAAGGAACTGGAGCGGTAGCTGAGATGTGACTCTTTCTCCTTGATTATGCTTCTGTTTATTAATAAAGTTTTAAAAACCAAGGTACAGGAGAATAAAAGGCTCTACCTTTGATGTATGTGATATGCCGTAAACTAGAACCAGTCCTCCAGAGTTTTACTTGTCAGCTTTGCATTTACTAAATAGAATTTGCCTTTAAAGATAATTTAACATGATTACAGGTCTCTCTCTAAGACTGAAGTTTTCTTAAAATATATAGATTGCCCTTTCTTCCTTTACAGAATGTTGTTGTTGTTGTTTAAAAAAAAAGGCCTGAAAGGTCTGACAACCAATGCTTCCTGCTTGTCTCTTTTTCTTGGCCTACTAAAATCATCCAAAATCTTGTTCTTTTTTTTTTTTTGCTAGAGAAATTTGTAGGTGATCTGGGCTTCTCTGTGAGGGGAGAGGGGCTTCCCTGCTAGAGAAAAGTAGCAGAGAGGTAGTTTCTCACAAAACCAGATTTTCTTATAACTGTATTAGCAACGATTATAAAAATGAAAACAGTCTAAATAAGAAACATTTCTGGGTGCTGAATAAAGATATCATGCACTCGGCAGAAGTGAGCCTGTATCAGCTGTTCTCCAGCCAGCCACAGAGCCTCACAGAGCAGATGTGCCATTTCTGTGTTTAAAAACATACAACTGAACACCAAAACCCTTTCCAAGATCTTTTTTACACACTAATTATCAACCAGCACATTATTTTCAAGGAATAACAACTAGATATAATTTCTGCAGAACTACATTCCTAACAAAATCTAAACCTCCAACTGAAAAATTTGACTAAAAGAGAGAAAACAGCCAAAATTTCCCCTGTGTCAGGGAGTTTGAGAGATCGCTCCGTGCCCAAATTGGCCACGTATCAATGCTAGAACAAGGGGTTACCTAAAAACGTTAGGGGGATGAGGGAGGAATCACCCAGGAGTAAAGTTGACTATACTGAGATTCCAACTGCAGGCAGTGAAAATTGTCTAACCCCCTGAAGTTTGCAATCCTTGTCTAAAGTACTATATACTCCGTAAGTAAAACCTCCTGCCCCAGAAATCCAAGGGAGGGTGAAAGAACTCACTTGAAGGTTTCCCTCTTTGAAAAAGACCTGAGGAAAGGAAAAAAAGGTCCATTTCAGGGCTCACAGAATAAGTGTATTTAGATACTCCTCCTTAAGAAAGGACCCAGATGCAAGCAAGGTTTGTGCCATAGTTTAAATCCAGGTTCCCAGGAAAACTTGCTTACAGAAAGATCAGAAGATCTGAGGATCATTACTGCAGAGGATTCAGAGAAATTATCTCCTAATACGCAGTTGAAGAGAGAACTAGTCTTGGTGTCTCTTTGGCTTGAACCTCTACTGAAATTTAATGCTGACAAATCAAAAAGGGATATATCCAGAATCTGTAACCCTGATAAAAATGGGAAATCTGTATCATCTTAATCAAAGGATATGCCACCCTGAGCTGGATCTGTGTCTTGTCCCTTGGCCTCATATGACTCCTGTGTGCTAGAGGTTAAGGGTTTGTTAAAGAATATCGGTTTTGATTAAGTGTCACATACGGTGTAAAACATCCTCTTTATCATTGGAAGTGAAGGTTGGGGGCCAGACAGTGCCTTTTAGTGAGCTTCTAATATAAATTAGGTGTCTTAGGTAATGGGTGGTTTTCAGACAGGATTGATCTTTCTATGGTCCAGTGAAAGTAGGTGTGTTTGGCGAGATGTCACAAAAGCGAGCTTCCTGGCACCTATACTAATGGGCTGGTTACCCCTTTTGGAGTAGGACTTGAAAAATGTAGCACAGGAATCCCCCCTCCCCCTTCCTAACTTTTTCATTTTCTTGATGTAATGGGCAAAGGTCTATATATCCTTTACTCCTTTGGTATTTCAGTCCTTGTATTTGCAGTATCACTCAGTGAATCTTAAGCCACTCATCCTTTTAGTCACTTACAGGTCCCTAAACTTGCATGAACTTAAAGATGAAGCGGTTATGAGTAGTCTGGGTTACTTACTATTTTTATCAGTGTACAACCTTTAAAGAAAAATATATCAAGTACACCACCACCACAACCAAATGATTTCTATTCCCCATTAAGTCCTCCTTGGAAACTTTGATTGCACAGAGACCTAGGAAGAACTGTTGAGATGTTAAACCCTAAGTTCCCCTGCCTCAAAAATAAGAGCAAACATGCACTTCTATAGACATCAAAACGCGTCTGTATTTTCCTCTTTATGAAGCAGAAATTCTCTCAGCTTTGTGCGAAGAGTGACATGATCAAAAGCACAAACTGAGCACATGAGAGCCAGGAGCTCTAATGCAGAGTCTAACCATGAACCTCAGGTAAAGAGGGTATATACAAAATAAACCTTTCCTTTACAGTTCATTGACATGTTGTAGTTAAAACTTTTCTGAAAAGTTTCCATGGATTTATGAAGAAGCAAAACCACAAATGCGCAGTTGGTATTGCAGGCTCATAAACCCAGACAACCAATGAAGTCAATAAATCTTTAAATATGCTAGAATATGTTGCAAACATTTTAATATTTCACCGTGTTTTCCACATTCCGGCTCATCATTTGAGCGCTGGTAAATGCCAAACTTGTTAAAAATATTTAGATAATCTAAGTAAGTAAGTCTATTCTGATTCTCACCCAGAAAAGCTTCTTTGGCTCCTGATTTAACCAGGAAGACCAAGATTTAGAGCATGGATATCCTTACTTCACTTATTAAAATCTATTTCTCTTTAGGCAAAGACTTAGTCACATACGAAAGTCTAAGCACAGAATAGCTTCACTGAATACAGTGGGATTATTACAATTAAATTTGCATTTGCCTGGAAACCACAACAGAAATGCCCTGAGATGTTGCCTTCTTTTTTGGCTCTTTCAGATACGAAGGGCAGAAACTCTTCTCTTTGCGTGGAAGACCTAGACAACATTTTCTGTCTCCAACCTCAGGACCCCTCCTGTTTATTTGTTCATTGTTATTCTGAGCCTTTGTCAAAGTGCTTTTAAATGTCTTTCTTACTAGAGACATTTTCAAAACCTGATTAACCAGTCAAGGTTTGGGTGGGTTTTTTTCAATAGCATCAAATGAAGAACACTTATTTCTTACACCCCACATTCCCAAACTGATTCCTACATCCAAAGGGAACACATGGAACCAATAGCTGGTGTCCAGGTATTTCTGCTTGGTAGAGTGCGTACTGAAATGAGAAGAGAGGTGGGTATTTTTCAGGTGTGGGTGCTTGGTGGAGACACCTAAGGGAACCAACACCCTTGCCAGGTGCTGAGGTCCTCAGCCAGGCCCCCAGCAAGGCTTAGGCAACAAATGCCTTTGGGCTCATGGGCTGGTCTTTGGGCCCCCAAAAGAAATTCTCTTATTTTGAAGGTGTCCACCTTGACTGTCAGGGATACGTTACATCTTAATTTCCAAATTGTTTAAAGATTGTATTTCTTCCCAAGTGAAAGCATCAAATGGAATACGTGTTGTTGCTGATTACTAGAAATAATACATGGATACCTCTAAGATACAATTTGCTGTAGTGTTAAAATACAAGTCATGCAAATAGACTTCCATTGCCTTTGGAAGCAAAACCGCTAATTTCACAGTGAATGTACCCATCTCAGAGCAGCCTCGATGAAAACGACCTTCCAACCACTCCAGGACCTCACTTCAGTAGTACACATACAGTTTATAAGGCAGTCTTATGCAATATCTCACATTATTCCTCACAGAAGAAATTAAAAATTATTCAAAACTGCAGAGATTGCCAAAATAAGTCATTCACTGATGAGAAAAACACCTGACTCTGCAGGAAGAACAGTCCAGCAGTGGAGTACATGCAAAGCCGTGCATCACTTCGCTTTGTGGATTTGTAGCTGCTAGGACCATGCCATCAGGAGCACTCAGGATATTTACAACCAGGCTTAAAACAGCTGATACCAGAAGAAGGGGAAGCAGGTAGAGCCACTGCTGCAGGAGCCTCCACAAGCTCCCCGAGCCCTGGGAGGAGCTACTTCTAGCAGCTGTAGGCAGCCCTTATTGGTTGCTTCCTCCAACTCCCATCACTATCCTAATTCCTTTTATATTTTTTTTTAATGGCTGAGATAAAATTTCAAGGTGCTCCTGCCTGCTAAAACTTGTGTTAAATGCTAACACTGCCTGATTTGTCACAGGGGCACCTCCTCCTCTCTGCAGAAGCACAAGGAGGGAGGTGAGAAGGAGCACTCCTGGACACTGGGCTGGGGACAGGGACACAGCTGACAGGCTGCTAATCATAGAATCATAGAATGGTTAGAGTTGGAAAGGACCTTGAAGATCATTGTGTTCCAACCCCCCTGCCATGGGCAGGGACACCTCCCACTAGACCAGGTTGCTCAAAGCCCTATCAAGCCTGGCCTTAAATACTTCCAGGGATGGGGCATCCACAACCTCCCTGGGCAACCTAATCAAGGCGCTTGTCTGTCCTTCCCAAATGCGCTTTCTCACAGTCTGGCAATTACTGACTAAGAATGTTTCTGTCAAGGAAACCGGTTTATTCCCAGTGCACCCTGTGTATCAGGAGGGCGGGATTGAGGAGGCCACAAGCAGGACCAGGAACAGTCCGGCAGCAGCACAGAGCCCCGTTTATCCCAGGGAGAGGGAAGTATGCCCAGGGCTTACCTTTCAGAGCTAGGGTGGCGGCAGTAGCATTCCATGGCCTGCCCTGCCGTTCTCTGTCTCCCACAGACACCATTGGTGGCCCAAACCCCCTCTGCACGGGGTCACACAGAGCACGAGACAGGATCCAGCGTTTGGCCGTTCATTTTTGCTGTGCCGCTGCAAAGACAGAAAACGGAGATATCTCATGGCTGCAAAGAAGCCGGTACTGGTGACTCCACATACGGAGGATTTTTGTGCCTATTCAATTTGACAGAGATAATAAGTGCTAGAAGTGCAGCATTGAACAGAAGCTGCCCAAAGGATCAGTTCTACATTTATTAGTATCTTTTTTGTGCTGCTGGGAATAGAAATTAATAAAAGCTGTGACAGAAGGGTAACTGGATTCCTAGGGTTTCCCCTGTTACCCATCGAATGGCCTCTGACATGCCTCGGTGGGCAGATCACTCAGTGAGCTGGCTGCCTTCGAGGAAGGGGAGATCTGTTCTGTTTGGGGATGAAGCATGGAGAGAAGGGATGATTAAGGCCCATTGCCACAGAAAGCTCATGGGACCTTGGTTCATGATCCTGACTGAATGTACAATGGCATGTCCTACTTGAAAGGCAGGTGATGGATGTGAGCAAACTTTGCTGTAGGATACGTAAGAGGCAAACAAAGGCCTTTGGAAATGCAGAGAAATCTGCTTAAAGAGGTTATTTTGAAATCAAGTGAAAATGGTTTCTCTTCTTCCCTATTCTTTACTGCCAACACAGCCCAGAAAAGAGTATGCTTTAAATGCAGTCTACTTACCCCTCTGAAGGAGCTATCTTGCGGGCTTTACCAGTGCAGAATTTCTCTCTATAGAAGTGACCCTTTAAGCGTTTGAAAATTTTCCAGGTAGGAGTGGAGGAGGGGAAAAACAAGACCAAAAAACCTTGACCTTTAAAAGAACAGGCCTGCCAAATCCGAGGGACAATTTTCATGAAATAGAGTGTTAAATCATTCAGTGCTCTTCCTAAGCACAAGGTTGCCGGTTACCATCCTACACCCACTTTGGTTTTATTAATTGCTAATTCATATTAGTCTTTCTTCATTAGATGGGAGAAGAGTGAGTTTCACGTGCTGCGGTTACAGATCCACCTCCGTCACGGAGACAAAACGGAGGCCATCCCGGCTCCCCGGGGACCAAGCCCGAGGCACTGCTGCACACACAAGGTCCTTCTGAGCCATCTTTTCAGCATCTCAGCTCCCTCTGGGCCGCATGGTGCTTCATGCCGCCCTGGGAGGTGCCAGGCTTTGCTCAGGGCTCCTGCAGAGGCTCACGACAGATGAGCTTGACAGCCTGTGCCGCAACCAGGTGACTGAGCATTAGCGGGTGCGGGCGCTAAGTAAATCTCATTCCTAATCCAAATCGCTTTTGATAAGAACAAAAGCTGTGTGCAAATGAATATTTCCATCTTATTTCAAATTCTAGGTTTCAACTGCAATATTAATGCTATCTTACAGTGTAATTTACTTGTAATAATATGTCATTATTGCCATTTTACAGTTTTCTCTTAAAGTAGTAAAGAAAATGTTTTAAAAGGCACAAATAGCTGCAGCACAAATCTCCATTCAGCCTCGGAATCTGTGCTTTCCCATCAGAATGGCACGTAATTGAAAACAATGACATCCCCAATGCGCTAAACACTCCAGTCATTAACGCATTTTTATTTTGAAATAAAAGAGCACACTTACAGCTTTTTTCCTAAATAGTAAATATAAATTAAACATTTCTCGTCTTTTCTCAGAATGGCATCTGCCAAGTGAAGCCAGGGCTGACCTCGAACACTTCCCACAAGCGCGTCTCAAACCAGCATGCTAGATTTAAACACAAACCTCCCCAAGGCAAAGAGTCTGCCTGCAACACACAGTGCAGCATAAAGGCAGCCTGCAGCAGGAGAAGCATCCTTACCTGGAGACAAGCTCCTGAGCACCAGCTGACCGTACCACTGGGATGGCAGGAATTGCAGAAAACTCAGGCAAGGCTTCAAAAGCCAGGCTGTGGGTGAAGGGATGCAGATGTGGTGAGGAAGAAAGCGTCGCTCAGTGGAAACGATGCACTTCCTACACTGTACATGTAATTTTACACCAGTTATGTTTCCATCTCTCCTATGTAGCTTTGGATGAAAACTCCTCTTGATGTGTGAGGGAATCCACCATGGGGAAGAACTGACAGTCAAAATCTTTGCTTTGTGAGAGGCTCCAGAAACATTAAGGGCAGGTCCCACTGTTATTTATGAAAAATATAAAGATGTCAACATCTGGGCTTAAATAGCAGCAATCCCTTGATAGGAACTTGAAAACCCTATTTATGCCTTGCACAGACACCCAGCACCTTTCCATGTAAGAAGTGTCTTCACAGCTCTGTCTCACACCCTGCATGTTCCCAGTCCATGGGTAGAGGGATGGGAGTTGTTGTTGGCAGGAGGGGAGGCATGGACACTAATCCTCCAGGGAAAAGTCCTTCCTTCAGTTTGTGGGTGGGACACTTCCATGCAACAAGGTCACACCACCACACTGCTTGGGCATAAGCCTGACCTACAGGCAGCCCTGAACACACCAGCCCTGTAAGCTGCTGGGGAATTTGGCTGAAGACCGATGAGTAAAGGAGACATTAGGGTTTAGCTGCCGGTCAGGAATTAAAAACCAGTTTGTGTAAACATTTTCACCCTAACACAGCAAGCAAAGAGGCACTTCAAAAACAAATTTTCATTTTGATTAGTCTTTATCCTTGCTTACTTTGTGGTGTACCTGCTTCTATGGCCAGATGGTTGCAAGCATTTGGTTCATCAGGGTGGAGCTGAGTCAAGGGACACAAGCTGCCTGTGAGGAGGAATCTAGAGACTGTTACAGACTTCCCATCCTTCTCCAGAAGGATTCCCACTGCTCTTCCCCCACCACAACTACTCCACAGACAGATGGGGTGAAGGCTGTTTGGGATCCGTGTGGTCAGCAGGGTTTTTGGTAGACCCATCAGGTTGTCTACTGAAGTCTGGGGGCTTAAACCAGCAGCGACTATTGTTGAGCAGCTGTGAGATTTGCACCGGATTTCCAGAAAATATCATTTCTTCATGCGATCTCTATCTGAATTTGGCAGAAAAACATTTAATGGCTGGCAAAACATTAGTCAATAAAAGCAGATCAAGATGATGTTGTTACAATAACAGGTTACATTACTACTCCCCTGTCCTTAGGAAAACGCTGATTAAACCAAGATCCTCACGGGGTCTTATTTGTAAGTCAGGAAAGGGTTCTAATGACCCCACGTGAGAGCGTGTGAGCTGCAGCGCAGCCAGCGAGGTGCCAGGTGCCTCTCGGAAACAGGCACTAGCCTGGATGACTAACAGCAGTTCACAGGGGGGTTGTTGATTTTCTTTAATAATTTGGGCCAGATTTTCTACTACTATAAAATAGCACAGCTCTATTGGAGCCAAGAGAGTGCTGCCAATTTATATGAACAAAATCTGACCCTTACTCTATTTTTAATCCCTTTTTTAATGCAAGCCTTCATTATCTTATTGAAGAATTGTACCTCAGTGTCGTAATTTTGGCTGGATTGACGGGTCAGAATGACAGATGGCCCCTCTCTCCCCCCCTCTAAGAAAAGGAGAGGAGAGGAAGAGGTTGAAGAGATCTATGAGTTTAGAAAAAACCTAAACTACTTTAATGAAAATATAACTAAATAATGAAATAATAAAAAGAAAATTTTTAAAAAGGAAAAAAGAAAGTATACAGTATATACAAAACCATATCAAACTCCCAGGACGACTATCACCAGCAGGTATCGGGAAAAGTTCCAGACTGGACTCGGACAGGAGCTGGATTCCAGATCTGGAGTCAAGAATGCTCAGATCGGGATCAAAGGCAGACGAACAGGCAGGGTCCTC
>VZRU01016191.1:34423-66120 GCA_013398155.1 Pedionomus torquatus
CCGATCTTGTTAATTTCAAAGTTTAGTTAGCTAGAAGAGGCCCAGCTAAAAAAGTAAACTTACAAAACAGAAAATTAGTTCTGTTTTACCTCAAACCAGGACACTCAGTCAGAGTATTCCCCCCTATAGGGACAAGCAGCAGACTTTTCCTATATGGGAAACTCCAATAGCTGGAGCACCCTTCCACCTCTGCAAGCACACCTAGCATTGATTGCTGATCTTAGATACTGAATTGCATAATTACTGTACTAAGAGAAAATTACTTTTCGCTTGTGAGTGTCAGGACAACTCTGAATCCATGAATGACTCACCCTCAGGCACTGGTGTTTAATTTATGAGCTATTTATCTCCTTGCACACACCCCAGCACAAACAATTATACTTAGTAATTTGTTGATCTTATCAAGGCTGTTTAATGTTACTATTGCTACCTCCAGTAACGCTGTGCTTTGAAACTTAAACAGGATTTATAACCAAATTTGGATGCTTTGCGCATAATTCAGATTTCGGAGATGTTTAACTCTTTGGCAGCTAAAAGATTTTGTGTGCAATTTTCAAAGGAGAGCAAATGTTGCACCTTTTACTGACAAATTCGGCGAGGTGGCTCTTCAGCAGCACCAGAGCCCCTGGTAAGAGCTAGCTCTGTCCTCACAGGGCACGGGTGAGTTTTCCTAGTGAGGAGGGGAGAGGGGAGCAGGTCCCTGGTCCTGGGTCACAGCACCCACATCACCATCCCCGCAACGCTTTGGGCAGGCAGCAGCGCCTGGATGCGGTTAAAGTCTGGGGCTGGCATTCACACGCCAAGCTGTGGTGTCCTCCCTCAGAGCCCATCCTGCTCCAGCTCACTCCTGGGAACCTTAATATGTGGGGAACAGTCTTTCTCATTACAGAATGACTTTGTTAACCTTTAGGTTATTACATGCTTACCATAAATCAAGTTTTATGGACACCTTTGTGTGATCTAACCCTCTTTGTTGCTGGGGTAGGTATCAAACGTGGGGCCACATGGGCTTACCTGAGGCTGTGCTTCAGCTGGAAGCAGCTTCTCTGTGCAGCTGTGGCCCTAAGGGAGAGAAAGTCCTTACAAACAGGTTTCCCAAATTCTCCTCACAAACCTTTCCTCCTCCTTACCTGCTGCCGTGACCATTAGGCTCGTGGAAACAGAACAAGCAAATTCAATATAAGATGCACAAGCAGTGCAGGGACTTAACTCAGTGCTTTCAAGTCCAGGTTTCAGTTATCCGTAAAGTCAGCCCAGGAGTTCCTGCCAGGGCCAGGTGGGGGATCTGCTGGCAGCAGGGGGGGTAAGGGGGGCTGCCGAAGGGTCTGGGTCGCTGGAGATAAAAAAACATTGTCAACACAGAGCAGTACTTCTCCCATCTCTGCCTTCACCAAACCAGCCCTTGGCATGTTACTTATCTGCGTTTGGCCACACTCCCATATATAATCTTGACCTTTGTGAATCTCCCTGTTGGGCCGAGTTCCTGCCCCCAAGGGCCCAGCAGTGCCAAAGCCCAAGCCCTTCCCCTCCTGCAGCAGCAGCACAGGCAGGGGCAGGGAAACCCTGGTGTCCCCGTTCAGCCAGCTCAGCTCTGCCAGCCCATGCAATTTCCAAGACTCAGATGAATGTATTTTGTTAATTTACACACCACACGTGCCCTTGCAACAGCCGCAGGTTTTATTTTCTGCATGGTCTATAAAGTTCTTCTGTGCTGAGCACGTACATTTTGCGTGTAGAAAATAACATGCTACGGGCATTCTGTAACTGCCCGGAGCCGTAATGAGCTCTGATGAGCAGGCACCTACCAAATCATCGGGTTATGACGCTGAGCACACACATGTAACTTATTTCACAATATGCAACACGCTGCCATATGTGTCTGCTCTCATTCCCGGGAATGGGCACTACCTGTAGATAGAAGCCAAGAAATAACTGCTTCAAAGATGGCCAGAGTTGCAAAGATGCAGAATTGACTTTAAAACTCTCAAAGCCCAACCAGCCCAGTGCTCTTTCAATCCCATTGGGATACTCCTATGAATTCCACTGCTTTGGTTATTATTACTTTTTCGAAGCCTCTGGTGGTTTTCTGAAGTGAAATGGTGGTTTAGTATAATCAATCATATAGATGTAGTATGGGGGAGAAAAAATTCAAACAAGTGATTATTAAACAATTACTAACTTCTAATGATTCCCTCTCCCCCTCCCCTACTTCATCCTCTGTGAGCAGAGTTCATGAGTGAAGGGAAATGTTAAAATATAGCTAAAATCTTTTAAACTTAAAACCTTGCCACACACACTGCTCTTCCAGAATGCAATTTTATGGTCCTACCCTGTCCCTGCTAGATAAAACACTCAGTGTTTAAACCACCCAACAGAACAGGGCATGAGTCGTCACTGCCAATCACCTTGGTCAGGACCACCAGAGCTCTGTAAGGTTGGTTTGGATAAGCCTGGCAGCCACCAGAACATAAAAAGCTGAACTGAGAGAGCTCATCACTCATGCTTTTGAAGCTACGAGACTTCCCTGCCAGCTTGCTCGTGCAGAGGCAGGAGGAGCAGAGCCCACAGACTTAACACCTGGGGTTTGCTGCCCAGCTAGGCATCTCCTGCCCATAGGAGCCACTGCTGGGCCACCACGAGGACCATCACTAAAGCTCCAGGAAATGTTCAGCAGAACTACCCCAGCTACCACACAGCCGCTCCAGCTGGAAATCTGGGGAAATTAGTTCCCTGGGAGAAAGGGAAAGAATTGCAGCTTACGCCATGGCAATTACGCCACAGGCGGTCTGGCCTCCAGAGTCCCTGACCAACCAGGCTCTCCAGGCTGGGAAGAGATCAAGGTGAGCTTGGGCCATGAAGAGGAGAAGATAGATGGAAACCTGCAGCAGGTAAGAAAGGACCCTTCAGGAAAACTAAATAATTTGAATCATAGAATGGTTTGGGTTGGAAGGGATGTTGAAGATCATCAAGTTCCAACCCCTCTGCCACGGGCAGGGACGCCTCCCACTAGACCAGGTTGCTCAAAGACCCACCCAGCCTGGCCTTGAACACCTCCAGGGATGGGGCATCCACAGCTTCTCTGGGCAACCTGTTCCAGTGCCTCACCACCCTCACAGGAAATAATTTCTTCCTGATTATCTAATCTAATACTACCCTCCTTCAGTTTAAAGCAATTACCCCTTGTCCCATTGCTATAGTCCCTGACAAAGAGCCCTCCCATCTCTCCTGCAGGCCCCCTTTAGGTACTATAAGGCCACTATGGGGCCTCCCTGGATCCTTCTCTTCTCCAGGCTCAACAGTCCCAACTCTCTCCAGCCCTCTGATCATCTTTGTGGCCCTAAAATTATGATAATGCTAACGCCTCTACAGGCCTGGACACAGTCAATGAAAAGAGCAAATAAACATGAAATTAATTTTTTTTTTTTTAAGTAAAGATTTTAATCAAAATACAGAACTGGGAAGGTCATTAAAGAGATTATGCTCTTTACCTGTGGTCTGGGGATAGCCTTTGAGGAAAAGTTGTTTTGAAGAGGAGGCAAGAACGGTGGTGTGGGGTCAGATCAGGGGCTCACCCAGTCCAGCTGCCTCATTTCTGACAGTGGCCAACAGCCGCCTGACAGAGACAAGGTACACATACCATTCTTAATCCCAGCACCCAGCAGTTTGGGATGTAAGGCCACTCCAAGTGCAGAGGCAATACCTTTGCTTTTAACAGTTTAGCTTTTATCCCCAGTAAACACCCCCACACACACCATGGCTTTGTCCAAGCATTTTTGAACTCTTGCCAACCTGCAGCATCCACATTGTCTTGTGGCAAGAATAAATAGCTGAAACCATGTAAAATAAGAGTTTTAGGCTGTCACCCACATGGGCCTGAGCACTGAATGTATGAGTGGAACATTCTGATTCCAAAGATGCTCAAACAGCAGCCAAGAGATGCCCAGCTACCATTTGGGTGGCTCTTACCCTACTAAAACATTTACTTAATTTTTCAAATGGTTGGACAGCCACACCTGAGTTTCAGGCAGTTAGGTGGCAATGTCTGGTTCACTACTGAGCACACCAGCTCTCTGTTTTACTTTAGGTAACAGACTATGGAAAGAGTTTCATGTTTTATCTGATATATCAATCCACACAGGTAGCCCAAGCCTGCTCCTCTTGTGCTGTTCCAGGAAACTCTGATTAGGATAGAAAACTGTATCCTACACAATCTGTGTATCTGTGGGCACAAAGAGTTTTCAAAAGTTAAATTTCCATTCTTCTTAATGATCTGAAATGTCATGGATTGGGGGTGGGGCAGGGCAAGCATCACCTAGTTGCTGCTATTGATGCTGCCACTAGAAGACAACAGTAAGCTCTTATTTGCCTACAGCAGTTTTTATTTGACCAGGCATGTACTTTTAAAGGTGAATCTCCCCATCACACCTCTTCACACACACACACAAGAGCCTCACAGCAGGCACACCAGTTATCCCTTGGATATCTCATGGCAAACTGGTTCTCTCTTCAGACTCTAGTGAAAGCCGCACTCTGACTCCTCACGATGCAAGCCTGCAACTAGTCCGAGGTAGCCCCTCAGACACCTGCTGTGGGAACATCAGGTCTTCTGGGCCAAGCATTTTGTTCTCCAGATCTACTCCCAGAGTCATCGACATGCTCGTGCAGGCTCAGCTACTTTCACTGACATCTCCACATCACTTTCACTGTCTTTTGGTCAGTTTGGAGGCAGGCAGCAGTGATTTTCCTGTGCCGCTAGCATGCATTTCATCACAGACAGAAGCCATCGTCGCCGTGGCTATTTGGCATAGAGGAATGGCAAGTGAAGTGGACGGGTTAGTACTTACTCCTCCTCCTCCTTTGCAAAATTCTCTACTTTCCATATTTTGGAAGAGCAGTGCCTACCATGTTTTCTCACCCTTCTCCAGCTGGAGAAACAAAATGTCTCCTTCTACTCCCCATCATCATCCACAGTGAGCAGAGATCACTGAGAGAAGAGCTCACAGGCAGATTTCACTCTTTTTCCTTTCCTTTCTTAAATAGCCAGTGTGAGTAGGATGGATACACTGCACCTGGAGTCATCTGTGCGGGCTGAAACACATAAATAACGTGTGCTTGGCTTAAATTAAACCACAATTCTGTGTAAAACAGAGTGCTTGAAACTTGCTACATTTATCTATGAGTTTTTAGGAGTTGCACATCTTAAATGTGTAGATCCGCCGAGGAGAAACACAGGCCGCACATATTTCATGTGGCAGTTGCCACAAGTCACCAGTGGTAGGGGTAATGAAGCTTATCAGATTATTCTTTCTTTTAATAAAAACTTAGTTTTCTTCTGGAATAAGTGCTCAGCTTTAGTAATTAAAAAAACATAAGTTAAAGCAGCTGAAGAGATAAACTATTCAGGCAAGTTAGTAAGCTGAAACCTAAAAAGTTACAGAATATGTATTATTAAAGATGAGGCAAATATTTTGTTTTCTACATTCAGAGTATTGTAATAACTTCAGAAAACGCTATCAAGAACTACTTAGTTCCTTTTTTTATTATTTTTAGAACAGGGAGGTATCATAAAGCACACCCATTCAAATCTAAACAAGTATGTCTTATTAAATGTAACTAAGAGATGCAAATCCACAAAGCAATCCACTAATTGTGCTGTCCTTTCTAACCACTTCTTCCCTAACACATAGTAACTAGGGAACACAGGAATATTTTGGAAACCAGAACGAATTTGAGACAGGACAAGAGAACACATTTCAGCAGGTATCAGTGCAGTAAGAGCTTACTTCTCTTTCCTCAGCACACGCGCCGTGCTTCTCACTCACCTTTCACTGCGTCTAAAACCCAGCGTGAGCCCTTCTCTGTTACAAGCACCTTGCTGACTTCCAAGAGAAACAGGTAGGTTCTGTTTTCTTTTGGATTTGACTTTTAACACAACATTTGGTGGTCCTAATCTTTTCTCAATTATGAAACATCAAAATAATGCCAAGAACAAATACCAGCTGCACCAGGGAGATGATACAAAAGAGAATTTCAAGGGTTCCAAAACGTTTGAAGTTCTAATTTCCCTGCTTTACAACACTCTCCCCCCCTCCTGCCATCACAAAAAAGAGGAGGCACTCTTTAAAACAAAATCAACAACTACGTATTGAAGGCATCTGCCCTCCCTCTTTCTCCTTAGCACGACTAAAGGCATGATGCCAACGTTTCGACAATGAGCCTTGTGGCTCCGGCTGACCCGTGTCTTAGTCTGTCAGAAATGAGCAATGAAGCTCAAAGGGGGCGTCTCAGGGGAAGCCTCGGCACAGGACACCCCCAGCACTCCCAGTTCCTTAAATGCAGAGGGGAGGTTAGCCAGGGATAAGCTGCCTTCCCGCAGTTCGTAGCAAGCAAGTGTACCGGAGCGACAGGAGAGGTCTGGCACACCAACAAGCTGCCGGTAACACCGGCATCTCTCCCAGCCCTGACCCCACTGAATCTGCAGATGAAACCACCGGCACACAACATCAGGCTGTTTTAAATACATTATACATACTGCAAGTCAGGGCAATTCTGCAGCTTGCATTGAAACTACCAACTTGGCTTTATTTTTGCCTACAACTTTCTCTTCTGTGTTACCGAAAGAGATTAGCTCTCCCTCATGGTTTAAGGGGTGAAAAAAAAAAAAAAGCTGCAGCCTTATTTCAGCAGAACGACTTACCTGTCCGTCAGAGCGTGACCTCTTCCTTCACAACACTATCTGTGTCACTCTCCACTGGCCTGAGAACCAGACCTGGGAGGACAACACACAACATCAGGCACCGCTACGCCACCCTCCACAATTTAAGAATTCCAAGGCAAGAATGAAATACTTTTCCAAGATTATTTAAACAAAAGCAGCTTTGGTTTCAAACACAATGTGATTTTTCTACATATATTCGTTCTCTCCAGTAAACATAATTTACGCCGCATCATTCTTATTATCCTTACTATCATCTTTCAGCGAATGTCCATCTACAAATTCATTAACTTTTTTGAGACAAATCATTGGCAACCTAATCTTCTGATTCCCATGAAAGACTCACTTTCGAGATACAATTGCAGCTGCCCCACACTGCCAGTTACTGTATCATACACGTCTTAAAATTCTGTAATCAGCATCCACCAGGTGCCGTATCGCATTCAGCACACCACAGTCAGTCAATACAGACATCCCCAAACACACCAAGGCTGGTTTTGTCAAATGTTTTATTGAGTGTAGACATCTGGAGTACTGTAAAACATGCATTATCTGTAGATTCAAAAAGGAGCAAGCCACATTGTCCTCACTGTCAAACGTGTCAGGCTTGGCATACATGATGGAGATTAATGAAGTATCATGAGAGTAATATGGTTCCTGAAAAGCTTCTACAATTTGGAGTAGGGTCTTAATCGTTTGAAATGCAAAGCTGTTCACATTTAGTGAACTTGCATGTTCGCTGAAGGCGCCATATTTTAATTCAAAACAAACAAGAATAATTTCACTGGGGGGAGGGGAAGTTCCCTAGGTAGAAACTGTATGCTTTTTGTTTCCAGATATTCCATTCTAAATAGAAATTCATATGCTTTTTGAAGCAGCACAGTTTATTTCTGAGCAATGAACAACATCTGATATTCATTTCTTCTTGGGTTGTTGAGGTGTATTAAATTTAAAGAAGATAATATCTCCATCCTCCACTATGTAATTTCTGCCTTGTTGTCTGTATTTTCCAGCAGCCTGTAAATACAACAGACAAAAGGAAAGTGGGTTATTTCATTAGACATTTTATAGTATTTTCAAATTGTAATTTTAAAATACATTTTGGTAAAGAAATGGTACTACTTCAGCTTCTGAGTTTGTCAGCCACAATATTGCCTCAGTTTGACATAGTTTGGTTTTACATACATATAAAAGATACACAAAAATAATTTAACCTTGGTTACACGCCATCAGCATTACAGAGTGGTAAATCTGTAAATCCCGGCAAGTCTTAAAATAAAGGACACTAAAACAACTCAATTATTTTTTTGTTTGTTCTTGCTTTCAAGGTTTCATTTATTTCATCTAAAAAACCTGCAGATGGCAAACACTGGCAGCAGGAACCTAAACCAGTATTGCTGGAAAGGGCAACCGGCACCAGTTTGCATGGTGGCTGCGTGGCTATTAAACTGGTATGTGAACTACTTCTGAGCGGCTCCTGCAAAGGACAAGCGAGTACTGTCAAAACTAAAGATGGGAACGCTATACAAAAGTCACAACTGTACATGCCTCATGCTTCGAGCAGGGCTCCCTTGTCTGCTTGTGCCCAGATAATGAAAGACTGAGGAGCACAAAATACAGGTTCCGTTTTTCTGTCAGAAATTTCCTTTAGAAGACATTTGCTTCAGAAGGACAGATGTAAGAGCAGGTAGGCTGTGAAACGAGGGTACAGGAGAAGGCATGTAGACCAAAGACATGAAAAGGAAATTCGTTACGAAAATGCTGTACTTGAGGAGAGCAGAAAATAGGCAAGGAATCTATTAAATAGCAGTACCCTCCACATTAAAATTTATTATTATATTTTTCTGTCTTTATCTCATTGCAATTAAACCCGGTATTAGAGAGGCTACAGAGAAGCTGTGGCATTAGGACTGACAGACTGGGCGGGAGGTGGTCTGCAGAAGCATTTATCTTGAAAAGTGATCTACAATATGGAAAAGTTGAGAGCTTCTGCTTTAGTTCAATAACGATTCCTGTTTTGAAGTTTTCTCTTGCAGGAGAAAGTGCTTCCATGCAAGACCTCACTGTGCCATTATTCTCAATGACACTATCTCAGTGGTGGCATGCTAAGATCCCATTACAGGAAAGCTGTTAACTAATGACCTTAGTTGCAGTAGAACAGATCATATTAATGGTACATAGTTAACTTACACACCTTTCTTTCACAAAACCTGCTCTGTAAAGCAACGTATTTCCCTGTATCGCCGTCTAGGAATTTAGAGGCTCGATAACCTTCTTGCTGTCGTTCCTTATTTAAATGTTGTCACCAGTGGTGCTAGTCTACAGAAAACTCCAGATAAGAGCCTCAACAATAAATACATACTGCAATAGTAATTGACCTTATTCCATAGGACAATATTGAGAAATAATAAACAGTATTTTGCAAATGTTTTTATATCCCTCCCCTCCCCCGGAAATTTGTTTTGACTATAAAAGGTTTACTTTCAAGTAGACTTAGTAGTTCTTTCCTTTGAAGATCTTAATAATGCTCAAAGTCAAGAGTAATTAGACTAATTGATGACATAAACACTAATAAAACGGTGCTGTAAAAATCATCAGCAAGTGCAAGCTGCAGGCACAGGTACAGAGACATTTTACAGTTGAATACATTTATTACGCAGAAATATTAGTAGAAAAAACTGACCTCCGCAAAGTAACAATGCAGATTGTTTTTAGCACAGTCTTACACGCTGTCAAAGCGGCACAGACTTCTTTAATTAAACACATTTTGACACACTAATGGAAGTTTATGTATTTTTGTTACCAGTTTACAGTTAATTAAAAGTGACAGTGTTCCTTTAAATTCTCCAGAGACCATTTAATCCATTTCCATTGCTATCAGAAACACTGGTTGAAAAAATCAATACCCATTTGTGAATCTTGAGTATGTATTAAACAAGACACGTCTAACCAGTTCATTTGCACTTGAAAGCAGCCATCTGTAGAAGCCAGCTTTGCCTAAGCAGATATGATTGCTAATAATGTGATATCCCTGTAGACTACAAAGCCCACACAGAGCTATTCAGTGTATAGTTCACAGCACTGGCATTAAATTAGTTATGCTGTACTGGTGTTAGACACACACAAAATCAAACTTAAAAATCGATCAACTTGATAACATACAAAGAAAGCAACTCCCCTTACCGCTGTTATTTCAGTTGACTCCTAAAAGCTCCCAATTTTAATTTTGAAATTTACCAGCAATATAAAAGTAATCAGTATTGTGTATGGCACGAAACATTGTATTAAATGCAAATTAGAAAAGACTAGAGTAATATCATGTATTTTTCTAAGAGCAAGATTTTTTTTCTAACCTTGATTTACAAACTGAGTAACAAATGCAGATACACTTGCTTTACAGATACTTCAAAACAGTAAAAAATTAACCATTAAATTATAATTTGAACACAGAAGCTTGATATCTAGAATCTTACATTGTAAAAAGCGAGTAAAAATAGATAAGCAGAATACTTGGAGATGAATAGGTATTAACTGCTACACCTTCTCAGGGAAAACAGATTTGAGCAACAAAAACTGTTGCTGGCAAAATTTGAATCTTGGTTACATAAAGTGGTTTCTGACTGCAGAATATTAGATTTATTTATAGCTGTGGTTTCACTTTTCAACTACAACTCTACTTCCCTTTTCATAAGGCAGTTCACATGCCGCAACGAACCAATTATACTGGGATTTTTTTCCCCCTCACTTCCTGGGGTTCAAACAAACCTATTAAAGTCCCGCTGCTCAGTATGATCTTCCTTAGTGATACCACTGAGAATAAGCTGAATCTGAAATCATAGTTTTGCATACCTTTCAAGCTATCAAATAGCAAACAATAAAGCTGAACCTTTTAAATTCTTTAACACATTATAGATGTAGGAACCTTCAAATACTAAGATTGATTAGATCAAACCAACAAGCTTTCTAACTGCAATTTTATAAAATACAAATGTTAGTAAAACATCAAAAACGCCAAACGAGGTATCAAATGTGTATGAAATACAGGCAAGTTTCTCTGCTTAAAGAAGCTGGAAATAATGCAATAGCAACACAGAGAATAACAGCTTCTCTTACAATATTTATTTGCCGTGTACAGGTTCATTTCATATTTAATAACTTCAAATCAGATATAATTTGTCAGCTACAAGAAGGGCGCAACTTTGGGCACCCTATCAGTCTCTGCCCTCTAGCGTTGAGAAAGCAGATAAAACTCTTCTTAATGGAAGTGTCACTACAAAGAAGTGTGAGCTCATGAAAAAAGTTCCTCATTAAATATCTTCACCGTCTATTCAGTAGATAGTAGCAGGGAAACTTCACCTATTGTAATATACTTTTGTGGACTACATGCAACTATTACTGGCACCCCGAACAATCAAAGTAAGACATGGCATTTTTGAGTAAGACATGAAAGGGTGATTGAATTAAATACTGAAATGGTAAATTTTAAGATTCTAATTATGTCTAACAGGGTCTATGAGTGGAATCCACTAATTCTGAAAAAATCCAGATTTTTATAATACAGCATTTTTTTTAACCATTTGCGTCCGGCATTTGTTAGACCTTCACTATAAAATCAAAACGAGATAATGCATTTTTAGAAGAAACAGATTTTCTGTGTTTCTTGCATTTTCTTTCAGGGATGATTAAAAAAACCTGCTATCTCATCTTCAAAAATTGATTTTTCAAAACCAAGCTCATTTTAAAGCTTATTAAATTCTGAACACTAACACATAAACAGAGGGGGAAAAATTAGCATAGCATTTGGTCTTAGTGTTGTCATTTAATCTGTAAACTGTCATATCCTGGATACTGAAACAGTCGCATTCCTGTTCAGTAAGTTGGCGCATTTGAATTCTTTCCTAAATAAAAGATGAAAACAGATTTTGGTCTATTGCTAGAGCTGACTGCTAAGATTCACTTAGCATCAAGAACTTCTCAGGGAGAAATTGACTCGAAATGGGAAAATAGTATATATGGAAGAAAGAAGAAAAAGATGGGGAGCTCACCTTGACAGCAGCTTCTGAACCTCCTTCTTTAAAATCTTCATATTTCATTACTTCAGCCATAATAAATCCCTTTTCAAAATCTGTGTGAATCTTCCCTGCTGCCTGAGGAGCCTTCGTCCCTTTCTGTCAAAGGAAAGACCGGAAGAAAATTAATTGCATTTCAGAAGATTGATTGCAGGGAAGAGGTTTCTCCTTTTTGATATGCCTTCAGGATCTGCTGGAACTTTGCTTCATATCAGTTAAAATGTCACGCATGCAGCTGGGTAATTCTCAGTACTGGGACATACAGATAGATGCCTTCGCCACAGATAAACCAACTGATACTAAAGAAGGGCAGCTTTGTTTTTCCTAATAGGTATCAACAGTCATATTGATTTTAGAAGCTATGATTGTGTTTTGTTATGGGATTCACTTCGATCCCTGGCTCTCCACACAGAAAATGGAGAAAATAAAGATTTTTAAATAACTTAAAATTTGAATTACTCAAGACTTTTACTTGTGTCCAAATAATTTCAATTAAATGATAGCATTCATTGGTGAACCACATTTGTAATCAAAAATGATTTATGGATCTCAGTCCCTACACATCAGCTTATTTTTATTTCAGAATAATTTTACTAAGGCTAATACAGAACAAAATGAGTATTCTTAGCAAAATGTCAACAACTGAATCACTAAAAAATAAAAAACACCACAGGCAACTATTATAAGATAATTTAAGTTTATGCAGTAGAGGACAATGCATTATAACTGCATGCTTTAAATTACAAGGACATACATTCTGTGCACATACAACCATGGAGAGAAATTTGAGAAATAATGGTGACCTAAAGGCTGCTTAATAAAGCATGTTAAAGTGCTAAGGAGTCTGACAGTGTAAAGCACAGTTTTTACAATAAAAGATGTATTGGGTTAATATGGCTACTCACTGATGCTTACCTGACTAAATATCTTTGCACATTAAATCAAAGATACTTACAATCAGTCTTAAGATAAACCAGCTTTCAAATTTTCTAATAAAGAGCAAGCATTTCTCCTATTGAAAACAGTGGAGTTTCAGAATGTGCTTTTAAAAGAATCAGAACAACAAAACTTCTGCTTTTATATTATTGTGGTACTTGTATCAGGGACTTCAGCTAGCAGTTATCACGTAAAAGGAGATGAGTTGAAAAGGCTAAAAAAATAAACATGCTTTTAGGAAAATAAGTTTAATGTGGTAAAATATATACACAAACATCTGTACCAGCATTAATAAAAATATAAATTTACTGGAAATTATGTTGATTAATGAAAACAAATTAATTCCATTGAATGAAATTACATACAGCACTGAAATTCACTGCACAGCACCAAATACACTGATGCACAAAGTAACAGCTCAGTGACAGATCTGGCTCTCCAAAAGTTGACATTTCTGTAATTTTAAAGATAGAATTTCTGACTACATGCATTTCAGACTATTTTTCAATACTAATCTTTATATTATAACATATTTGCATTCAAAGGCAAGCCACTACAGCTCAGCTCTTACTGTCCTATGGGAATAAATTAGTCGATCTCTATGGCTATAATAATTCTACACCAATATTTAAAATTCTTACTATAATTTCAGGCATTACATAAGTTCCCGGATAAACATATAAAGCTACCAAAATAAACTAGGTCTATAATATTAAAGTCAGTAAAAGACCTGAATTACTGCACACTGATTTTAGGTTTTTGAGCCCAACTGTGTATCCATGAGGAATATAATGATGTTATATTGCTTTTATTGCTGAAAATGTAATCCGAGCAAAGCAAAGGAGGAATGAACCACCCGCAACCCAAACAAACTTAGTGAATACAAAATGAAAAGCAACATCAATTTCACTGCAGACAAACCCAGTCACACAGATTAAGCAAGCACAATACTGGTACGTCTTATCTCTGACCACAGGAGGAGGGTAGACAGATTCTACAGGATGAAGAAATTCAGACTATGTAATAGGCAGAATCAATTGTTACCTGCCTCAATCAATGCAGCTCCACTTTCACTGTTCAGCAGCTCACAAATAATTAAAGTTATCCTGGACAAAAACCTCATCTGTAATGACTAGCTAACCGCCACCATGACAAACTTCAAAGTCAGTGATATCAATCTGAATTCAATAGTGTGGAACTGGATATAGCTGATGAATAAGTATGAATCTTACCCTGATGGTCCATGCACGCACTTCATCTGGGCCTGCAGTGAAAAAGTATTCTAGTTGGAGTGCTGCATATCCAGCCTTAATGATCTTTGCTAAAGCACTGAAAAAAAAAAAAAAAAGAATCCAATTCATTCAACATATACACATAAACCAGCTAAATGTCCCAAGTAATCAATTTACAGGGAAAGATATCTCATATTTTGAAGACACTGAGTCTACTTTTAAACACAGCAATAATCACAGAAGCCTTTTTCTTTGAACTCTCTTCAGAACTATATTTTTTTTTTTTACTGCAGCATCATAAAGACATTATTTTCATTTGTTTATTCAGCAGGATACAGAAATATGGGAAAAATTTAAATCACCCTATCAGGCAGCACTTTTGCTCTCATGCAATTTTCAGGACTCTGGGTCACGAAAGCATAACTGTTCGACTGAAATTCAATATTGAAGCAATTTATTATAGTTCTTCGGAAAAATTATGGCAAAATTTTCTCCACCGTCCCTATTCCCCATGGATGACGAAACAGTTTTGGTGATCACTCCTTCTCAAAAATATACATAACTAATACCTATGTTATAATTAAAACACTGTACAGAGATGACAGATGACAGTTAAAAACTTAATTTAAAATAAATCTTTTCACTCTGTCTCATGGTAAAGAAAGGAGAAGATTCTCTCTTTATAATGGTAATTACTCTGTCATTTATTATTCTATCAGCGCAAGCAATTAAATTACTGCAAGGAAATAGTTGATAATAAAGTGTAGGGAAAATGAATGCTAATTAACCTTTGTGTCATGTTCTCTTCCAGATACTTCTGTTTCTCCTCAGCACTCATATCTTGCAACTTGAGTTCCAAGGCCCCACTAAAAGGAATGACCAAAGCACCCGGGTCGTGCTTGTCCACCCACTCTTTAATTTTTATCAACCTGTAGACAACAAAGGGCACAACATTATCTTGTAGTGCATGCATGGCTGTACCACATTCATTATTATCAAGTAGCACATACATATTCATAAGAATTGCACGGTTTTATGATGCCATCTTTTTGTGTATTGCTTTCCAAGGTCAAGGCATTAACAGGCAGCAATTGCTTCAGGTGTACTCCATTATCATTGCACTGTTTCTTGGTTTCTGTTTGGCATTTAATCTATCAGAAATAGGCATAATTTGAGACAATAACTAGGTTTTTGGTAGAGGTTAAATACTTGCAATCTAAAATGCTAACTGATTAAAACTTTGTAGATATGTGGATGTACCTTTTTCTGAGACTTCTAAGAGTGCTATTTATCAAATGTGGTAAAACTGGGGGTCTTCGTGGTTCTTTGTGGTCTTTTTTTTTAAAGCATCTCAGTGGCTAGGGCCAGTGATATTAACAGACAGAAAAGAACATTACATTCTATAAACTCCTAGATAGCAAGCAGCACTCTACTTTTTTTGGCTATTGATCTTGGAGTATGCCATAGTTTATCCCACCTTCCTACCATCTCCCCAGGACAAAGCTTCTAGATATTATACTGTTATTATTTTTAAATAAAGAATCAAATTTTCTATTTCTCTTCACCTTCAGTAACTGGCAGCATTCAGTAACAGTTTAATGTACATCTCATATATTATTTTTTTTAGTTGAACAAAACTACAAATTTAGAGCAAAAGATTTTCAGTACTAGTTTTTGAATGACCAATATCCTATTAAAATCTTTGCATCACATTCATGACTGCAAATACTATTTAATTTCAACTTAAGGGAGATACTCATAAACTACCTGTAAAGAGTTCAATGTTATTTATAGGATACAATCTCTAAACAGGTGTGAATAGTAAGAATGACAACTCTGTGGGCTCAGCAAGAAAACTCAAGAGGCATCGGTGTATTTCCTGTACACTAAGACACAAAGTACAGTACTTTGAGTGCTGTAGATGTTTCAGACCTGAAGCACCCACCATACAGCACAAGGTTTTGTGCTTGCTGAGTTCTTTTTCTTAGTCCTGCTAATCTCCAAGATTTAGACTAAGGTTTTAACTGCTATTATACTAAAGTGCTTTGAAACTGTGGCCTGCAAACCTTTAAATAATCAATGCAAATGTCACTTCAGAAAAAAATGAACTGAACCACAAGTTCATCAACACACATTTGTCAAAGAAAATAGCAGGGGATCAGAGCTATTATGAGATTAAGTGCATGGCCCACTGAGTAGGGCTTTAGATGGGACAAAGAATATAAAAGTTCACTCAACAGTTTTCACACGTTTGTTATCTAAGGCTGGTCTATCACTTACTTATGTAAATACCCCATCAGCAGTTTTCAATCCTTATTACCCTAATCTTTTTTTCCTCCAGTTATCCAATGAAAATATAGTCTGGTATCCAGGACTGATGCTTAAACACTACTCCCTTCAGAAAAGTCTAAACTGAAAATCACAATTAAGGTGCACTTGTGATTGTGACATGTGACATTTAACAGCATTTCTCAAACTGACGTTTGTAGTTAATTAATTTATTTTGGCTAACAAACTAGATATCAAAGTTCAGAACTTATAAATGTCAACCTTTTACAGAAAATGTGTCTAGAAATGGATCTCCCATTTGTAGGTGTACTTCAACATCTGTGCAAATATTCTTTTTTTTTTTTTTTTTTAAAGAAAGCATCTAACACTGGCCTCTGGACTAATTAAATAACATACCAAGTGAAAAACAGAGTGAAACATGCAAACTTGAAAAAGTGAAATGAGCATAAAAGTAATGTCAAAAATTGGATTCAAATTCTGTTTGGTAAATATGGTCATCGTAACTAATAAACTAAGAACTATTGTGGAACAACAAGATAAGAAATAATTACTTTGGCTAAAACACCAATTCAGAATAATAATAGTCTTAGACTGTCATTTTAACAGCTTTTCTATTGAGTCCTTAGAGGGATTATTTGCATTCCTCAGGTATTCTATTGTACAATTCAGATGAATAAAGACTTACAAATCATTCCTCTACCGCCAGTGTGAGACTTTGATCCAGTGAATACACCATTGTACCTTAACTATAATTGGCAAAAAACCTGACAGTGTAGAGCATCACAAGCTTAATAACAAAGGAGAATATCTCAAAGTGTTGACAGATGATCTTCATAATGCAGGAGCAGAGCTGGTACATTTTAGCAATAAATGAGCACTGAGGTCTAAAGGTCTCTGAAGTGACTGACATCAGACCTGCTACAGCCTCACTAAAAGAATAAGGTACTGCATCCCACTCTGTACAGACAGTCGGGTTCTCTGCCTGAGTCTTTCACTTTTGTGACTTTCAATGTCACAGGAATTACTAAAAAGTATCAAGGAATTCCCCTAATCAAAATAAATTAAAAAAAAAACCAACCAAACAAAAAAAAAAACCAACAAACCCCACCCCCCCCAAAAAGTAAATACTCAAATATATATACTGATGTGTTTCTAAATGAAATTTTCCCCAAAGCAAAAATGCTTGATGAATAATCAAGAACGTAATAGCACAAGTTTGCTTTCCTGTTAGGAATAACCAACTGTGCTAAACAGAACAAAATTCTCTTAACAAGTGGTAACAATTAATAGCAAAGTCTGCTTTATTCAAGCATGGAAGTGCTGTATGTCTGCTAAAAGGACAGCATTAGTACAGTAATTTGGGCCTTTATTAAGATAAGCAAATCCTGAAGTATCTCTCCATTATTTTATATTATACTTGTTAATGAATGATGAAGGCTATTGGATTTTAGACTGACAGAAAAGGCTACTAACACTTAAGAAAATCTCAATTTAAAAAGAAAAAAACAAAATCAAAAACAAAACCCCCAAACACTAAAATGTAACAGAATTAAAAGTTTACAAAAACCACAAACAAACAAAAAACCCCATGCAGAACAGGGCAGAAAGAATGACCATGATTAACAGCTGAAACTACTTTAAGAAACATGAAAGTGCTCAGGATTAAAACCCTTCTCAACAAAGTAAACTGAAAATTATGCAAACACAGTATACACACTAGAAGTAATTAAAAATATCCTCTTGTCTAATTGGGTTTTTATTATTATTAGAATTAAAACTAAATCCAGATTATAAAATACAGAGCAGAAAAAAGAAAGGCTTATTCTAGTACTACTCAGTAATAAGAGTAAGGGATCTCTTGGAGCATTTCTGGACATCCACAGCCTTCACCTACTGAGGTGCTTGGCTCTTCCCTCCAGGTGGCTCTGGGAAGAGGAGGAGTGTGCCAACAGCAACTACAGAGGGTTCCTAGATTGAAATTTGATTCTGTTTGCCACAAATGGATACAATATCCTTTCTGGAAAATAATATAGACCCAAGAGACAGTAAGACAACTACTCATTCTGTGATGGCAAAAAGAAAGTCTGAAATAAAAAGTTTAATTAATTCAGTTAAAAAGACAACTGTGTAAAAAGCTGACACAAGAACAAAAACAGTTCTAAACAACTTGTAAGTTAAGGCAGCACTCAAAATTCTGACCAGGAAAATCAGCCAAGAGGAATTAAAATGCTCACTTCACCTAACATTGTCACTGTTGGCTGATAAGGAGATAAGGAAGGACAAAAGCAAGTCAGCAATACCTACTACTAACTCAAAAAAGCTGTGAAGACCATGATGTTTTTTTGCCACTACTAAATTCCAAAACTTGATGAAGGCATCATCTAAGGGCATTCCAGTTTTTAAACTTTCCATCAGCCTGGCAAGGAAAAAGCAAGCTAAAGAAGCCAGTGGCCTCAACGTGTAGAAGGATTGGGACAACTACCAGAGTTACCTCCTGACATTAAAACAGGATTCAGAACAAACCTTGGAGAAAGCCTTAAAAAGGCTCCCTGAGAAGGCCAATAAGCAAAGAGCACCCAAAAAGGGAGTTGTGCAGACAGGTGTCTTCACTTTAAAATGGTGATGGTTCTTGAGGCAGAAGAAACCAAAACCTGCAGACAACCAAAATAAAGAGCTACAAAAGTTGCAGAATATACATTAACTATAAATCGATATTTGACAGCTTCACATGAGAGATCCAGCTGGGAACAGAGACAGAGTTCAGATGGAAATCAGAAGTAGCAATAGAAGAGAGAAGCAGCAGAGAGAACTTAAGCTCAGTGGACACCTGCAAGACAAGATGATCTGAAAAACTGACCCCTGAGAAGAAAGGTGATTTGTCAAAGTATGCTTTTGTACGAGCAAGACCGAAAAAACCCTCACCTAACTCACGGAAGAGAAAAAAATGCTTTTCTGTTCTACACCTGACCTACAAGTGGAAATAAGCAGAAACAAAACAGCATGACAAGGAAGAAGAAAATACCAGGCAGCACCACAAGAAGGAAAGAAACAAATGTAGGTAATGAGATCAAACTAAGCAATCAAAACATACAAAAGACTGAAGAAAGATCTACAGATAAGAGTGAGAACAAGAGGACCTAGCAATTTCAACAGGCTTTTTTCCTTGGCAGTTCTGAGCAACCCCAGATTTTTTAAGCCTTCCAAACTCAATCTGTTTAGTGCTTTGTTCCCAACCGTTTAAAAATTTTCCATATGTGTAGTCTAAGTCACCTTTATTTCAATTTAAGACCATTAGTTTAACTGAGTCCATACACTATGGACCGGGAATACACACTCCCTGTTTTTTTCCAGCAGCATTTTACATACTTAAAAATTGAGGTCTGTCCTTTTATTTTGAGCTTTCCTTCTAAGCCACATACTACTTCTAACTTCAAACCTTTCTCTGGACTCTCTCCAATTGGTCTAAAAGTTCCTGGAAGCACACAGTACATGACACGCTCCTCAGAGCTCTCAGTAATAATGTCTTACAAGCATTAAAAATAGCTAGAGGATTAACTCAGATTTTTCAGGTGATTCCCCTATTTATAAAACCCAGTAGAGCATTTGCTTTTTTGTGACAGCACTGCACCATTAGCTTATGCTGAGTTTGGAACTTATTGTATCATCCTGTTTGGATCCTATTTTTAATACTATATTTGCATAGTTGATTATTCCTGCATAAAATCCTTCTGAGAAGTTCCACCCTAGCTCTCCTTTTGCTAATGATTTATTCTATTTATTGAGATACTCCTAATTTTGTTCTATACATACCTGGACATCTCCTAGTTTAGGGTCATCTACAGATTTAACAAGAGTGCTCATCATCCAGCTCATTAATGGAAATACCTAACAGCATTCAACCAGCAGCCGCTTCTGCAGATCTCATAATGAGATATTCTTCCATTTGTAAAGTGAACCACTGATAACTACACTCTGTGCATTATCTTCCATCCAGTCTTGTATACTCAACTTCCAGTAATTTCCATCTAGCCAATACTTCCTATCTTGTTTATGAGAATGTTGTAAGGCATTGAAACCTTACAACAAATTGGGTAAAATTGGGCTTTATGCAAGACCATTAAATTTATGACAAACCAAATATCAAAGTCATCTGACAATTTAGACAAGTAATAGCCAACACGAATTTGTGAAGTCAACTGGCTTGCTTCTTGGTGATTAAAAACAGTTGAATTGTTCCAAAATTTTTCTTTAAGTTAAAGGAAAATTCATTGACTTAAAGACGTCTTGTTTCTTCTTTCCTCTTTGTGGCTTTCTTTTGAGGCCACACCCATTATCCACAAGTTATCTAAAATGAAGGAAATTTATTTTTAGGAGGTTCCAAAATGTTCTACTATGAGCACCACCAGATTTAGTTAATTTGGTGGGATGGGAGAGGAAGATCTAATTTTACCTAAGGACCAGAACCATGTGCAACAGTTCACAAGTGATGACCTTTCCTTCTGTTCACATGCACAGACTCGTCAAGCATCAGATCCCACTGCCCTCAGTGCTCTGTACATATATATATATGTATGTAAATATAAGAGTACACATACATAAGAAACATTCACAGCTTCAAGTAAGCTTTCATTCCAAATTCATATAATCCAAGGGATGGTATGGTAAAAATGATGAAACCAATGTATTTAATAATTTTGTATCACAAAATAGGTCAGTGGCAGAATTTAAGAACAGGAAGCAGAAAGCACAGGTGACACTGTGCTGTAACAGATTAAAGCACTGTAACTCTTACTGCTACCTGCCTTTTTTAGGGTATCCCTTTCTTCTTGCTCTACTTAAAGAGAAAGGAAGACTAAACAGGAAAATATTAAAGAATAAGAAGATCTTTCCTGCCCCACCATCTTAAGTTGCTTTTTTATGAAGACAACAAATCTACAGGTTTGGGAATACCTGTTACTGACATAGGCAATCCTGCTTCAAATCATCAATACCATTTATTTTTTCATTCCCTGCTCCCAGATGGCCAGGAGGAACACTGCAATCCTTGTATTTCAAAAGGCCCTTTCCCATTCCCTACCCGTCACCTGCAAATACTTTCTAGCAACACTTAGAACAAAAGCACTGCCTGCACACACTGGGCTGCCCCTTGGCCAGGAACCTCCTCTCAGCCCCTCAGCACAAGAGCTCCAGGAACTCAGAATTTGATTTAACCTGTGCATCCTGAATGCTTTAAGTTCCTTGATACCTTTCTAGAGTCTGATGGTCGTATTCCCTCCAGCATTTAGTCACTGCATCCAGATGAACCTTACAAGAGATGCAGGGAACCTGTGAGTGACATCTAACGCGTGAGACATCTCCAACACATACTGACTTGAAACATGCATTGGAATAGTCCATAAAATTCTTTACCACAACATTTTTGGGGACCTGCAACACATTCCATGATCTCAGGAATCTTATGACAGAATAGGTATTTTGTTCTACTAGATCTGGATTTCATACTTCATAAATTCATTGTAATTTCAATTGATACTATATCAAGAAAAGAAGAATAGAAGTTCCTGATCAACACTGTCATTTTACATTTATTATAGATGGATTTTTAACCTTCCCTAACATTTTCCTTTGAAATTTAAGTAATCCCAGGCACTCTGCCTCATGTGTGTCAAAGCAAGTTTTTCTAGGCCCTTGATCTCTATCATGGCCATTATCCTAAATCCTCTATAATTCTGTAAAATCATTCATTAGATGGTGTGATCAGTATTGCACCTACTATTTTAGTTCATGTTGTATCCCAGATTCTAAAGAAATGTTTTCATAACCTGGACATGAGCTTCTCATCCCACCCCTCACCCATATTAGATATTAGACTTTCTTTCCTGCTACCAGCTGCACGTGGAGTAGAGACTGAACTAGCAGTCCCTGCAGGAACGCTCGAGCTGTTCGCCAACAAAAATAATCTGGCAAAAAGCAGCTTGGGGATGGAGACTTTACTTCTTCCATATCCCTTCCCCCCTAATTCACTTTTCCATGTAACCTTACAACTGGTTGTGCCAATATAACTGAAGAATGGTGGTGGAACAGGTGAAGACTGTTAAGAAAGGAATGCCTTAAGTTAGCTTATCACCCAAAAAAGAGCAATGCCATGAAGCTAAGTTCAATCAGGAATTTCTATGTTTATTATTGGAGAATGCTTGTATATGGCATGAATGACTCCTGAGTAGGAATTATCCCATATGAGACCACTTAAAAATAGATTCTTCGAGGCACAAAATAATATTACTTGACAGGGGCAAAATATTCTGGAAATTCACATGAAAGCACTTCATGCCCTCAAGATATAGTTCTGTCTAACATAATATCAGTTTATTTGGTCTAAAAAGATACCTGGAGATATTCACTGTTTAATGGCATGTTAAAAACACATTAAGGACATAACACTTCACTTACTTTATATTACTGAGCACTTTGTGAATATATTCATACAACAATTTGTCTTAACTGACATGAAACTTATTTTGGGTTTGCAAGATGTTGGAACTGTGAAAAAAATCATATCAGAGAACATATTACCTGTAAATCAAGTACAGACAGTATTTAAGAGACAAAATACTTCCATTACTAGATGAAATAAAGCATGCATAATAGAAAAATCCTGTTGATGACCTACAAGTAAGTTTGAATTAAAAAACATCAGGATGGTAGAAACACCAAGAGAAAGAACTGAAATAATCCAGAATGACTTTTTCTGCTAATCTATATAAAGCTCCCAGTAAAAAAAGATTTTTCAGTACCTTATGCAGCAAATTCCATCTAACAAAAGGTCAGTCAAGGTAAGCCTATTTTAAACACTAGTAAGAAGCATTATTATGAAGAATAAAGATCTTGAAATCCATTTTAAAAATATTTGTTTCTGGTCCAATTTTCAAAACTTCAGTAATATTTTTTTATCCAAATTATGGTCCCCATTAAAGTGGTCAAAACCAGTTACAACTTAAGCAGTTGTAACAATACTACACTGCTGTCGAAGCACCTCCTGGTACATGAAAGGCTTAGGGTTTCTCCTTCTCCTGGGTCTGCCAATTCTGAAAATTAATTCTGTCTTAACTCAAGGGGAGAAAAAAAAAAAAAAAAAAAAAGACAAAGAAAAAAGATAAGGATCAAGCACAGTCAAAACTGAGCTACTGATGAAACTGCATAACAATGCAGACTGCAACAAATCATGCACATTACATTTCATAGTTACAGGCATACCAGGCTCCACTTGCAGTACATACACTTTGGACAGAAAAGATGGCTTTGAAAAGTCACATCCTATTGTTCTTTCTGCTCTCATTTATAACATGCAGAGTTTTGAAAGGTTAACTTGAAAGCTGTAACAAAATAACTTAACAAATGCCTGTTCATAAATTATGGGAGAAGGAACAAATCTCAGTCACAAGACTGATGATTGAGGCAATACTACAGATCAATAGACAGAATCCCTATTCCATAATCAGATTTACATTATGGCATGATAATTTTAACTTTTGTCTCTTGTCAGGGCTTCTTATGTCACATGGAAAACTGTATTCTTAAGGGTCCTGTACAAATAAAGTAGGCCAATTCATACCAGCACTATGATAGCAAAGTCTAAGCTATGTATACGTAATCCCATAAAAAAAATATAAGCCATCCATAAATTGATTATTTGATCAAAAAAACATGTGATGCCTTAACAACAGAAACTTTACACAAAATGCATGATGGACAACACCACTTAAAATTTATATTCTTCAAGTCTACTATGTAGTCTGTGTGCACAAGCAAATATAGACCATAGTCCCAAACATAAAATACAATCTACGTAGAACTGCTGTGTAATGAAATAAATATATATTAACAGCATTTGAAATAAGCCACTATAGAAAGTAATTGGGAATATGTATCACTACTGCTAATTAAAAATCTTGCAATGAGTAATACAAATGCAGACTACAACATATTTTGGCTTTCACTAATGTCACACAACAATTTAATGAAACCTAAACAAACTGGATCAGAATATTCCTCCCCTGTTCTCTTAATGAAGTATCCTCTCCTGCTTACATAGAGGAGAGATGCCTTCCACACTTCTCCAGAATTAGTCTGAGTGATCTTAATTGCAGAGTCTCTCCACACCACAGAGTTCTCATGAATGCTCTCTTCCTCCCTCCACCAGTTCTTAAAAACTATGAAACTATTAGAACTGCAAGAGTCAAATATTACCACAATAAAAGCATTAGATTTAAAATAATAAGCCTTGTTTATTCCTCCTGTCCTGTTGGACAATTACAAAGTACTAATATTTTGTGATAACACAATACTATGAATGTGTTAAGAAACAGTTTTAAGGAAACTAAGTAGCAAGAGTCATAGAAGCTGGTGATACTGGCAAAGACGGGAGGGGTGATGGGGGCACAGGATGAAGAAAAGATCAAATTTGTTATTAAGCTGGAATACGCTACTCAATAAATGAGAAATTGATATTTATTCAGAGAAAGAACATCATCTAAGCTCTCAGTATAAAAATTAAAGACTTATTTATTTGAATCATTAATATTCAAACTACAGCAACTCAAAGAACACAAGGTTTAATTTCAGACACCGAATCTCACTCGCTCCCTATATAGTTAATGAAGGAGGAGGCTCTGAGGACAATTCAGAACATTTAAATTAGGGCTGCTGTTCTTTCTTCTTAAAGCATCTCCCCTCTCTTCTTTTCACAGGCTGCTTTAGTAACTAGCCCTGACCTGAAGTGCCTAAGATACTTACATAAAATTATGTGGTGTGCCTCAGTCTTACCTCCTGCTGATACATTTCCCCAAAATGCTGTCTAATAAAAACAACAGCATCTACTGTACTGTCATATGAACATGACTATGTCCAAGTAAAACACTAAATGAGTTAGGGATTTTCACAGTGTGCAGAGATGCTTTGTATGAAATCCACTCCACTAATTTGAAAAGCTGTCATAAAAATGTTCAATTCTACAGACATAGTCTGTTTACCTGTCTAAACTATGGTGAAATGAAAAAAAAAAAAAAACAAAAAACAATATCTGAATCACCTACTAAAACATACTTGTCCTAGGGGAACACTAACTTTGATTCTTTTCAGAAGCAGGAATAAGTATCTGGATCACTGTCTGAAATTATGCTTCTTTCATCTGATGGACTGTAAAGGATCCGTTAGACACAAAGATTTTTATGGCTAAAAATAGAATGACAAAGTAAATATCTGTCAGAAATAAAGACTCTTATTCTGTGGGTGGGTATGTACAAAACATTTTTATTTGCAAACACAAAACTAAATTTTGATTTATTATAAAATTATTAGATTACCTATCTTCATTTTCTTATCGATTATCAAATTAGGATGCATTCAACAGTCCTGTCAATTTTAACAATAAAAAATTATTTGACTGAAAGTAAGTTTCACCTTGAAGTTACAGCACTCTGTGGTAACAAGCACTAGGGACAACAGCATCAAAGAGCTAAACCTAAAATTTACTTTAATTTTTATGACTTGACCCAAAACCCATTTTTCAATAGAAAGGCAGAACATAAACCCAAAAACATACTAATTCATGTTCAGTCTCTTCTCAGTAAAGAAAAGGCTCCATGTGTGGTGGCATACATGATAGTTGTCAACATAAATGAAAATGTTCATGAATAAAAAACAGGCTGTATAAAGAGCTAATTATAATATTACTATCAATTGCTAGCTTGCGCTTGCAAATCTTTCATATCATATAAATGCATTGTTTTTGACATTTCTCTGTAGCTAAACATCACATCATTTCACTTTTTCAAAGTACTTCAAATATGCATGGGATATACAATAAGGAATGTAGTCCTACCTACCAGTTACACTGAAAAAGGAAAAAGCTATGACATAAATGTGCATTGTCTTTAAAAATTGATTTAAATCATTAATCAGCTCCCAAGTGCAAAATAAAATAAATTTAAAAACAGCCTCTATAAAATGATTTCTACTTTCTGTACACTCATTCTTTCTATCCAAAACGGCAGCTGAAAAGACTTCACCCAATCATGCAACTGAAGACTAAAATAATATATACACACAAAGCAATAGTGAAGTTGTGAATTATTCAACTTGCATCCAGATCTTTTTTTACCCTTAGAAACGCTATTTATTTGCTTAAAGCAATCACACTCTTTCAGCACGAGTTGTAAGAAAAGCACCATTCCTATTTTAACTCTCAAATGGATTCTTCTTCTATTTTAGAAATGTCATAAAATTTAAGTTTGGAAAAGGCCTGTTCAACAGGCAACAGCCTTAGTAAGTAATATATAGTTACAAGCAGACAGAACCAAAAGAAAAACACTTAAATAAAAAATCAAATCATAGTAGGTAGTTGTTCTGGGACATGATCGTGGACATATTTCTCCACCAAAGGAGTCACTTAATCAACAGATACAATGTTATTTTAGACTTGGTTTGGTTGGGCAACACCACCACCAAAGAAGAAATTATCACAGAAAATAACCTTGGCAAACACAAGTAATACTGTTTAAAAGAAAAAATACAGCATGTCCTGATACGTTTATTCTCTCATTCACATGACATATGATTTTCTATGCAGGAGAATTATACCTATAAAGTATTTGATAGTGTACTGTGTGTGAAATCTACTCATTCAGCTGAAGAGGGGGAAATGGATTTGTACAGACCAGGTACTGAATAATGCACTGGGTCTGTGAACAGAAGAACAAATCAATGTTTAAGGGTATCATTAATCAAGTTTTGTAAGGATCAAACTTAGGACTGATCTTGTTTAAATACATTAATGACCTTGACACAAACATTAGTTGCCTGCAAAGTTTATATTTGATACAAGATCAGGTGGTATACTCCTCAAAGACGTTGTCATCATCAACTGGAAATGACACAGAAAGGGGATCACGATGGGTTAGTCTTCTTCAGAGCAACTCTAAACCACCATGACAGTGCAACTGGGAAAAGGCAAACATAATCTACAGATCCTATTGGAAATGTTTCCCTTCATTTAACAGGACACATTACACCTGCACATACAGCATCCATGAAAGCATACGGAGTAGTATGTCCACTGTGCTCAGCTAAATTCAGAACAGGTCTAAGATTATCGGCAGAATGGGAACCTCATGTAAATGGCAGAGACAGAGAGAAAATTTATAATGTCTGCTTTAAATAAGTACAGGAGGTAAACACTAATTAGATAAGATATTAATCTTTAATCTACTGGACAAAGTCACCAGAGCCACCGATGAAATAAACCAGCCATGGAAAAACATAGACTGGAAATTAGCAGAACATTTTCAACCCAAGGCAGCAGTGAGGTTCTGTGAACAGCCTCCCAATACTAAGTGCAAAACAATCAGCTACCATTTAAAAAAAAAAAAAAAAAAAAAAACAAACCAAAAAACTGAAACAAAACAAAACAAAAAAAACCCTTAATTAATTTATGAAAGTCATTATACTGTGTAGCTACCAACAATAACTGGTTCTCTACTGAATGCAGAAGAGGGATTACAGTAATTTAGGGATTACCATATAGTTACAAGGAAGCACCACACTTTGTGAATTCAGAAGTACATAAAGGCTACACAGAAATGCAAAAGGGTGACAAAGAGGTCTCAATCTCACACAAATCAAGTTCCTGCACATTTTTGTTACGGTTTAGGCCACAAACCAGGACAGTTTTGTAAAAAAACAATGCCTCCACTGGCACAAATTAATGAAAAAAACAATGTGGAAAGGCACAGAGAACTCAGCCGCAACATACTCAACCTGGCTGAAGCAAGTCAGCTGACAAAAAGGTCCTCCTGAGCCACAGAGTATGCTGCTACTTGTTCAGTGCACCGTATCACTGCTTTTTGAAGAGCTAGTATAAATTAAGAATTTTTAAGGAAGCAATACTTAAACTCTTGGAAAACTAGACTTCATGAATTCTGCTCTTCCAAAAAAAAAACAAAAAAAAAAAGTAAAAGTCAAAAGTAGTCCGTAATAGCATGCACCACTCATGAGGAGAGCATGGGCAAGGCAGAAGAGGTGGCTGCAGTACATGTATCGCGGTTTGGCAGTAAGTAATTTCAAAGTTTGAGCAAGGGACACATTTTTAAAATGTGCAAAGGATTTAAAGTCTGTAAAGGAAAGGGAGTCGTTGCATACACCCACAAGAAGACAACCCTTTGTGGCAGGACATGGTTTCTGAAATGCATTGGCAATCTTCATTCTGACATTTTTTGACTTCAAAGTGTTTCCCATTAAGACAGTTAATATAGCTGTGTGTAATTTCCAATTTCTAAAAAAATGACCAATAAACATGCTAAATTCTAAATTGAATGTACTCATTACATACCTAAAAACCACCTTTGAGGTAATGGAGCTACAGTGATTATTCACCCCTCAAGAGATTGGAATATGGGAAGAGTTAAGATGTTCTCCGATAACGTCACAGATACTTGCTAATAGCAGAGAAACAAGAAGACATAGCCGCTCTGAATTTTACGCCATACTTTGTAAGAAGAAAAATCCAGTAAGTACAGTCTCTTCTGACCCTTCTTCCTAAAACATGGCCATTTTCCCATTCTATTCAACAGTTCTTTGCATTCTGTTGCTTACTCTGTTTTCTTTTTTCCAGTGTCCATTCTCCAGTCTTCAAAGCTTCCCATCCTGGTCCAACAGCTCTTTATCAACATGTTTCTAAAATGTGGCCCCCAAAACTCGCAACCCTTCATTCACCTTGCACCTCGCGCCTACCTTAGTTTTTAGTCACTCCCACACTCCTACTTCCTTTTATCTCATTTGCAGGGGTAACAGTTCTGGTCCTGGCCAGGGACCCACCTCCTACTCACTTTCCCTCCTTCATCAACGTAACAGAGGTGCATTTGAATCAGAGGCGCTTCCAAATTCCTGTTAGAGCTGCTCAATTCTTAGGTTTAGTAAGAGCTATTTCAAAGAAAAATTCCCTAGCCATTGTAACTCACAGTGTCAAGAGAACTAGCACTACATTAAGTATATACCACTGCACTTTCTTACATTGTTTAGAAAATAAATCATACAAATAATGGAATTTTAAAATTTTTGTTCTGCACAAATCCAAAGCATTTTAAAGCTTTTCAGCATTAGGAAAGAGGACAAAATAATTATGTAATAGGCTGAAATGAACTAGGCTCAGGAACAAAATATCAATTTACAAAACAAACATGCACACCCCCAATACACTGTAGAGTTATTTACGTACCAGAGGCAAAAAAAAACAATTCAATAAAGGTATTCCATCCTAACAGATACATACAGTAATATTTGTTTTAAAGAAATATTCAATAAAAGCCCTTCAGTAGAGTCTAGAAAAGCAGTGAACATACAGTTGTATTTCTAGTGCTTGTACTTATCAGATGAAATCTTCTCTTAACACAGGCAAAGGACAAAAAATAGGAACCTCAACAGAGCAGAATGAAACACAACAAAGCTAACAAACACTGCATCTTTCCTAGAAAGATAAATTTCTCTCAGAACAAGACAGCTTCTCTAGCATGCTGATATTATACGTTCCACTTTTGGTACATACCTGTGGAGCATACAACAAACTCCAAGAGCATAGGAGACTTAACATGACTTAATATTCTAGTCATAGCTGCACATATCCTCATTTTGCGATTTACCACAAAGAAGCCACAACTATACATTACATATCAATCAGAAAGAGGATATTTTTTTTTAATGTTTTAATGAAAATAATGCAAAGTATGGAACTTCACAGTGACGAGATGCCTAAAGCAGAAGTATTTCCCCAGCCCTACAGCAGTTATAAAACACTGCATGATAACCCTTTACAGAGAAAGCATGTACTGAAATCGTGCAAAACTTACATGCTGCAATTTTCAGAAAAGCACCATGCTACAAATGCATTCCACTCATTCAGAAGTAACCCAGATCCAGTACTATAGAGCTGGAGGTACTGCTCAATGCAATGATTCATGGTTTCCCTAATAGAAAGATTCAGCAGTTTTCAGTCAAGACCTTTATTCCCTCTCTGAATAAATGATGCCTGAAATTTTTATTCTTGTTCTAATGGAATTTCAATGGCCTTCACTGCAAATCTACTGGAAATTTTCGCATATTAAGTGGAAAAAATTAAATGATGTTAACCACATTTTAATGTGATTAAGGCTGACAGGGTCATTATTTCTGCTAATCACTCAGTTTAAAAAGCTCAAACAAAACTTTGTAACAACCAACATTTTTTCTGGTTTTCCGTACGTCTACTGTAGTTGAGAATTAAAGCCACTACAGAATACGAAACATAGTATATATCATTAAAACGATATATTGAGTGTTTTCTGCAATTTGTACATGGATTTTATTATAATTAATCTCAAGATTAAGAAAAGAAGGGAGGGAAATCTTACAATATGCAGACCCCTCTATTTCTTTTGTCTTCCTTGATCAAAAGACAAAATAGAACACGAGAATATGTATCTCTTTTTGTAGCTCCTATTTGCTAGTGAAAAAGAGGAAATATTTTTGCATGTCTTTACTGTGAACCAAAAGGCATGTGTAATGACTGGAAAGATTTTCTTCAAAAGTGTCTGTTGGACTCTGCAACGCAGAGTTTTGCTCGTTACCACTTAAGTTGGCGTAAGCTGAAAATGGGCATAAAAAAGTGGAACAGAGGCAAGTGACAAAGGTGGAGAGCAAACAGCATAGAGTTTTCAGTGTCTTGTAGTTTCCTCACACAGAGAATCAACAATAGCACAGAAAATTAAGGAGACTGCTCCTCTGGTCACTGGCTCTGCTTGAGAGCCACAGACTTGCAGCTAGCCCTGCCTGATCTTGCTCAAAGGTCCACCTCCAACACCAGCACTGAATCCCGATGAAGCAACTCCTCAAGATCAACAAAAGAACACAGAAGGCTTGAGGGTGATCAAAGTGGGTGGAAGAACTTAAATTAAAAAACAGGCATAAATTGCCACATTCGTACTACCAGAGGAAGAGGGGAGTTTGTGGGATTTTTTTTTTTCTTTTCTGAGTGGGAAGAGTCTGTTCAGGGTTTTTGTAGAATAAGCATTTTCTGTAAATACCACCATTGTAGTAGTTATTGCCTGCTTAATAATTCACCCTCTGTGGATTCTCATTTCTAGAGTACCTGTACCTCTCATGCCATGTTATCTCTCTTCAACAAACCCAGAACTTACAGATGATTAAATAAAAAAACAGGGGGGAGAGGGAAAGCATTTCAGCATCCAAATTATTTTTTTCTAAATAAAGTAACTGTGTTTATACTTAAGTCACTTTAGAAGAGAATTAAAGTCCAGACAGACTGATTCACATTGATCATTCCCATCTGGTTTAATAGATACATTTCAACCTTACTGAATCACTAAAAATAAAAACTGTATTACAGCAGCTTCTTGAATTACAAAAAAA
>VZRU01016191.1:66126-111481 GCA_013398155.1 Pedionomus torquatus
AATAGTAAACAAGATCATTACCTTCTTAACCTTAAGGTACATGAAATTTATCTGAAAAATATTTTAGTTCCTTTCCATTCCTCGGCAAAGTACCCAATCACATACACAAATATTTTCAGATCTACTTCACATGTACAAAGTGCTGAGAAAATGACAGTAATTAACCACAAACAAATCTTTTCATATAAGACTTTACTTCTACTTTCATATCTAGCATGCGCTGCTAACTCTATTTCAACAGCCAGCAGCTCTTTTTTCTAAAGAACATTTGCTTCCTGCCTGAATACTTTCCATAACAAGAAAAAAAAAAAAAAGTCCAACGACATCAGATCATTTACTATCAATGAACAAACTATGTTAACATCAATATCATATTACAGCTGTAGTTTGTGATGTTCTCAAAAAGAAGCATTATTGGTATTGTTGGACTTTCTAGTTTTAGTGTAAAGCCATGCACTAGTGCATCAACTAACAACCTCACTGAATTCTTGTGCTCATCTAAGAAGGGACCCTGCTGAATGTCCTAATGCATCTTATTGTGAATCTTCAGCAAATAAAACTTCATGTATGAGCTCATGATGTGCTTTGCTGCTGGAAAGTCACAGGCTCTGTGGGAAGCTTTTTATCTTCCCAGCAGTCAGTTCTCTGAGAACATCAGTGCAGCTACTGTAGTTACCTGTAGATTACTTGTATTTTCTCACATCTGTGTCCAGCAATCTAAACCATGATGATAAAGGGTCATTAGGTTTTGAGTGAGGAAGGGGATGGACTAGACAATTTGCTCTGATAAGCTCCTTGTTGTGAGCAATGGTTTAGAATGTGAAATATGGGGTTATGCACATTCTCAACTCAAAAACCAGTGTTCTCAGAGCACCAATTAAAAAATCATACCCAGCCCATCTTAAACTACACAAACACATTTTACCTCAAATTTTCACAATTAATAATATTGCAATAAAATAATTCTGTCGTGCTAAGAAGGACATCAACTGTCTATTAGCCACAAAAGAATTCAGGTACAATTACTACGATAACTGCTGTTTGGAGCACAGCAAAGCAATTTCCCACAGTGGGACTTACAGTTCAATTTACCAGTTGGGCAAATATTTTGTGCTCTGTAGTGGTCTACAGAGTTAACAGTTACCTGTAACATTTGAGCAGTGTTATACTTGGAAAAAACTTTCTCCAACCTAAACAGGTGTTCCAGCTTTATCACTTCCCATGAATACATATTTTTTTCCAACCCTCTCCTAAGAACCATTTTAAGGTTTTTCAATTAACGTTAAATGCAAATTTATGAAAGAGCCAATGCCTGTATTTTCCCATTCCAAGCTAATCACAACGATGTCTTCTAAGTTATAGGCTACTTAGAAGAGGGATGAGAATAAGCACAATGTCACCTATGAAGTTATGTTACTCCTCATGTAACTAGATGAGATGTTAATATTTTTTCTTATGACTATTCTTAATTCAGTAAAATAATAATAAAAAAAATATCTTATGAGTTAAGACAATACTGTCAAAAATGGAGAGATACATATCCACAAATGGAAGGCTGCATTTTCATATGCAGCAAGATACCAAGAATACAGTATACAGTGACAACATGCCACTACATGGTCAGTAGAGCTCTAAGGATCCTTCAAAATATTTATAGTGAAATTTTATGTCAAACTCCAGAGCACCACGATACGTCAGGCAATAGACAAATACATGGAAAAACAAAGGAGCCATTGAATATTTCTTGGTCAACATGCAAGTTAGCATCAGAAATTCAGAGACTTAAGAGTATGAAGAATGTAACTATTCCACTTCTGTCTTCTCAAAATTAAAGATTAAAATAATTACTATTCAAACACTAACTCATCATCTTAGATAGTTTGAAAGGGTTTTTCTCCATTGCCCTTGCAGAGATGATGATATCCTGCTATGTTGCTTTTGAGCCTTAATTTCAAATCAGTGGGGGAAAAAAAAAAGAGAGAAGACTGCTATTTACACAAAATCTTGGTCTATTTCCAAAGTAGAATAATAGTAACAATGCATGATCATAATGGATCTTCCACCAAGATTCAAAGACACCATTTGAAAATCAGCCTTTTAATTTTATGAGTTGCTTTTATTTTATACATATACATCCCCTGACTTCTGCAAGAGGCCTAGCCACATATACCACACTTGTATTTTTTTCTTATTACATGGCCTTTAATGAAAATGCAACATTTTGAGAACTAACATTAACATTCTGCATCATCAGAGAAAATGAATCCTTAATAATTATTCATACACCAAGAAACTGTAAACCTAAATCATTTCAGAAGACCTGAATGTGTCAAGAACTTTGACAATTATGACTGGAGCCAGGAAACTGTAGCACTGCAGAATTTCTTATGAATTTTTCTAGTTACTTTTTATAAATGCTGTCCTAGATGACAGCTTAATGTGTACCACATGCAATATTTATTCTTCTTCAGTGTCAGACTGTCTAGCCATCCAAGGGAATACAAAGAATGTCACTTATTAGGATAAAAGCACAAGGAAGGTAATCAAGGACATATGTAACATCAGCCAATCATGCCCTATTTCAACATCCTATTCCATTCATAACAGTTCAACAATTATTTGCTTACTGATAACTTGCTTTCAGGCTGTTTGTGCTCCCCATAATGGTGGTTTGCATTTATTTTGCTCTTTAGAATTGGACACTTGCTGTGCCATGCATGTTTGTCAAAACTTTGTATCTTCTGTCAGAAATAGCTTTAGCATATCAAATCATTTCTGTTTGTCAGAAATCACTAATAGAACAATCTAGTTACCTTCCATGTCAATAGGGTACTAATATAACTAGAAATCAGAAACAAAAGGCTATCACACAACCACACACTACTGTAAGACAGGCAGCTAAAACTATGTTTCCATTTAATATACTTACAGCATAGAGCTATATTGTTATGGAAAACCTAATACAGAAATTAGACTTTAACTGGAATGGAGAAATATTTCAGAAATATACTGCCTGAGCACAAAGACATTAATCTTCTTTTCAGGCTTGAATAACTCAATTCCTTACTAGTCCTCCATGTCTTTTTACCATACTTTTATTTATTTCACCAAATGCCCAATTGGATTACTTGTAGACACCTTATCTGCTGATTCCAATCTATCTGATGGATCAAGTTATGGAAAAGCATTAATTGACAAAGACAAGTATAGACAGGAAGATAGAGGGAGCCAAAGACAAACATTTACCCTCCATAAAGTTATTTTTTAAAAATAATAATTTAAAAAATCCTATAGGAAACCGAACATGCATGCACATGCACGCACACTTCATTAATCTGAGTATCCTGGGTCATAAAGATTTCATTAAATAAAAACAGGTATGGATTTAATGAGCCTCTGAAATAAAATATAAGCTGGAAGAACCATCACATGTTTTAGATTGACAAGATTGTGCAAGTTTTCAATGTATTAGGTGTAAGATTTTCTTTCTTTCTTTTTTTTTTTTAATAAAAGCCATTTGTTTGGATTTAAATACATTTTCACTTCAGAAGTGTAACACTGTGTCAGCGAATAAGAACGAGAGTGAGATTTGATATACAGTGAATCTGATCAACGCATTTTCATTGTCCAAGTCAATGAAATACAACACATGCACTTACTCTTTCAAATATTCATCTTCTAAACATCTCTTCAGGATTTAGAAACTATTGCCAGAGCACAGTAAATCCCAAACATTATCTTATTTAATTTCTCTCCAAATTAACAATATTTAAGGTGAAGCATTGGTAATAAAGGATAATAAGATACCCATACCAAATATCTCGACCGTTCTTCCACTAAACATACATAATGTAGGAACTTTCCTCTCCAACTTAAACATGAAGATGCATTTACTGGTTTCAAAACAGGGATATATAGTTCTATTCATTATAAAACTAGCGACTACCAACATTTGAACTTTAGTCATTAGAAGAAATCCAAGTTGTGAAAACAAAATACTCTGCCAAAACTTTAGAAAGTTAAGTAATCTTTCTTGGGAAAAACAAGCAGCTAAATGAAAACATATTTCCATATACTTACTACTTATAATTGAGCTGTAAATAACCATAAAATTAAAAGGGAAACTATTACAAATAAAATGCATCAGACACTCAAAATAATCAATGAAAAATATTTGTCAATTGTGAAACAAAGAATTTACTTTAGAGCAAAAGTAAAATTGAAAAATGGGTTTCAAAGCATAGCAGCATATACATCCCACCGTATATTAAAAAACCAACCTTGCCTCTAAAACATCATTTTTTTTATTTATAATCAATGATTTTTTTATTAGCTCATGTTCCCATTTACCCTCTATTTGTAGAAAATAGAACAATAATCCATAAAATATTCCTTAGAGAATGGAGATGCCGTAGACAATTTATGAAGAAAAAATTCAACACAAGTATTGTTCCTAGACCCCATAAATATCTGAAATATCAACTGTAGTGAGATAAGAAAGGTAGGTGAAATAAAATGAATTTCAACTATGAGAACTTATAGAGATTCACAGAATTCTGTAGCATACGATGGCAAGAAGTGTGTCAGGATCAAGATAGGATCCTAACAGAGAAATTCACTAAGCAGAATTTTAGGGGTACATACATGTACTTGTTTTCAAACCAGATACACTACTGAGTAATAGATTGTAAAAGGAAAGTTACTTACTAATTTGGACATTAAGAGATACTATTACAGTGATACTGATTGCAATGCCCAATCCAAATTTCTCCAAACAGATGTATTTGCAAAAGCAATACAAGAAACTCTCCTGCTATTTCAGAATGGGAAACAATCTTACCAGAGTTCTTTGCTTTAAAAAATTTAATAGGAAAGTTCATCTGCCAGTTATTACAACTACTGATGTGTCTGCTGTAAGAATGAAAGACTGATTGTCCTCTCAAAAACAAGTAACAAGGAGGTATCAGATCCTAACACAGAGAAAGAGCTACTCGCATTACTCCCACCGCACCAAGTGAGACCACAGCCACTTAGGTCTCCACAGTCATTCAACTGCCACCTTCTCCATCTTCTAAATTCTCAACAGGAATCACACAAAATAGTTGGTGGTTTTTAAATGGCACATCAGATATAATAATAATAATGACCCAACAGACATCAAAAGCTGGGGACACATACCCATATCTATTTTCCTCTTGATTTGAAAGAGTAATTTATTTCCTTCATGGACTATGCACGACTTTGTTTCTATGTGGTTTACTTGACAAGACAGGCTAATAATGCTTATTCGTTCTGAAAAGCACAGTGCCCACTAAATTAACAAGTAAAAATAAATAATATACAATAACTTGAGAATAAAAAACTTTTATCAAGAATAATCATCTCTTGGATAGCTCTCTATTAGCTAGTTTGTAAAGCAAAGAAAGGGGAAAACCCCATCGTATTTTTTTAAAAGAATAGTATTAATCCTGCTTACTTGGATAAGACTTGCTTATTAATAGGACAAATTCAATTTATTCTTTGAGCCCATAAACCAAACCATGCCTTATGTAGAACAGTCTCTACTCCTCTTTCCCTGTTAAAGTTGATTCAGTTTCAGCATATGAGCAGATCGCATTTTAACTGCAATAAGAGAAGTGTAATTGTACTTTTGTAACTTGCATCACAAAGGAGATATAAAAATATTTTTATAAGTCAACAATAAGCAGAATAAAGATCATCTTCTCCAAGTAGATTTAGACACTTATTTTCTATCAAAGAATGATCTTTACCCCCGGGAAATTTAATTGAGCATATTATGTAACCTTACTTCCTTTTCTTTCTCTCATCAATACTCCCACAACAGAGGACAGTAAAAAAAAAAGTGTTCTACTTTTTCATTAGTAACAATGTTTTTCATCAGGATCTTGAAATGTGAAAGAGAATTTGACACAAACATCATAAACATCTACAGGCTTACACGAGCAGCCCAACTGCCTTATTCTAAAATGAGTTAGAGTGAAATCGCTACTGAACTATTTACCAGTGGACGTAGAATTTGAAATCTGCATCTGAGGTGATGACAGCACTAACATGGTGACTAGTACACAGGTCTTCTCCAAAATCCCTGAGAACATGTTGATGAGGCTGCATTGATGATGCTCAGGACTAACAACCCTAGCCTAAAACATAGTGTAAATTACAGAATGAGGTCCTCATTATAAAAGCTAGTCGCACATCACTCCCCTTTCTTCCATGCTGTAACAAAGATCAGTGAGAAAAAAAACCTATGTTTCTCCTTCACTTTTTCCATTTCCATGTTTAACATTTCACTAGCTTGGAGCACTGTGAGAGAGAGATGCCTGTTCTCCAAACCACAACCTAGTTTGAATCTAAAAACATAAGCCATAAAGTACAAGATAGGACACTGAATATCTCACTTCAGAGTGCCAAAAAAAAGTTATCAACCTATTCCCAAACTCATTTAGTTGCCAGTAAAACTTATGAAACTATACATTGTCAAAAGCTATGCTCTAACCTACAATAAATAGGAAGGAAACATTCTAAAGAATTGATTCAAATAATTAGAAATCTGCATTCAGGCAGGGAAGCAAGCATCACACTGCTCAACCAGCTAAGGCTGTGACAGCAGTGTTAGTGAAGGACCACAACTAGATAAAACATGCACTTGAATCACTCCAAGCACATTTGGAAAGCCTTTAAAAAAGAAGACCGACAAAACACAGTTTCTTTGCAGATATCATTCAGGAGATAAATCACTGACAGAATTCTGGAAAAAAATATGCAATTATTAGACAACATCAATATTTACATTAGATGAACTGAATTTAAAGTAGAGAATATTTCCCAAAAAAATTTGTCTATCACTTCATCAACACTAATACTTTTAGGGAAATAGTAAGGAAAACTGAGGCATAAGGGACAAGCTTCCCAAACAGTGAAAAATAAACAGCAGAAAACTGAAATAATCCCTTTACACACCATGCAGGGAAGAAAGTAGTTATTTATTAGTCTCTGCTTTCTCCATAGCCACTACACAGTAACGAAATCTGTAGTCAGATACATCTCTGCAGCTCAGGTTTGTTTCTCAGCATTTTAAGCATTCTTCAGTTTTAAAGAGACTGAAGGTTGGAAAGGATATTCTACCTCATGAGGCATCTAGAGGGAGGAACATGTTGCATTGCAGTGATTTTGCAACAAAGTCTACATCAGTGTCTTTGAGGATGGCACCACATACCCTTTTTCTGAGGAAGTCCCTCTCTTCACTGCTCATGTTATATATACACTGAAGGAAGCAAAGTTGTGTAATTAACTGATTAAAGTAATTAATCTCATTATTATCTCCCTCTACTACTAGGTATTCTCAAGTAGCATTATAGTGTTTATAGAAGTCCCAATTCTAGGTATCTCAAGTAGCAAGTGTTTATAAAAGTCCCAATTCCAGTGAAAACCAGGAAGAAACAAAGTTTCTAAAGCGTTCAGACAATATATTATAAATAAATGTGTCCTTTCTTACTCTGCACATGTTTGGATAACTTTGTAAATAATTAATGTTTTTGCTTGTTGAAGCCAGCATCTATGGCTATAGATATTTGCCCATGAAAATCCCAGTGTTTAAATGAAGTATCACACAAATTACTTATTCCTTTGAACTGCCATGGAAGTTTTTTAAAAGTATCATTAAGAGGTAGCAACTCATAAGACTACACAAGCTGACTGGAACACTGTCGGAGTACCCAAACTCAAAGCTGCGGTTGTTCCAACATTACAACTGCACCCACAGAATTGTGTATAAACAACTCAGAAATTATAGTGATGACAGTCATGCACACACACACACACACACCAAATTAAAAAAAAAAAAAAAAAGACAATCAAGAAGAGCATCTGGAGAGAGAAGAAAAGGAAGAGAAGATGGGAAGTTAAGCAGAACTGTTTAAAAGGAGGTTTGGTATGACATGCAGCTGGTAAGTCAGGGATCATATGCACTGCAATGAAGCTGAAGAATTCCTCATAGCTGCTTTCACTCAGCACAGCCTTTTTGATATGAGGTGTTAATACACAGCTCTTTTTCGTTGCTCTGATAGTATAACCACCTTGATGCACATGGATGCTCTCAGGGAATAAGAGATGCTCACTGGGGTATGGCTGTGTTGGGCTGGTGTTGGGAGTTGTGGTATCAACTCACAACATCATAGAAACGGTTCTTCATTACTCTGGTCATCCTGCTCTCTACAGTCTGCAGCCTTTGAGGAGTTGTAAGAATAGCTTGATAAAACCTTTACCTGTCCAGGACAGGACTTCCCAAAAACAACAAGGATCCCCTCAACCACCACACCCTTTTTACCAGTTTCAAGACTCAACACTAAGTAAATTACTGCGGCTTTATTTCCTGTCTTTGCCAACCTACACTTTAGCTATTTATAAGTGCCATATTGTAACCAGGCGAAATTTTTGACTGAAACCAGACTTAAGTTTTTGAAAACAGCTTCACCATGCAGCATTGCCCATTTTTTAAAACATTTCAGAAACACTTCATTTGAAAAAATATTACTGTCCTAATGCTTAGGAGCCAAGACTTCATTTGGCATGGAGCAAACTCAGCATCAGAGAAAAACCATCGCACTTGTGTGAAAGTCCATCCAAATCAGAAATTCATGTCCTTGGTAGCAAAACTGTTCAAATTTAACACTGAGGAGTCTCAGTAATTTAATCTCTTTCTATAATCCACAGCACCTGCATGCAAGCAGAGCACTGGAGTGAAGCTAGAATTTTCCTGGAAGGTGTTTTTGTGTCTGGGGTGAGGTTACACACTGGAGCCAAGAGCAGGGACCCACCTTCCCCATGCTTAGAGACACGTCCCTGACACCTGCTGTTACCCAAACAATGTGCATTCACATTCAAGCGGATGGGGGACCCCAGAGGGGGAGGCAAAGGAAAGCAAAGCAAAGGAAAGCAGGAAGTCTGGTGAAAAAAATCATCCAGACCAAAGGACTGGACTGGAACTAAGCCAGCAAGAATGGGATGAAATCAGAGAAGGGAGATACAGTCTGGCAAAGAATCCCGGAAAACACATCAGCTAAGAAAAGGGTGGGGAAAAAAGTTTGGGATAGACACAACTACTGAACGAACAGTCACTAGAACTGGTAAGACAGAAGGCTACAAGAAGGCAACTGGCAATGTCAGGCAAAGGTGCCAGAAAGAAGAGACTGTCACTATGTTGATGGCAGATAAATGGATTTGTATTCACCAATTAATTTGTATAAGACATAATAATGAAAAACTGTTTATTACACAAACAGCATGCACTATCCCCTACCACAGCAGGCAAGTGCTCTATGCCATCCTCTAGTTAAAATGATCTGAGGTGAAAGGTACTCTTCTCAACCAAGTAGCAAAGGTGCAACAGGAAGCTTAAATTCTGAATCTTTTTGACTTTGAGTATCTGACTTCACAACTTGTATGCGCAAAACCCCTTTTATATACAGATAATACAAATAATCTTTTAATGTTATTTTAAAACATTTTAAGTTGTAAGGCAGGGAAAAAGAAGTGAAATATATATTAAAAGTTGTAATTTTCCATTGTAATCTGTCTACATAGAAGACAGCCTCAAAATCACTAAGCAGCTGTGTCAAGAAAACATCTCAATATCACAATGGAATTGCAACTTATAAAAGAATTATTAGATAACTTATTTAAAGAATTCAACATCAAAAAAATTCCCAAATGTATCTATAAAAATAAATTTTATCTGCTTAAACATCCATGATTGTATGACTTGTAGTATACTTAAACATACACTTAATATAATACAAGGTTCATCTGTTTCAGACAGTATCTAAAAATGGCTGAAACTTGGACACTGAAAGGAGATGGTGTTTCTGTGGGACTAAGATGGAGACGTTTCACACTTTTATTGAGTCACCAAGTCGTAAAAGAGACTGAGATAGCCTGCAGCTGTTTTCCCTCATTTCCCATGAATTTATTTACCAAGATTCCTAAATACACATATCCTTATACTACTTTTTAAATCATGTTTTGCTTCAAGGTATGTTAATATTACAATTTCCATGAAACTTTGTTTCTTTTGGGTTTTAAAATGTTTTTTTTTAAAAGGTCCCAAACCAAAATGCAGGTAAAATTCTAAGGAAGCCTAGTATTTTTTTTATCTAGAGATTAAATATTTGCTGTCGACCAATTTAATAAGAGTCTGTACAAAAATAGTATCTCCAGGACTTCTCTAAAATTAGACATTTAAGAGTGGAAAGGGAGGTTTTGGAACACAGGTTTTTTGTTAAGTTTCTTTTAAGTTTTGTTTTCTTTTCTTGTTTTTAACAGATGTACCAAAGCCATGAAAACATTCCAGACAGCATTTCTTCTCATGTCACATCCTCTTGCTCTACCAGCACAACACTGCCTTGCCTCTTTGCTGAGGGGGTGAACACACAGCTATTAGATTTATGCTGCCACTGGCATGTACCCACAGAAATACAACTAAGTCTCCATCTACTACCAGATAGTAACCTTCTTTCCTATCTAGTTTAAAAGTGAAAGACTGAGTGAAGCAGATTAATTCATATTGAAGCCTATTGAGCCTTCCTTGATATTTTGTTCTTCATGACAGATTCTTCCCCCCCCCCTTTTCTTTTTTTAATATTTGGAACATCTGAAGCAATATGGAAAAGATGAATAGAAAAGGATTATTCACTCTCATACTACAAGATCTAAGGAGCATCAAATGAAATTATGATGTGGCAGATCCAAAACAAGCATAAGGAAATACTTCTCCATATAGCACATAGTTAAAGTGTGGAAGTCCTTGCTCCAGGATATTGGGATGCCAAAAGTATACTTGGGTTCAAAAGGTCAAGAGCTAAATTCATAGAATAAAAATCAGTTAAAAATTATTAACCACAAGTATATAATATCTGGCTTAGTTGGTTCTACAATAACAGATTGCAAGAAGCTGGATGCATAAACTCTGCTTAATCTGTTCCTATAATCTTTCCTGGACATCTGTTAGTGGCCTGTCAGAAATACGATACCAGAAAAAAACAGACCTTTTATCTGACATAATTATGCCTCCTCTATCTGAAAAACACTAAAAATGCTACAAAAATTAACAGGGGAGAAGTTATTTATTATGTCATATATGCCACCTTTATATATCCACAGGAGTATATCACTTCAAGAGAGGCATACTATTCCATCAACACTCAACCTGATTTTGTTAACAGGATTTCTACCTTCAACATTGTTGAGAAAACTTGAAAATAATGTTAACACACATTTGGATAGTCAACAAGTCTGAATTACATTAGAGAAAACACTGTTTAAAAATCCATATCAAGTCTCAGATTGCTTAGTTAAGACGCTGTAGATCTAGAAAATCTTTAGCAGCATAATCAGGTCTTTAAATTACAGTCTATGCATAGGATGAAAAAAATCACTTGTTTAGGCCTGAGAAGATGAGTCAAAAGCTCAGTCTACGCAGCTTGGACACATACAGCGTTCTTGGTGCCCACTACAAAGAAGTCCAAGATATTGAATTGAACACTATCCTAAGCATGATCCACTGCATCCTCTCATGAACTAGCCCAGTATATTTCATAATTGGAATCCATTATATGATCCACTAAGAGCATCCTCTTTCACAAGACTAAAATGTAAGCCTTTAATTAGGTAAAGGGCTGATAAATCTCATGTTCTAGATTTATGTGACATCCTGTGACTCAGACAGTTCTAACTGAAAACTAATAGGCTTCTTTAGAATACACTCATGGTAAAACTTGAATACATGTATACCATGTTAAGGTACTACAACCATATAAAAAAAATTAGAAACTACTAAAATAAGGTATTAAGTATTCATTCAGAGCACAGCAATATGTAGTAAGAATGTTTTCAGTGGATTCCCCCATACAACATCATGATTACTGTGATCTGATCATAACACAAGTGCAACTAACACAGCTGCCATGTCAGCTTCTCTTCAGGGGCTAGGTCTTAATCATAAATCAACTGAATGACTAATTCAACATTGTTAAAACCAGCAAGTAACTGCTTGGAGCTATTCCAGTTTTTACGTCTTTCAAAAGGTCAATACACCTACTCAAACACACAATAGTCCTATCTTTCACAGTGTTTTCTTCTTTTCTTGGATTGAAAAATAACATGTTAGCACTTAAAAGTAAATGTCTTTAACTAACAACTAAAATGTTCATTAATTCTGAGAGTGACCAGTAAAACAAATTTTAGTTTTCCTCTCTACCCCCAATCAAAAAGCCTATCTTCTCCTTTGCTGTTTTAAACATTCTATAGTTGTAAAAGTCATATGAAAATATTTTACTGCTGAGCATTTCCTGCATTAACCTTACTTTTGTTGCAGCAATATTATGAATTAAACTCAGAAATAAACTTTTTCAACTTGAACGACTAGACTAAATATGGCTTGCATTTCAAATACGAACCTCTACCCCTCAAAATGAGAACAAAAAAAAAAAATCACAAATTAAGTGGCATCTAACAGTAAAATATATTCTAATCATCTACATCTGCTTGCACAACACAAATGACAAAAGCCTACCGTAACCATCCTTCATAGAAAACATTTATTCAGCTCTTAAATATAAAAGCTATGTTGCATAAACAGAGGATTTAAAGCTGTGGCAGAGTGGCTGAATGAAAGAAAATGGCAATCTTTCTGGTTCTAGTAGATGCCTTTCCCTATCACACAATGTTTCCCACTCATAAATACATGACAAATACTTCCTCAATCATTTTTTACGAGCAGGGATGCACAGGGGGTAGTCAATGGCTAGCTTGAGGGAAAATAGGAACAGCAGGAGGCAGAAACTGTACTGAAAATGGCTATGTGGTAAATTCTCTTCTGGAACATCACTCAGCTACCCAGGCTTTGATCTTTCAGCTACAATTACACTCACATCCAAGAGATCTGAGTATACTTTTTAAAAACTAAATCATTAATTGTAATAGAAACAGTTAAACCATTTCATTATATGACTCCTCAACTCAAACATCTGATTTTTTACAAATTAAAAATAGCAATTTATACCAAGATTTGCTTTCAATTGGGTTTAACTATGTCACCATCACAACTAGTCTCACAAAAAACATGGGGTGACTGGCGACAGCTAAATCACAGACTGGCGTCTCCTAAGTAGTCTGTCTACCATTAGGGTCTGGGAAATGGTATTTACTGTACAATTAGAGCCAGTGAGCCCTACCTGTAATCATCCAAATACAGGTGTGAAGATCCTTTTTTGGACAGAGATTTTTGAGAAACCAACTCATTCATTTTCACATAAACTTCCACATCTCTACTGTAACGGCGAACCTTAGAAAACCTCAATGTTTGCACTTCAAAAATAGTATCACCTGACAATAACAGAGCAAATACTACTATCCTGATTTTTTTTTTACTTCCTTGGGTAGAAACACTTCTAAATCATCATACCCAAAAATCCCTCAAGAAACAACAAATTATTTTAAAATTATAAAATTTGGCCTAATATGAAAAGCTTACATTATACACTGTCTATGAAGTTCATTCCAAAATCTGTGTTTTGGGCTAAGAGGGTTTGCTACTAAATAGGTTAAATTTCGTTCTTTAATACTAACACAAAATGTCTTGGAGTATCAAAAGGACAGTTTTAGTTGCAGTAATTTCACAGAATTTATTCTAATGATTTATTGGAGTTAACCATCTGACATTAATTATTGTTTTGGCTTCCAGTCTATGAATGTTTATTTTTCAGTTTAAAGCCTTCTCACTCTTTGATATCATATGGAAATGAGAATTTTTAATGGAAAATTGAAACCATGTGCATCTAAGTACTTAATGAAGTACAGGGAGAAACAGAGGGTGTACTTTAGGAGAATTCAGATATTCCGCTTTAGATACTTTTGATTTGTTTGGATGAGTTATACGCATATATCTGTTCACAAACATAACTTCATACATCTTCAAAGTATCTCACAAGTATAGTGTTTAAAGATCTGAATACTATGAAACGGCTTGTTGTTTTGTTGCTTTTTTCTAAACTAAATACACTGCTATAAATTTTTCTTCATTGTATACTACTTAATCTGTTCTCTTTTCCACAAAGCAAATATTTATCACATCTAGAGCTTCCAATGTCATGCTAAATACTGTACTTCTCAACAGCAGATTTCTACTGTATGTCTACCATGTTAGGACTCAACCTTCATCCAGTTCATTGAATGTCTGATAGATTGATTTTGTAACCATCACGTACTTAAGTCACAATATTGATGTCCGGAATACTTCACTAAAACCTATATGCCCATCAAAACAGGCCTGTAAACTGAACGCAAAGGGCAAGCAGTGGCAAGAAAGCCAGGCACCCAACTGCAAACAGAAAAGTACTATTAAAATGTGCAATTTTGCCACAGTTTGAAAGATTTCTGTGCAACTCACATAGCTTTAGTCCTCTGGCATTCAATTCATTTCTTTGGAATTAAAAAGATGTTTTTCAGACAATCAGCATTATGTAACATGATAAAACCATATGTTTATTTAAATCAGTACTTCTAAATCAAATCTATTTTCTTCACAGTAAATGGATTCACGTAAAAATGTAAGGAAGGACAGCATATTCTTTTCTATTGTGCACTTTCATTCAGGGTTTCACCATATGCATTGTACTCAAGCAGCATGTCAAAGGGAGCATAATAAGGAACAAAAGTGCAACATTAGTTTCTATTCCCATTTTAATTAATATCCTTGATGATCTTCATGCACAAGAAATTTTCCACCACTGAAAAACGTGAAACAGAAACATAAGTTTAGATATTTAATGTGAAAACACTCACCACTTGTTTTTCTTTCTAATGTAGTCTTTTTCAGAGAGGTTAACCAAGTAGATCATTGGTTTTGAAGTAAAAAACAAATGTTTGTTTAAAACATCAATCTAGAAGTGAAAATAAAGGAGAAGAATTTTAGAAACAAGTTATACCAACTTGAGTTAATTTTATGACCATTTTCCTCATGACACATCTAAGAAAGCAATAGAATTAGTGTAACATTTAGATCACCAATAAACACAGAACTGGCTGATAAATTTAACATTCAATGTACTATGAGTAATAAAAAAAACCTTTAAAACCAGGCAGTAACAGGTAGCAAAATCAGGAGTCACTTCATGGGATAATATTTACAGCCTACCTCTTTGTCATTCCAATCATGATAGAAGCGGACAGCTTTCTTTTCATCTATTACCCACGTCTTGATTTTGCACATTACGTCCTACGCAAGATCAAGGAAAAACAAAGTCAAAAACCCAGCTGGATATCAGACCATTCTCCTCCATAAACAAGGCATGTATACATTAAGATTCAAAACATACACACCAATTAAAAATCAGATAATATCTTTTTTTTTAAAAAACTCCCACTGAAAAAATAGATATCGCTGCTTTAAAAGTCACTAAAGAACAGTATCAATTATTAAAGCGATACAAATCCCATAATTAGGAAGTTAAATATACGATACTCAAGTATCGTCTTTCACCACCACGAAAATTAGCAGAGCTGATAAGATGTAAAAAATCAGTACATTTTAGATTGCTTTTCGAACTCAGTAAGACGCGACATTTTAGCATCCAGCGGGAGAGACCACGTACAATATAAACATGCCATTAAGAAAAGGGAAAAGGTGGGGAAAAAACACAGCAAATATCTTCTTTTTTTTTTTTAAATAGTGAGCAAAAGAAATTGAGCCTATTATTGATGATCCACCCTTCAAGAAATTAATTCAAATGGCCAAAGCCCTTTTTATTCCACATTAATTTTTCGCCAACACCTTCTCCCTCCCCCCCAAAATGAAACCTGCCAAAGCCTCCATTACACAATGGCAAGAGCCTTGCACTGGTGACCTCCAACCAGCTGCATTCACTTTCAGAACATCTCTCTCGGCAGGAAATCTAAAGGCCTTTTAGTTAGCAAGCTAGTGTGCATTCAGAAGGAGTAACTGCAGGAAGAGCCCAATGTGCTTTGTTTCTCTGGCCTTTCTTCACAGAAAGATTAATCATCTGTGAAATGGAAACGGCAAACAGCAAGTGACACAAACTGAACCCTTCAAGCCTTTCCTCATCAGTTTTGTGGTCGTGAATCCGAAAGCTGCGTGTGGCACGGTTCTCCTTACAGGCAGGTGTTAATAAAAGGCTCTTGGGTCTGAAAGGTCAAACTCAGCTCTTCTAGGAGTAGTACATTTTAGAGTTGCCTATTTTTTGTTGTAGATAATTTATGATCATGCTTTAAATAATGCATTTGGGGGGTTCTAATTGACGCAACCAAGAATTAAGATCTTGAAAATAGAAAGAAACATTCCCTAAACCATTGAGCACACTGCATTTTTTTGCGCTTAATGCTCTGCGGTTGAAGTACATTTATAAACAACCACAAATAACATCAGTATTTACTACAGTCTTTTCTAGTCTTACAGTTACTGTACTGAAAAACAATGAAAAAGCTCTTCAAAATCTTCAGATTCTGATTTGAAACCCTCCAGGAACAGGACTCCCCACAGATTTTAACAAGGAAGGGCAAGCTAAAACTTTTAATGAAACCTAACATGTTCTGCCTAAGAATAATCACTTTTACTCTCCTATAACTGAATTTCACTCATAAATGTTTAAAAGTGGCTAATATAACACCATTTCCTACAAGGAGAAGATCAAAGTGCTATATTACAAATGCATTATGATTAAAAAAGCACTGTGCAGCTTTGCTATTAACTGTTCTTTAAACCCTAAAAGGCTTCCCATAGATCTCACTTGGCACTGCATATACAACCTTTGACAAGTAATGTAGACCATTTTTATTCATTGCCTAAAATTGTAGGCAATTATGTGCGTCACACTGGCCACCTGCAAATTCTGAATGCCTGCTCCAGTTGTCAGAGCAAAAAACTAATGTCGGAGGGGATTAATCTAGGGGGAGAGAGTCCTCTTTAATGGCTCCAGCAGGTGAAATGGCCCAGCTGGTTACTATGATGAGTGGCCAGAACAGCTTATGTAGAGACATGCAACAAGATTACACATAAAAAAGAAAACAGTGGTACCATCTTATCTTTAACCCTATGTGCTTTTTAATTTTTAATTAATCCATATAAACAAGATAAGGGAAGCAATTCTACCAATATGTACTTTTAAGATCTTTATCCTCAGCTTTTGATTAAATAGATTTATGAAAATCAACAGAATTTCCAAGATTCCTGTTCAGCAGTGAAGGAATTTTCGATTATGCACAATTTTGGGTGTTAAACTAATTCTGTAGGCACCTACCACATAGCTTTCAGCATTACAGTTCCCCCTCAATAGCAAGGCATTATTACATTTCATTTGGGATTGACAAAAAATTGACAGAAAGAACATTACAGCACAAGTTACCAAAGCCAATCTTTTAGGCTTAAGCAGTAATTAAATGATTTTTAATCACACTCTCAGGGTAACTACATAACACAGAACCTCCAGAAAATTTCAAGTATCAATGCAGCAAATAAAGTTTGCTCTTTCTAAAGCCTGTCTAAGCACATTGTTCCCTATCAGAATTTCTCTTCCACACTCATCTGCTGCCTACAGTGACATTTCTAAACACATTTTGGCACTGATCTAATTTTCCAGAGTTCTCAATTAGGTACCTGACTTGATGCTGTTTGCAACTGTTGTTCTAAAGGAGTATTACATGGCAAACTTCCACAAAGAAAGCTGACCAACAACTGAACATGCTGGGGAGAACCGACAGCTGTCTACTTGCATTTATTTTGGTTTTAGAGAGAAGGTGGCAAAGTATCAGAAAACTGTCTTTAAATAAAAGGATGGAAACTTCTAAACAAATACAGCATTTATGTCTGAAGCTGGTGAGGCAGTAAGTCACAAAGAAAAAACTGGAAAATAATTATTCTGTCAAAGCCAAATTTTCTCTGATGGACAATCTGGGCAGCTGAGCCACACAGAACACAAGACAGACAGTTCAGAAACAAAAAAGAGGGACAGATGAACTCAGATTCCCCTGCATCAATGGTGGTGTCCCATTTAAATGAGATTTAATATCATCCCTTTATAAGAAATTATTCCCACATACTTCTTTCTCACTCCACACCCCAATACCCTAAACAAACAACAAAAAGCAAAAAGCACATTTTCAGGTTGCGCCTCATGTAGCACCATTTTTAGTTTTATTAATTACTTTTATGTAGGCCTGGGGTGATACAAACTGACCTTTTCATCTTTGCTATCACTGTAACAGTCATTTAAACACATTTAATCACTACTCTAGTGAAGTCTGAGATGCTTAATAACAGAATACAGAGCAATGATCCACTTTGTTTCATTAGATCTGGCCTCCCCAGTTGCACATTTTGAGGTCAATCTGTCACGAGCAGAATGATCCACTTCTTGTTTGATGAGAGGGGTATTCTTGCTCTGTTTGTCAGCTAGCAACATCATAGCAAACACTGTTTAAAAAGCCACCAAAACCCCCTCCAAAATCCGATTTACTTACAGTTGTCAAGGCATACAAAATACAGCAAACTTAATGAATATCAAATACCAGTATTTTAAACATCAGTTATATTGCTAAGGGTATAGCCAGAAATTATTTAGCACACGTGAATACTTAGTATATTTAGCTATATGCAATACGGTGATTATAATTTATGACCTGCTCTCATTTTCCAAAGGTGGCAAGAAGTCAACCTAGAAATGCTAAGCAGGACTTTGACATTACCTCCTAACAGTATAAAATACTATAAAGAAATACATTTAAATTGCATTTAGGAGATTTATCAAGATATGCTCATGAGACACTACTGTGTACAAAAATGTGCATACATTAATAAACTCTCTGGATGGATGATAGTAATAATGTCTGCCAATGCCAAATTCTTCTTACAGCATGAGGGGACTACACTGAAGCTTGGAAAACTCACTTGCCTAGTTGGCATCAGAGAATCGTGAGCTTTTTGTTGTAAATTAGCAGGGCATGTAATTAACTTCCGCAAATTTAATAAAGAAGTAAGCAGTTGTGAGGATTATCACTTCACACTTCAAAGTGCAAGTGAATTCTCCGTGATCTTGCAGGCAGTGCAAAAGTCTCTGCTACTACAGAGAGTAACTGTGAGTACAGTATGCACTTTTTTACTACCAAGGGAGATGTTTCTGGGAAGTATGGAATGTTTTTCAGCACCTTAATACTTCCCTTCAAAACTTCCAAGATTTAATAACTGATCAGGCTCACAGTAAACACTTGAAAACAATTGTTAAAATGTTTCAATTGTCTAAAATTCTACCATTTTCACTGCTCTGCTCCTCAAAAGAGCTGTAAGGAGTACCTATGTTACCTGTAACTCTTATTTAGTTCCTTTTCTTTTTATTCAGAAATGCAACAGTACAGCATATCAATGACAAAGGTAGTAGTGAATAATTAATACATTCAGACTTCTGTAAGGAATCTGGCTCAGTGATACAAGGTATTTAATTCGAAAAACACTGCATACGCTAAACAGAGTCAACACTACCTAATAACTAGTACGTTTCAGAATGCAACTCTAAACAGAAGATCCAATGAATGTGTTTCTCATGGCGCTCCAAACAAATTATTTTCATTTTGCTAGTTATCATCTTTCATCAACAACCTAAAAAAAGACCACATTAATGACACAGATTCTGAGAATAGTAATTTACTAACAACATGAATTGTTAACAGTGACCAGATCTGCTAGATAGATTTAGTGAAAGCAAATAATGTTTTTCAATACAATAAACTCAAGTTCATACACTTGTTGGGTGGGGGATGAGGGAGGGTAGATACAGTATTTACATGGTAGAGGATTTCTCCCTTGTGAGATTGGCTGAGTAAACTTGAGGGTCAAAAGCAAATGAACTATCCTGTAATTAAAAGACTAACACAAACTTTGAGTATATAAATAGGCTGATGTCCAACATGAAAAAGTCTACTGCTATCTGTCATAATATTCAACTTATCTGTTGAAAAACAGGAGAAACACAAGAGGCTTTGAAAAAATGCCTTTACATGAAGGCATGTGCTTAAATCTTTTGCTTTTATTCTTCTTGCATTTCATATATATAATTAACAAAAAACCAAATCACATAGTACAGAGTTTTTCACACTAGCATGCAGAAATCAAATGGCTGAGAGCTGGAGTTTGACAAAACCAGTCTAAAGCTGGGTCTTATTTCTAAACAGTAAAGATCATGAAACATTGGCACAGCTTATGCAAGTTACACTACTTTACCTCCAGCTAGAAAATATTAAAGGTTAATTTTTCCCCCTAAGATACACGTTCTGTTTTAACTACAACTGTGAGAATTAAACTGACATATGCAAGAGATCAGACTAGATAATAATTACTATGCCTTCTGGCCTTCAAAATACCTACAATGTTTTTTCATATACAGATAGAGAAAACTGCTATCTGAGGTAAAAAGTACTCGTAACTAGTTCAACAGTGCTGCACCAAAAGCAATTTATTGTGCACACACCAATTTCCTTGTTGACACAAGGTGTATGGTGTGCACCATGGCCACAGTCCTTCCATTCATGGCTTTTCTTGGAAATCTTTTTCAGATCTATTTAGCGCAGCCTCAGCTCTCCGCTTTCCTGGGCAGGGGGAGGATCTGCCAATTTAAGAAAGTGATGTTGAAGAGACAAAGATTTTTATTCTTGCTTTTATTTTTATTGTCAAAACAATGTTTAGAAACAATGGTATTTTCAACGGACAATTAAAGACAAACTTCACAGTTTAAAAGAAAAAAACGTCTAGAGTTTTTCAATCGTGTTAAGTGCTTAAATAAGCTGTAGCAGCTGGGTGCAAGAAAAAGAACAAGTTAGGTACTGCATCAACTGGAGCGACAATGAGCTCCTCTGTGGTACAAAACAATGTCTAATCTCCTACAATTCCCTTGCTCACTGACTTTAATAAAAATACAATGGGAAAAGTAATGGATTTAGGACAAGTGTATTATCCTTTCTCCTATTCAATACCTTCTAACAGAGCTGGTACAAGCTGTACATGATATAAGATTTACTCAGAGCTAGATGCCAACGTTTATGAACTACAGCAAGTACTTTCACCCAAAACATCCTATAAACATTCCAGGTAATGTAATTCATGTCAATAATCCCTAAATTCTCCTGTGTGGGTCATCCTTGTGGGTTCTAAGGCATTACACATACAATTATACAGTCACTTATAGGTTCCAAAAAAAAAACCAAAAAACAAAAAAACAGGCAAGAATACAGAAAACAGCCTATCTACGAGCGATTACTTCTGGCAGTTCATAAACTCAGAACAGAGAAATTTCACTGGACAGTAACATGAAACATCTTCTGCAGAGTTCCACTAAACTTGTCATTCTGCGTTAGTCGACACACATTTGTTTCAAATAAATCCATCAGTGAATGCATTTGTTCTAGATACGCATTGAAAAAGGTGTCTTTTCCAGAATACAACTATTCATATATGGAGGTATTCTGCCATAAGTATGTAGTATTTAAAATGGTACCACGGCTTGAATTTAGACATATACAGACAGACATTATTTACAAAAGTAATGACTTAAAGTCACTGTTCAAATCTGCACAGGAAAGATCAGCCTTGACACAAAGTATTTAAGGATTGACTTCTCTTTGGCTACTGATAATACCAAAAGAAATTCAAATGTGTGTTTTCATATTATGTACTTTTAAGTCAGGCTTTACTACTGATTAATTCACAAACATCTGCCATGAATATTTTCCTGTTACATTCAAAATGTTCTCCAGAATGAACTTTAATTTTCTCTAAATACCACATTAAGCACAGTAAATGGTCCACTAAAGATTTTAGGCCTAATTATATGCATTAAGAATATAAATATTTTCTCAATTCCCTATGATTTAACATTTAAGTTACTAATTGTAACAGCCATCGGCAGAAAGTATGTCAACAGTGTATGCATATGCTGCTCCTTTCCTTCCATCTCCAGTGGAACAAATCAGCCTCTCAAACTCTCCTCACAAAAGGAGACCAAAGAAACTGGCAAGGAAAAAATAAAAAACCACAATTCATTGCTGTATTTATCTTAAACTTGGAAAGCAAGAAAGGTGAAAATTCCCAACTGACATCATCAGTTAGAGGAAATAAGAGTTCATCCATCCGTGAGAACTCTGGTGAGCACTTGCAGCACAAGGTCAGCAAATTCTGCTTGGTGCCATACCATTCATCAGAATATTGCAGGAAGGAAAGATTTTCAGTCTGTTTTCACCTAGTATATATTGATAATGAAAAGAAACTGAATCTACCAGCTGTCCACTGATTGTGAAATATTTCTCAAACCATATTGGTTACTTTAAATTAACAAGAACGACCAAAAAAAGAAAAAAAAAGAAAAAAATAAATCTTTCAAACAGTTATTGCATTATCAGGACAGGACCAAGGCATTAAATGGAATGGAGCAGCAAGAAAGGGATTAAAGCTACTTAAAACATCATTAGGAGGATTTTGCTTTACTCCTCACAGTACACATATGTTGACAGACCCTTGTACTCTGTGATTCTAGATGGTTCTGGTATCATTACATTAAAAAATGAGTCTCTAACTTGGTCTTTTCATAATTGCAATCACTTTAGCTCTTACAAAATGTGTTTGATTTGAAAAACTAATCTTATTTTAAAGTTGACAGGCTTTAACAGTGTCATTTAGACACCTCACAGGACTTGTAAAAGCCCTGCTTTCAATGGAAAACTGGAAGTTCAAGTGCAGTGAACACTGATCCTGACCTACTTTAAAAGCCACCTTTCAACTGAAAATTGGAAGCTCAAATACTGCAGACATTGATACTGACCTAAAGATTTTGTCTGCATATCACTAATGTCAATAATCTGCATGAAATAATATTCTTATGGTCAGATATATAAACCACATTACCATTATCACTAAGAATTTTTCTGTGCTGGAATTCAAGATTCAATGCACTACCAAAGGGCTGAAGGAATAGCCATCTACTGCAGAGGGTCAGTCTTCAAAGACTAGAACTGAACCATGCAGGAAGGGTAATGGAAGAGAATCCTACAATAATGTTCACTTAACTACATTATATTGTATTAACTTGGAGATTTCTGTCTCCAGGACTGAAAATATCACAAATCAAAAAAATATATATTTTCAAAACAAGCTTTGAAATTTGTACTTTTTGATCTATATACATACCTATTTGAATTTCACTTTGAAATCTCCTGCTGCCCAAAGTAATAGGCGAATAACAAGCTAATAAAGAAGTTTAACTCAGTATCTTACTCATGTCTCTGCAGATACCATCACCAGCCAAATTTAAAATATAATATCAAAATTACTTTGTCTGCTTTCTGAAATTATATTTGCACTGTTTTAATAAATGGAAATAATGGGGGTATTGTTATTTAATAATGTATCTTTAAAAGGTTAGGGCCAAAACAATACTTACAGGCATACTGAGCCTGAAATAGTAGTACCCTTCGTAATAGCAGACAGTCATTTCTAAGAAAGCAGTGAGAACACTTGCAAAACAGCAAAAGTATCTATGTAAAGGAAGCTATTCCAAGCCTACATCAACATTACATGTTGTTGATCTTGGACCATGTTGTGTCATTGATCTTAAAGTAGAACTTGAGAATTATTTCATTGATGGCTCCTTAACAGTAGTTGGCTATTTTATTTCTGCTGACAGGAGATTGAGAAATCAATTCTCTGAGAGACAGGACAAACAGTTAACACTGTGTTCACCTGCAGAGCCATGTCACTGCACAAAAGTGAACTTACCAACTATATGCAATGTGGGCTTACACCAAGGAAAAATAATAATTAACAAGTTAGAACACAGGTGCAAGAAGGTGGGCAATCAAATACAAATCTCAGATTTAAGAACTGTTGACTGACACAGACTGAAAATTTTCTATTTTTTTTTCTCTCCTAAACCTTTTGGAGATTTCAGACTATCAAGTTACAGTTGTGGAGTCTTATTTATTACAGCCTCTCTGAAATCAGTAACTTTGCTTTCATATTAAGGTTATTTGTTATATTCAGCAAACTTCCAAAGGAAAAACATGCTTGACTAAGATCAACGTTGTTCCTTTTCTTTCCTCACCTTGTTCTTCTTTCCCTAACCTTATACAATACTCTTTCTCAATAGATCTCAAAGTGCTCTCAAAAAAAAAGGGGGGAAAAAATGAAAAATGCAATGCAAGTGCTAGATGTTTTTGTTCACCAGAGGAAAGCAAGCCAGTGAAAGGTCTGAAAGTGACACAGGTAAGAAAGCTTGCAATATCTTTATCTGAATGAATCACAGAACTTTCACAACTTCTAAGAAATTCTCAAGTGTCTTTACCTTAAATTACTCCCAGAAGGATGGGAAAGGAAAACAATGAAAAGGAGAGAAACTAAAATTTTAGCATTATGCCTTTAAAACAAAGCAGAAACCATGTCAACCTTCAAATACCATGTTTTCCCCTTATAACCTCCTAGTTCTCCTGAAAGGGGAAATGACTGGAAACACTTGGGGCATAGACAAGAGCCATTTGTTGCATACCTATGCTATGGAAAGAACAGAATATCAGCAACAGCTATGTACTATACTGGTAGATAACTTTAAAAGGCCAATCTCAAGAAGTTCTCTCCCAGCTCCCCCCTTCCTCCCCTTTTTTCCTTTTTTGAAGACAATCCTTTTGCAAAAAGTATGAATTCCAGCCAATGCAGTCTCTTAGTGACTTTTCTGCTCTGGAAAGGGGAAGCCTGAAACAGTATCCTCAGGCTGCATTACACTAATTACATTACAAACTGTGCTGGACGGGGAATCCTCTCTGTGCCTAACAAGCTAACCACAAAACTTAAGTCTGTTACTTGGGAAGTACAGAATGATCAAACAGTCAAAATACACTCCTAACATTTGGCTACTGCTTTAGGGAGGCATAATCTTTAACTATTTTTTTCCACCAATCCCATACAGGTCTCCTAGTCATTTACCGCAGAGTTAATCACACAGTATACTATATAAAAGCAACCACAGGTCTTCTGTGCAGTGCAAGACATTAAAGGAAAAAAGGCAAAGCAAACTGTACAGAAGTGCCTCACAATGCAGTGGCTCAACACCTAAATAAACCCATCTGGTGGCTGGAAAAGCCAAAGAATGGCTATAGTCTTAGAACTACACAAATGTATTTATAGAAGCTGTGTAACTAGGCCTAAGTATTGATTTACCAGGAAATGTAACTAGAGTTTTCGCAGGCCTTTGTTATAAAAAAAAAAAAAAAGTCCGTTTTACTAAGGTCTACTGTCTATTTTACAATTCAAGCATACAATCCACAAAAGAAGACAAGGAAGAAGATCCAAGATCAGCAGGACTCCAAGATATGATGCCCCACAGCATGTCCCTGAAGAGATTCCCTAGTGACTGCAGTTCCTACGTGCAGCCTTTGTCTCAAGGAGAGCATTAATTTGTGCCTTTCCATTCTGTTCAGCCACCTCTTTCCATGAAACAAAGGAATTTAATGCCTTTGAAACCTCTATTGTTGTTGACAAACTCAACAGACTGGTCAAGCGTAACAGCTGTTCCTGAGAACAGAACTGGTGAAGCAACATCAAGAACCTAGTGTTTTCTGTGCATGTGTTCATAAAGAAAGGATAAAAAAAACCCCAAGAGATGACAGGAAGTGTAAGTTACAAACACAAGATGACAAAGTAATTTTGATGAGTGAATTACAGATAAAGGAACAGTTATGAGATTGAAGGAACAGGCAAAGAAAAGAGTGAGAAACTGAAGCTAGGAAAAGAGATGTTATCAATACAGATTTTCAAAGTATTCTTTAATTAATTTAAATTGCATTTCTACACCTGAGTTTATTTATGCCTCCCTTGAGAATAATCTGACACTTTCTGTTTTCAAACATACCAACTTCCTTAGTTGTAAAATGAGTAAGAGCAGCTCTGACAAACGACAGTAACTGGACTTGCCACCCACTACACTTACATGATGACTACTAAGAATTTTATTTAAAACACACTTCAGTTACGTTTCTTTGCAATCACAAAAAAATGCTGACTTCTTCCTTAGGCACAGGAAGAACACAGGAGTATGATATAAAACCCTCAAAGCATCTAGAGACTCAAAAACTGGACAAGAACATCTCTATCATGAGGACCTGAGCTGTTTCCAAAGACGAAAGCAAGTGGAAAGAGCTCAAGACTGGCACAGAATGGCATCACAACACTCCTCATTTTCATCATCTCATACCATGTAAAATTTAGCCTCACACTGAACTTTGAATTCGCTAAGGGTTTTTGCTTGCCTCTTTCTTTAAGACAAATTAAAAGGCAAAAGACTGTGTGGATGCTATTTGAAACTGTAGGCATAATCTCCACTGTTCCTCTAAGCAGGTGCAACCTTTTGTAAAAGATAAAAATCACTGCCCACACACACCCAAAGCTGGGCTGACACATCAGATAAGACCTTAAATGAAGTATACTTGCTCCTCTCACTCTGGGCTTATGTGAAAGCCTTCAAATCATCCAACAGCAACTATTTTTTTCTGTCTTAGAACAACCAGGGAATAAATATGTTTCAAGCCTAAAAAAACTAGTTCTTCATCAACAGAAGCTACCAAAGAAGTTTTTCTCAACAGTGCATCAAGAAAATGAACATTTTGGAGAGTGATGGTTACTTTCAGTTCTTATTCACTCCCAAACACTAGGTAGGGCCAACAAATTTCATTACACTTCAATGCTGACAAACCAGACCAATAGCACCGATAAGACCATGTTTTTCTTAGTATTTCTATCTGAAAAGACATGGGAAAAAACAGTATTTTTTACTACCTTAACAAGCCTAAATAGTCTATTTCCATACCAATACACTGTGGTAATAAATACAGAATGTACTTTATATACCACCTGAAATATTTATAGAAGATTAACAAAATAAGAAAAAATAATAACTAGCCCACTGGCAAAGTGTAGCAGACTCAAAAGTCAAGTGGCAGTAAAATAATAATTCACAAAAATCTACTATGAAGTTGGTAATTATTATACATTTCTAATTTCCAAAGAAACACCACTACTACCCTGTGATAATTGAGCTCATTTAAGCAACGTTCCACAACAACATTCTAAAATTTCAACTAGCAGCCTTTATTTAATATGCACTAAAAGACAAAGTGCAACCACACCAAAAAAATGCATCCATTTGATGGCTACAGGAATATTAGTATGAATACCAGACTAGAACTTAGAAGCAACAATAATTCAGAAGTGATTGCTGTACTATGAATGACAACTAAACACTCATTCAAGTTTCATGAAACATGGTAATTCTCACACAAAGCTGTGTCAGCAAGAAAATAAGTTAAATTTAAAAAAATACAGTTAGCTTCATCACTGAAATTTTACACGGTCAACATATCAAAGAATTCATTCTAATAATTTTTCATTCATTCTAATAAATTTTTTCAATTTTATCTCACAATAAGTGCTTTAAAATGCACGTAAAATAGCAGTAGTGCTTCATATTACACATATGGGAGATCAATAATGAAACCCAACAATATAAAAATTTCAGTTCAATATATAAGGTGCTTAATGACCTACTTTTATAGGTCATATACTTATACTTACATATTCAGGCTTTAATTTCTTGTCTCCTCCTCTTACAGCTACTTTTTCAAGCTTGTCTATACTCTGCATGATCAGCTCCTCATCTTTAAGTCTGAGTTCCTCATGGATTATTTCAATGTCACGAACAGGATCTACACTTCCTTCAACATGAGTGATATCATCATCTTCAAATGCTCCTAAAACAAAAGAACACTTTAACTACATATTGAACTAAAAATACTAGAAATATATATTTACAACATACTATTAAGAGTCACATGAGTTTGAGATGAAAGAGTAAAGTCAGTAGGTCTGTCACACTTCCCCAGATACAAATGTCACCTGCAATATTTTGTACCATACTGGTTTAGTCTGTTAATTTATTTATCTGCTCCAGAATCCAAAGCTTTATACAGATACATACAAAGCACAGTGCTTTCCCATTTTAGGAAAGCACTTAACACATCTTTCTTTAAGAGTTTCTTCTAAATAGTTTCTTTAAGAATTTCTTCTAAAGGCTAGAGCACTTTCCTTAAAAACGGTACCACTGTATTCAACAGTATCTAACCTAGCAGCAGCAAACACAGCAGCTAAATTGAACATCACAGAACATTTTAATATAAGCAGTAATGACTAAAAGACTCACGGAAAGAAAACCTTACAAATCACTCTGGCAGCTCTCACTGGCTGCCCAATTTTATGCATTAAGAAAAAAAAAAAAAGAAGTTCTAGACAAAGAATTCTGAAGTTCTGAATGACTCTTAGTGTTTCCAAGGGAAACAGGGCTTAGAAAAAAAAGGCCTGAAATCATCTGGCAGACCTCGTCCCTGTTTCAATCTACTTTATCACTGTGGTTCTGACGGTGATTAGATAATGAACCACTCAGACACACAATTTACACAGCAGCTAATTTCATCGGCCTGATTTGAGGGTATGGTTTTTAGGGGGCTATCAAAGAAGCAGATGAAGGTGCATTTGTCATATATGAGTGACAACCATTCACACTATCTGAACAAAATGGTGCTGGCCCTTATTAGAAACACATGCTATTATCACATATTTAAAGTGCAGTTGAAGCCATAATTTCAAATTGCCAACTGGAAACATAAGGGTAAAACAACCAGATATTACTGAAGCATGTGTGCTGACTTCATGCCCTTCTGAAGACAGTCTGGCAACATAAATCAACTAGATTTTAAATTATCAGATAAGCAGCATCACAAAAAACCACCCCATCCCCTAAAACATCAACACATAATTTTAAAAATTGAGGTATTAACAATTAAAAATAGTCTATTACTTAATCCTGCATCAATTTTCAGAGTATTTGCACGCCTATCCTGTAACATTAAAGATACGCCTGAAATATCAACAACAAAAATAATTTTAATATTACCAAAATGAAAGTCAACTGATTGTGTATATGGGGGAAAACCCTCAAGGCATTTCTTGTACTAAATATAAGGCAGGAAACAGTAAACTACAAACAGATCCTTAAATGATATACAGAAAGCTGGGATTCTTTGTTGTCATGCACATCTTAAACTTCATCTTTTCTTTTAACTTACTAAAAACAGTTGTTTTAGCAATAAAGATTCTACATCAAAACACAGGGAACACAGGTTTGAAACACTGTTGACAGTCGAGCGTCAAAATCATTTTCACATAAACTTATGAAAAGTCTTTAAAACACTGGTTACCACAAGTTCTCTCTCATCAGCTGTTTCTCTCCAAAGATCATTAATGAGCTCCTCTGGTACAAGAAAAATCACTTCAGCAATAGATCTAACTCTGATGCTGGCCATGATGGGAGAACAGTCTGCTCTGCCAAATGGAAACTCACTGCACTAACCCATACCAATGCCAGGCAATTAATGAAGAGATACTATAGCTTTTGCCTTTCATAAATCTGCATCTGCACACCTGACTCCATGGGGCATGGGCTGTTCAGATGAACACATACTAGAAAATATATTTAAGAGCTTTGTTCTGATTTACAAGTAAAATACTGAATAAAAAGAGGGGTGGGAGAGAGGAAGGGGATTGGGAAGATGTGACCATACACATAGAAGAACAGTCTACCTGCCCAGCCTTCTCAACAGATAAGTGATATTTCTGCAGCTAAAAAAAGTTTATCTTTTTTCCTTGTATCAAAAAAAAAGTGTCCATTACCATCTAAATAATACATTCTCATGTCGTTTACATCTTCCTTCTGCATTTGGTATCCTTAGGTTTAAAAAACAACAACAAACACACACACACACACTGTTAAAGCCAGGAGAAAAACTCCACGACTACAAAGATCTCACATTTAGAACATAAAAAAGTAAACAGGACTTAAGGAAGAATGAAATTTTTTTCCCTCTAAAAGCAAGTGCAAAGCAAATTAGTCAGTAATAAGAAAACAACTTATAAATTAGTTATATTTTTCCATTTTCTTCAACAGTAAAATACTTCTCCAGCAATTATCTTCATTTCTTCACATCTTTCCCACTGTTTTTCACAAAAAAAGTCCAGTTCTTTATTCACCCAAAACCAATTACTTCAGTGTAATTCCACTCCTATAAAACTGGATTTTACCTTTACATTTTACCTTCACTTTCTTCTCAGACCACTAAATGTTTTAACTCATGTACACGTCAATGTTCTGCCAGAGTTTTTTTCAAGTCTCCCCCTCCCATCAGCTGTCCCCACGCCTGTGTCAGCAGCCATCTGCAGCTCAGACAGGCAACATAAATGACAGATCCACCACGTCTGGCAGTAGGCAGTTGCTTGGTCAGGTAAGGAGCCCTCTCCACTTTTCAATTTCCCATTCAAGGCAATAATTTAGCTTTCTCTCCTCCCTCCTCACTAGGTTGCTTAACTCTTCTCATGCAAGAAATGAACACTAGTTGCATAACCCTTTAAACTGCTGGACTTTGAGCTTACTTCTTCTAAATGTAGAATTGAAAATAAGTGCATTTTCCTAACTTGGAAAGGAAAAAACTGTCAATGGGTATGCTAATAAAAGTCATAAAATTCACTTCTAAATGGATATGAAATCAAATAAATTAATTATGGCAGATTTTTTTTTTTTCTCTTCAGTTACCAGGAACACTTAGAGGACAGAAATTTAAACTTCCCATTGAGACAGCCACAGTCCATCAAGAAAATAGTAGGTATAAGATTTTGTATACACAAAAGGTCAAACTAACATTAATGTCCAGATTTTGGCATAAACTGAGAGACTCTTCTTGATAAGCAAAAGGCATTGAGTTTATTTGTGAATCTCTTCTTTAGGGTTTGTCACTGCTGACTTCAATCATCAACCTAAAACAGATCAGCCCCTGACTGACGACTGAGCCAGAATTGAGAAAGTGGGATAATCAAGGGAGAAGGAAAGGCAAAGAGAGACAGACACTGCCATGATAAGAGAGCCTTAGTTGTAACTTGGTCTCAGTATCAGTGTGGTGTGTATCTTGGGCAATTCATTATTCCAGCATCCAGCCTGCTTCATACTGATGGTCTAGCACAAATCACATTGAGCATTGTAGGGAATTCAATTCAATTCTGGCCTTCAGAGCTGAATGCAGACATAGCAAGTAAGAACTGGTGGTAACCTTCGGAATTAGGCGTGAGAGATGAAATCTCTTGGGAAAAAAAGTACAACTGCGAGAAATTATTCTAATATCTTAACTTTGTCAATGTTTTACCCAGTCCCTGGTTTAAAAAACAATCTATATAAAAACGTAAAGAAGTACGAAAAAAGGATTTGCAAAACTGATTCAAGAAATGCATGCACATTAGTTGCAACTTACAAAGGTGAAAATATCAACAATAATATCAATCTACAAATCTTACTTGATATAGATTTTTAACAATATCTTGTTATTTATGAATACGTCTCTCTGGCTTTGCTTTATTAGTGAGTGAAATTCGTCAGTGAAGCAAGGCCTTTAACTTTCTTTTATTAGGGATGATAATATGATAAGCCTTCCTTCCCTCCAGCATATACAGCAGCAAAACAGAAATCTCAAAGGCTCTGTTTTAAAATACAATAAATAGGGGACTGAGACTGACGTCACTGTGCAATTAAAGATAGTGCAACACCTGTATGATGAACAAGACACACAAGGTAGACACGGGCCATGAGTAAGCAGAAGTATTAGTACTTGATATTGAGCACTATGTAAAGAAACAGCCTGTTGAAAGCAAAAAGGACCCACTAAAATATGCTGAGTTGGAAGAAGCAGGGAGGATGGGCAGTAGGTTTTGAGATGCAAGATGACAGCAAACACGAGAATTTCAGTTCTCTGAGGGAACAGGTAAGATTATCTTGAGTGTCACACAAAAAAAGTGCCAGTTAGTTTATAGACAAGCAGCGCTCTGAAGCAGGCGAATGAAAAATTAACGTTGACAAAGCGATGCTGATACTGGCTTGGCTGACACTGAATCAGTGAGTAAAAAATAAAGAGGAGAGGACGAAAAGGAGATCTGGTAGTCTTATTTTGATCTCAAGCTGATTACTAGCTTGAGAGATCTTGGTAGAAAAATGAGGGTGGGAAAGTTCCCACTAATAGGGCATCCAGGTGCAGAAGAAAAGAAGCATCTCTGTGTCAACACAGGATGGCCAACTGGGAAACCCTAACCAGTAATTTTATTTATTATTTTAAAAACCAATTACAATTCTCTGGTGTCTCACATATATCACCAGAAGTATATTTTTATCAAAAGTTAGTCAAAGAAAGTCTAATGATATCCAACTCTTTCTTTTCTATTTTAAGGTCCTAGCTATAAGGCTTTTTTCAAATAATCTCCCAGAAAATGCTGATTGATTTGCACTCTATCTTGAAAGATACACCCCTGCTACTTCCTTTCATGTGAAAGAACAAAGACTATAGAGTTATAAACACGAAGCTTGCTGTAGGTAAACAAATTTGCTGTGGTAAATTCCCACATTGTTTTAGTGGCATGCAGATATTTCTATTATAACTAGGCAAGTATTTAGATAGGAGAATAGTTGAGCGTAACACAGCAACAGAATTCATTTTGCCATCTAACAGCACCAAAAATAGTGACTTAACCTGAAGTTACTAGAAATGAGGAGCTTGGAAATGATCACTGCCACATTCAGCTCACTCTTCTGTTGCCAGTGGGCCCAAATCTAAAGGATTTTTCAGTTCAGGGAAGGATTTACCTTCAGCCGAGCACTTTATTTGGGTTGTTGGGGTCCAAGTGTGGTGTGCTCAAAAATATTTCAAAAATGGGTATAAAGAATTAACATGGTGATAACTGATTCCGCACTTTGCTTTTGAGTGATACTAGATAAAAAAGATCCAGAAAACAGAACAACTGGCTGGAGAAGGTGTGAAGCCTGTCTCTCTCTTTCCCCTGAGAAAGAGCATGAACTGTCTGTTTGCCAGGTCTTGATGGCAGCCAGGACACACAGACTACATCTTTTCTTCACGTGCAAAAGTAATAGCAGATAAATATGTATACAGCACAGCAATAACAAATGCCACATTTTAAACGGTATCATCTAATGGCACGCACATTTCTTTCTACTTCTTTCAAGAATCAGCTTCAAAATTCTTTGACAAAATTTACCTCTCAGTCTTCAGAGATTTTTGCATTGCTTATGTTATACCTGTCAAGATCTGATGACTGTATGTTATGTATTCATCTGAACAGAACCACTACACTTAGTTACAGGCTATCATCAACCAATTCATTCTCTTGCTAAAATCAAGTCATCCAATTACTCCTTGACTAATCAAGGCTGTTTTGGCTTTTTCTTTTTTCAAAAGGTACTCAACAGCATAAACAGTTCACTTACAAGAAATGGAAAGGGGCTAATCAGCAGAATTATTGTTTTGCTGCCACAATTTGCAGTATTTAAATGTAGTTGCTGATTGGACTGAAAGTTTTATGATATAGCATATCAAACTAGTTTGACACAAAACCAAGGCTGCCTATAGCCTAAACTTTAATGTTTCTAGCTGCTCCAAGCTGCCACCGAGATGCTACAAACCAAATCAAAATAATACTACTAGACTTATCTTATTCTGCTCCTAATTACAATTATGGAAATTAACTAATATTTTCAAGATTAACTTATATTTGATATATCAGTTGCTTCATTTCTTTAATTATCCTTAACTTTAAAGTAAAATGGAACAAAACATATGTCTAATATTAAGCTCCATATAACAGCATTTTGGTGTCTTATATTCAATTATAAAAGGTAAGCAATTGCGCTGGTATATGTTATGCTGTAATTAAGAGGGATATTTACAATTCGACCAGAATCTGAACTGCGTCACAAGCTGAAACTCCCATTGGTGTTTAGGGTAACGACCAGCCTTTTTGTCAGTAAGCTATAAGAGAATGTTTAATAACACCACGAAAACCCAGACCTGCAGAATAATTGATACTTGCACTTCCTCTCCAGCATACATTCAACAACTATTATCAAAAAGAGCTCCTCATCACAGACTGATACGGCACATCACAATACACATACATACCCTGTTATAAGCCCTGAATTAAATGAGCAATAGTATCTCTCTGGCCACTTACTGGGGTGGGAATGGCGGAGAGAACAAAAAGAGATAAAATAGGGTAACTTGCGGGAGGGGGCTAGAAGCACAGCATTTCTTTGAGCAATGAAAAGAAACAAGACTACAAGTGTCAAAAAACATTAAATTATAAATAATATCTGTACTTAGACTGGTTTGACATGCTGTCACCAGTATTATAAAGAATCAAACAGTAAAAAATGCCGCTCTTTCTGACTGAGGTACATTTAACATTATAGAATGTATTAAACTCTGATGATGGTACATTTTACTATGCACACTCATGATTAGAAGGGCAAAAGAATACTGTCAGAGTCAACATTTTACAGCTTCTTAAACCTAGTGTGTGTTAACAAAAAAACAACAAGTAACGTAGGTTTAGCATGTTTTCCCTTGCAAGCTAATTTCAAGTGATATTAATCACCTGTAACACAAACCTAATATTCTTTAAGCAGAGTAATTTTCAGTTGAAGAAGGTGCACCTGCCTACATCTTCAACATAAGCAAAATCAAGTACAAAAAAAACATTAAATAAAATGCTGTAGTAAACCTTGACTTCTGAAGAAAGAATTTTTTCAGACATCTTTTGTGGCTTTGTTTTGTGCTACAGCCCTTTAAGTTTTGTCTTCATAAAGCCCTAACTAGTTGTAATCACTCGCAGTCTAATTGTGGACATTTATCTGCTTTTCTTATGCATAGAACATAGCTATTAAAGCTGAATGGTGATGGTGTGAAGTATAGGTTAAATTGGGTGAAATTAAAGCAAATTACTCTGGGATGTGGAACTCTGAAAATAGAAACCGCCAATGATTTGCAACCCTCTTGATGATCAGCTTCACAGAACCCTAAATGACAAGAAAACTTACATATTTTAAAGTTAACTAGTTTTTTTTAAAATAATATGTATAAATTTATTTAAAATGCAAGCAGTCACTGTGGCAATAATTATTTTGTTTTACCTGCATCACAGAAATATAAGAAAAGGTTTTAATTCCCATTAAAAACACTTGTTTTTATTCTCAAGTTTAGCTGATTTTTAGCAACATAATACCAGTTTAGAATATTGGTTGCAGCATTAATTACTTTGAACACAACGGTACAGTTTATGCATACCATATGGCTGCACAGACACAGGATGGTAAAAGCAGCTGCTTTGGGCACTCTTGACTGGTGCAGTACTAGGACTCAAATTCATTACTCACCTATGTAAACGATAAGCAGCTACATTTACTCTGCTGAGCCCTAATACCGCATCAGTCAAGAGAAGGCAAATCAGGCACCTCACCCCAAAAGTCTGAAATAGCGGCTGAATGGCAACCCTTTCACTATTAAATCTATTGGGAGTATTTGACAAAAAAGGGCAAGTCTATTTCTGCACCAGCAGACACACAATGAGAGCATGCAGCAGCAATCCAGGATTTTAAATGACTGTAGTATCAACTTCTTGAGCATACAAAGAATTCGCATTTGCATAAAAGTACTCATCAAGCAAGTACTGCACAAGGTCAGAGATGAGAATTATAACCTCCCCAGAAAACACTGAGGCAAAGCAATTCACTTCAGGACACGTCAGTTGGCAGAAGAAACCATGACTCTGTTCCTAGTGGAAGCAGTTTTAACAGAGAAAGTTGTTACCAAGACAGTCACTCCAATGAGCTTATCTGTAAAATCCTGTTCCAGAGCCCTTACCCTTGAGTCTGTCTGAAAAATATTAGTGGCATATTTCAGATGTAAAATGTGTTTACTTGCCATTACTCTTTCATCCTAGTACCACTGGGATGTAGTCAACACTCTGCAGGCACAACCTTCTACCTGCTGAGATTTGCTATCAAGTTGGTCACACAGGGTAAAGGACATTATTTGACAGCTGAAGAAATAAATCTTTGAGCTCTTCATGTCTCCATTTGCAGAGGGTTCACTCTGACTGTCCTTGATCATATATTTGACATACTATCACTGCAGTGTCCACCAAATAGTCCTTGGAACAAATTCCTTGGTCACTCTTCTTGCAACACACTTTACTCAGGATCACAGCGCATAGTAATTTGCATGAACTCATTATCAGAGGACATTAGGAAAGGCAGTACTCGATGTAAAACTTTCTGAAGATAGCTGACATATCCCACAAATTGTTTAAAATAAGAATTCCCTAGGAAAAACTAGCTTCTCTGTGCAGCTTTTTTCAAAATGCAACTATGTTAATCGGAACAAGAAGAGGCATTTGGAACATAGCCTGGACCACTGCAAAAAGTTCAAAAGCCAAAACGGCTTAAGAATGCAAACATTTGCTCCAGGGACATGTGCTCTTGTCAACCTGAGTTTAGCCATGCTTTGCCTTCATGTTACTTTCTGTTCTGATGACTGAAAACCTTCTTTTGTTCAAGTTCTGAAGCGAGGCAAACAGGAAGAATGGAGAATCTCTGCAGCATCACCCTCCTGATGAGCGCTCCCATGGCACCACTGCCTGCACAGAGGACAGTGCACACAGAAAGGTCTGCCCACAAACATCAGTGGGTAACTTTTAACATGCCTCTGTGTACTGCATATCCAGACTGTCTACAGAAGACAACGTTCCTACTCAAAAGTAGACTGGAACTTACGGACTTTTGCAATCTGATGGCATTGTAGAAAAACATGGTTCCTAAGCAAAAAACGTGTGGAAAGTAGAAATACGACTATATGTACAACTGCCTAGTCATATTACTTCCACTATCACCATCTCCGTTGTGCATTTTACCCCTTCTTTCTGAAGGTCAATCATCAAGGCCTTCTCTTTAGGAATACTCAAGTGTCGAGCTCTACAGCATCAGTCTTAATGCGAATTTCTGAATGTCACCATAACGAAATATAATTGCTAACAATAACTGTGTTTTTAAGTAATTGTATTTACACATGAATAGCAGCTAGCAGCCATCAGAAGAAACCCACAGGGCAGTTCTATCTGACCTTGAATGACCAGATATACAGAAACATTTTACTTATTCAAGGACAATTTATTTGGGTCACAGACTGACTATGTCAAAGATTAAGAAATATCAAAAAACACTTGAGCCCTGAGGTTTTTACTGGGTCTGGCATAGCACCTGCATAGCAGTTACCGCAACTGTACTCCTACTGAACCACTCTAGATTCCTAATACTGCAGACAAAGTCCAAGCCATTGAACTCTGCTGACCTCTCCTTGGCTCCTGTGCAAGGCCAGCTCAACTCTGTTCTGCACTCTTCATCACCTTGGAGGGTTATTAGTCTTTGTAAAATAATGAACAGAGAATGAACAGTTCAGTTCAGCACAGAATGCAAAATTAAAACCCTTCTAGAACCTACAAAGGGTGTAAAACTGTTTCAAGGTGGCAACTTCTCAAAAACATTTAAAGCAATGTCTTAAGCTACATAAATATACCTAGACAAAACTCCCTAATGGCAAGTTTTCAGCTCCAAGACGCTAGTTATCTAAGCAGTTCCCAAATATTCTGAAACTTAAAATCATAATGTTGTTATGATAAGAGCACTACAAGCTGTCAAACTTCTTGCAGTGCCTTATAAAAATGGCTTATGGAATTTTGCAGAGTGGGGAAAAAATGTTATGTTTACAGATCACTGTTTACATAAAGATTAAGTGAGCTTTTTAAATGGGAGATGTTAACAAGTGATGAGCTGAAACAAAGAACCTTGTTCTCCACATCCACAAATGTTCTTCCTTTGAGAATGAAGGTGAGGCGGAGTAAACATTGAGGAAAGACTAAGCAATGTATAACAAAAGTGAGAGTTGATGAGGATGTAAAACAATCAAAAATAGTTTTATAAGTGCTGTTATATATGTATATGGCCTACATAAGTTCGCAATGAAGTACTGTGTTGCTAAGTGAATAAAATATCTTTAAAAACAGAAGGAAAAAACCTTTCAGTAAATTTACCTTATGAAAATGTGCCTCACCATACAGCCTTCCCTCTAGACATTCTGGCCCACATTCATGACATAATACATAGACTTAATGCAAAAGTAGCAATAAAGTTCATCCAGATACATCTTTTGCAAATCAACTCAAATTTTACAAATGCTATCTGGTTTCTATTAATAAAAATACTGTTAATAAAATTAAATTGTTAGCTAGTTAAGAGACGATTTGTTCTTCATACATGATTTTTCCACACACAGTGATTACTTTTCAGGAAACTAAAGATGATTTCATAGTTCTTAGAACCTCACCTAATGATACAGTCTTGGAATCACAAGAAACACCAAATGATTTTTTTTTTTTTTTTTTTTTAGAAAAGCACCTGAAACACTAGAAGCAAAAAGGTAACATATAAGTTGCATCTTATTTGAAATGCTAGACCTGATAAAGAGGGTTTGCAATATTTCCTGTTAGATATTCAAATCTTAATGTAACAGTTAAGCACACAAAACTCAATACTAATATTTTACTTTGGATGTCAGTCTTTTCTTCATAAAACTCAAAACAGCATCCCAACAGAAAACTAAGTATATTACTTGCTACAGATTGGCTGAACAGCTACTTGGGAATAAGAGACCTCATTATTTTGTACATTATTTCAGTGAAGGAATCCCTAACACTCAGGGATTTGCTTTTCTTTCTAGTAACATTTTACTTCAATGACAGCTACATTGTGGAACGTGTCAGTTGTGTTCTGTAACTATCTGGCACCATCTAGTAGCCAGTGGTGTCTTCTTTACCATTAACAGAACCTGTGACAAGGGTGATACAGCACAGCTTTGCAAGAAGCAGCAACACAAACTTCTTTATCCAAATCTCATATGGTTAAGTCAACGTTTTATGCTGAATTAGGTAAGGACAGCTTTAGTTAGTAGCTACTTGCACACTAAGCAAATACACTCTGCCTGCCTTGAAAAAGCACACTTAAAACTTCTGTTTAGTGTACGTTCAAGTTTTCAAGTAATTTAAGAATCTGCTGGCAAATTTTAGCAATCGTTGACAAAACACATTGCTTTATGCAAACAGTTTCCATCTATTCCCTTTCACTATCCTGAAAACACACAGCCAAGTTAGAAACTAAGAAAGAAAACATATGCTTTGATTCACTTGAATCCTGGATATACAGGGTGGGGTTTTTCCCATGATTGTCAAAGCACAGTGTCTGGCAGGCCCTAAAACTCGGGGCAGGGGGGGGAGGGAGGGGGGCTGAGGGGGTGGAAGAGGGTGCCAGGCAGCAATATTAAGTGTATTGAGGCTACTTCATTACATTCCTGAGATGTGACCAGGTAGAAATCTTTATTTCCAAGAGTTCTACTCCTTTAGCCTGCAAGCAAACACAAATACACAGCCCTGTCGTTCTGCTCCCTGCAAAATAAATATATAAATGTGATACTTTTGCAACATCTAACCACAGCTTTTTAAGCTGAAACAGTTCTTCTCCTTTTACTTTAGATGTCAAATCCATCACAGAAAAGAATTTTGTTTTAAAAAGAGTTCCTCAATGAAGCAGTTCATTTCTCTGCCATTTAGCTCACTGTATTTTTACAAGCACCAGGCTGAGCAAACTATGATTGAGAGAAGCCATCTTATGCACATTGCTGTTGTCCCACATCATTCAGAACAAACCTTTTTAGATCGTTAACTACCACAGGAGTGCTGATTACACAGGCACCAGCAATTTCCTAACCAATGACCACCTGAACAATGATGTGTTCAGCTTCTCAGACCCTGAAGCCTTTCAGAGGTGAATCATTTCACAGTTTGGAACTAGATCTCCATAGCAACTTCCCTTTGAGGGTTTTAGAATCACCATCCCGTAATTCTATGATCATCAAGCTCAACCATTCCCAATGGTTCTTTTCACAGCAGATGGAAAAGGAAGCCTTGAAATTTTACAGTCTATTTCAAGCAATTCATCTGGCAGCCTATTAGAATTCAAAATATTTCGACCTTCAATCACAAAGCATGTTATCTGAAGCTGTGGTGATCTCAAGTCAAGACAAGCAGACGTTTTAGTCTAATCATCCATGATGAGAAGAGACTGACAAAAACTCTTAATTCAACCACCATCAAAATGCTTATTTTAACTGCATGAAAGTCTTTCAACAGGCAATGAAAACACACCATGTACCATTTTATCACAACCTTCCATTCAAGGGAAATATGAATTCTGAATATTGGCATGGATCTTTACACTCCCTGACTGCTTTTGAACAAATATCTGCTTCCTAAAAGTCGGTATAAATCCAATACTACCACATTATTTTCAACAGCTGTCAAGAAAAATGATGGAAGCAAACTGCAATTAAACTTTTCATGATTGAGTACAATAATGCTGTAAATGAGTTATTTATTGATGGATCCAGTTTGTTACAGGCATCTTCTAAGAAATCCAAATCAGTTACGTCTGAGAAAAATACCAATTAAATTATGAAAACATAGCAGTGGTTAAAATCTTGAGGCAAAGCTCAGTTTCACAATAATCATAATCAGAGGGAGGTTAAAAGTTGTTTTTTCCCCCCTCTGTTCCAAATTCCCAACTAATTTCCTTCTGTTTAGAGTTAAAGAAACATTTTCCTTCTCTTAAATGTTTCACTCAACCGCTGAAATAATCCCATTGGGGGCACAAAAGCTTTATATTTGAAAATATTTTCACCTAAAGCCCAGGGTGCTTCATTCTTATTTATCAACTTTAAATATAAGTTAAATTGAAATATTTAAAAGTCTCAGTTATACACTGCTATATTAATAATGGTAGCTCATCAAATTCCCACCACTGAAAAAAAAAAAAAAAAAAAAAAAAAGGTACTCTTTTGCACCCCAAACAACTCTGTAAGGTTAACTCTGAAAAGACTTTATTGCTGTTCCTACATTTTCTTCAAAGTACAAAGCACCAAAATGTAGTAGAGAATAATCATTAACTATATAAACACAAGGTATCTGGTGACAAGAGAATCCAGAAACTGGCAACATTCCATACAAAAATGCCACCAATAGTACTTAACCAAATCAGCAGTAAGTTTAGTAAAAAGCAAAAAGTATTACCATTTGATGACTTGACAGTGAGACACTGATACTTGAAACAACTGCTGTAAAATGTATCAAACCTAAAAGAAACAACAGAAGGACCCACCAGTACCAAAGCCCAGTGTCCACTATGAACAGGGAAAAAAGGGAAAACGACAGGCATGTTACATTTTTCTAACATTTGCAGAGGCAGGAACACTTAGCTGTTTTATTTTCTTTGAATGAAAACATGAATCTTCAGTGTCTCTAAGCAGTTACTTAACTGCAAGAGCAGCCACAAATAACAGCCTCTCTACAGCATTTAAAATGCCTCATTTTATTAGGCTACAGGGAAAAACCAACCAATCAACCCCCCAGCTGACCTTATCTTCCTGTCGACATTGATGAGTCATACTCTTATTCTACTTCAAAGAATAACTATTTTATTTTTTTAAAGAGAAACTTACTGGGAAAAAAACCCCACCCAAAACTAGAAGTTCTTAAATACCACGATACATTGACTGGTGGTTTATTTTTATTGAGAGTTAATATTTTTGGCAAAGTCATATTGAAAATATCTCTGTCAAAGAAATTATGACAAAAATCTTTGGGGGAATAAACTGCAATTTTATAAATACTGTAACAATACAATATTTATCTTCATCTATTTTGTACCACTTGCAAAGTCAGTTCATGATCAGAGCAATATAGCTCCTTACACTGAACTTCCTGCAGATCTGAGGGGAGGTATATGAACATAACAACAAAATTTAACTAGGGATGAAGCTAAAATTTAAGATATAGTAAATCAAATGAAAAAGCTATGCATCAACTGAAAATGTCAACTGTTTACTTCTACATACAATCAACTGAAACAAATATGGCCTTTATTCTAGCAGTCTGAGAAAGAAACACCATGCAAAAAAAACTCCTGAGTATTTAAAGCACCATCTCCTGCAAAGACGAGAGATGAAGGCAATTATACATGAACAATATTAAAATTCTTAGTGGTTTCTAGTGTTAGATCAGTTACATCAATATGCAAATATCTTCCTAAAGGAGACAAAGAAGTTGCGGGATACATTCTATAATACTAAAAAATTTTGCTCAAAATTTTTGTTCAACTTTTTATTTTAATATGGAAGGTAATCAAATATAATCAAATATAACTGTTATCTGAAGTTAATTAATCTATAAAGCTCAACTTTTCTTTTTGTCTGTTGACCAAAAGAAACATAACCATCATTACCATGAAGTACAACCTTTTATTTAGCATTGTTCCAGCTGAAATTGAATATAAAACTGACTGTGAGCATCAAGCTATTCAAACATTTTGTTAATTAAAAAGTACAACTGTTACTGCAGCAATAGTCACTTATACGTGGAGACAAAACTACATACATGTAACTTATGTACTAGTAGTGTAGCTATTACAAAATGTATTTCAAACAGAAGCTTTTTTTAAGAAAATCTTAAGTGATAGTAAATTATAAGTATCTTGCATTGTACAATTAGACTGTCAGCAAAGGATGCCTATTAGTAACACATATGCAAATCAGCAAAGAGTTACATCTTTACAATCTATTCTATGATTATGCACAGTTAAGATTCGAAGTATTTTCATGGTATTTTAACAGATATTTCTTGTAAATAGTAATTTTAAAAATTGAGGAGGCAATTCTTAAAATTGTCTTCATATATTAAGAATGAAACTGCATCTTTAGCTTTTCTTCCTCCCAATATCCTTACCACCTTATCTGAAAAACCTCATCTTAAGCACAGTAGTTATATGTTAGCTCACCGTTCAACAATCTAGAATAACCTTAAGTTTATTTCATAACATATAATCAAGCAACATACAGTAATTAAAGCACACTGAAAACAGCACTTACTAGCTAATTAACATTACAGAAACACTTTTCTTAATGATAGAAAAAGACAAAGATGTTATAAAGTACTGTAGTACAAGAACAGTTTGTTACAAACCTTTTTGTCTAAAACATTAAAAACGTCGACTTAAGGAATCTGAAATTACAGTACTTTATGAATTAAAATTGTCAATGCAAGTAACACACAGTTAGGTGAATGATTTAGGGACTACCCTTTCATCACATAGTTCATGTAGGGGTAGCACCATTAACACAAATTGTGGCACCCCTCAGGATGGCTCAGCATTTGTAAACACACTTAGTCTCTATATTATTCTTGTCCATGCAGAGTTAAGAAACTAATACAGTTTCACTATTTTCATGGCAATAAGATGTATTTTGTCATCACCACAGCACCTGAACTGCCACTAGGGACAAGCAGCAAAGAACAACTTGAGCTGTGGTGATGGCACCCTGCGCCGGAGTTAGGGGATGTCTGCTGCCAAGATCGGTGCTGTGTTCTTTTAAATGCAATGGTTTGCAATGTCATTTCAGCAGCATAATTTGTTAGATAATTGTTTTATGTTTTGCAATTAAATTACCACTTTCAAACAGTGGCAATATTTTACCTTTATTTTTAAGCCTACTTTCTATTTGTAGTATCATATATTTTATAATTCGTATTAACAGTAACACTTAAAAATGCTTGCTAGCCCTAGCAAGTAGTCTCTCTCTACATAAGCTTATCTTATTGTTTATTATTTAACATGATTTTTCAACATCAGGAATTATTTTGTGCCGCTCTCATTCTTTGCTAAGCTTTCTAAGCATTGCGCATATGAAGGTGTAGCTTTCCCAACAGCTTCATGATTACTAGATGGGCAAACACAAGGATTACAGCTGCAAATTAGCTGTTGTTAGTAATAAACAAGATCAGGTCTTCCATAAAGTTTGGCACACGATCACAATTAATTTTGTGCTCTCATACAGTCAGAGGACAGTGCACATGGAAAAACATGTGGCCACCACCAAGGGGAGAGAAGGCTGCCTGTCTCAGCAATGCCTTAGTTTCCTAGTCACTAAAAGCTAGCAATAGTACCTACACCTTTGCACGTATTTTTTAATTTTGAAATCCAAGAGAAATGCATGTTCAAATTCTCAAAGTAAATATCCACAGTTCTCTACATACAAACGGCAGTATGAACACTTGTATCATTCAGCAAAAAAAGTCAAGTGGGCAACCAGAAATTGCCTTTTTGAGTGAAGAAACACGTATCTTAAAACATTCAATAAAACATTGAAAGAAATCATTCTTAGGCAGAATAAAGATCCTCTTCATCTCAAAACACTCTGGCTTTCAAAGAAACTCTCCAGAAGAATAGGACCATATTGACCATCATGCTTCTGGCAATTTCTAAAGTACCTGAAGAAAGTCCTTATTCATCAGGACTGAAATGTACTAAAGAAAAATAAAAATCTTCGTCCTATTGTTGTTGCAAGGTTCCTTTGAATTTTTTCCCCAAAAGTTACCATGCATCATTTGTCTTGGACCTTGTCTATCCCAAAGTGGCTATCATTTTTATAAAAATATATGGTGCTATTTTGGGGTTTCTAAAACCAGTAGACTTTCAGTAGATGTTGAACCACAATACTTACATTTTTTCACATTAGATGAAAGACAGAAAAAAAAAAAAAAAACAAACAACAAATTTCAAAGGACACAAAAAGGCCATATACAGTATTTAAGCATTTACACAGACGCTTCTAACACTGCTGCTACAGATGACTCCCCAGAAGAGCAAGTCAAGCACCATCATAACTTCATGAAATTTCACTCAACTTGTATCCTGCTTCCCATTTGCCTGTGGGAAAGAGGGCTGACAGGAGCAAGACAGAGGACAGAAGAAGAGTCCTGGCAGACTGCACATCACTCTCTGGTTGAAAGAGGAAAATCTGACAGAAAGGAAGATACCTTAAGAGTTAAATCCTCTTTTTCAGTAACCTTACAACTTCAAACCAGTTTGTTATGAAGACACAGTTCACTGCTCAATTTCCCCCTTTTTGTAAAAACCCTGACAAAGAATACTATACATACTTTTTTACATAATGAAATGTTCCAGCCTAAATTGGATCAGGGATAAAAAAAAATCCATATCACATAACACAAAAAGAAAATGTTACCCATCTAAGACTCTTTCCCTTTCATTTGGCAGGAAAACCCTGATGTTCAGAGCTTATGAAAATATCATGTAGAAACTTCAAACAGGTTAGAAACACACCACAAATCAATAAGAGACTTTGC
>VZRU01016191.1:118746-145539 GCA_013398155.1 Pedionomus torquatus
AAAAATAAAAAGAACAGAGGGGGGGGGGGGAATTAAAAGTATGCAATTTGCATCACATTTCCTACAGCTGCCTTTTTACAAACATTTTTCAACTTAGGCTATCAGCTTAATGCTCCCTCAGCTACAACAGCACAACTGTTTGCTGGATTACATGTTAAATCTCGTTAGAGAAATGACCTATTTTTAAAATAACCCAGCAAGAAGAATTTGGTTATTTTTAAAACACAATTTTACTATACGGTTCTACAAACAGTTCCAATAGCACAGGAGAAAGCATATAGATGAGATGTTGGAGCACAGAGCTGCTTCACCAACCAAAAGACATATTTATCCAGCATACAAGTATGGCACGAAGTATGACTTCAGAAGGGGCAGACACCTATTTCTCTAGAAGTGACATTTTGATCATTGTGGAAACCAGGACTGCTCCAATAAATAGAAATTCTGAAAGAAAATGGGACCAAAAGGTTTTCTGACAGTTTATTAAACAATCTCATTGACTGAACAAGGTTGCATGTGAATCAGATTACTGGAAAGAGCTGTTGTTTGCATGTGACTCCTAAAGCAGTTCTTGCTCTACAGGTAAGATACAGTCTTCAGCTTTCTAATGTGCAGTAATTGCTGCTAGCAACTTACATGCACTTGTGGGAACAAGGGCAAACAAAAAGGAAGTACTCTAAACTGACATCACAAATATCCCGGATAGATTTACTTGACACACGTAAAAAAAACCAATTATTTTTTAATTAAGTCTTATGATTACACATCTTAAACTAAGCTAGGAGCTTTACTTAGTTTTTCTAAGATAAGTAACACTGAGCCAGAATAAGAAACCCAAAGCCTGCTTCCTCCTGGTCTTCATTTGCAGTATTTACTTCACTGTTCAGAACACAGCAATATCACATATGCACATCATGGAAATACCAATACAGGAAATCTAGACCATGAGAGAGAACTTAATTCATACATTTTGAGGGCCAGAAGATCTAGCAGAGCATGAAGTGTATTCAAAATAACTTGCAAGCATAAAGTTTACTATAAATGTAAATACAGTGAACTTCTGTCCAATGCAGTGCACACATTTATTTTAGGAATATGAATTGAACATAAGTCCACAACAGTGCAAAGTTCCTTTTAATAAAATGAGCACAAAAGAGCACTCACAGTGCTCACACTGCTCTTCTTCACAAGCTCTTTAAATATGTTTTATCCCTTCTTCAACTAGATTACTGTAATTCCAGATTTTATTTTTTTTTATTTAAAATTCTGAGACTTTAGTTCCTATTTAAAGAGAACAAGAGAAAAATCTTCAAAATAACACAGTCTCTTGCCTTAAGACACTGAAAGTTATACTACTTTTAGCGAAAGCCAAAGCATTAGTTCCCCTCACCTGGAAGCCACCGCTCCCACAGATGACACACCATAATCATTTTTGTGAGTGCTCCTTGTCTGTTTAAACATGAAGTCACCTAATTTCCCATCAGCTTCAGCATTGAATCAGCTCATTTGATATCGAGACACTCCCAGACTCACTTGCCATACTCAACTCTGGAGCAATGAGGGACAGTGATACCTGTGAGAGCCAACAGGATAACTCCTACTGCCATTTCCAAGCCCAACATAGGTCTATACCCTCAGCTGTGTTAGGGAGCATGGCCATCTATGTATATACTAGGAAACAGGAAAGTGCTTCTTAGAGCCCACTTCAAAGTTTTAGTAAAACTCTGCATTAGAAAAAACAACAAAAATCTAACTCCCTGTCTCTTTTCAGGAATGTGCTTTCGAAAAACTTTCTGAAAGGTAAGCTACAATACTCTCAGCAGCCATCTATCTTTTTCTGCTCCCAAATTTTTGCAATTAATTATTGATTATACCTTTTCTAAGGTGGCCTTCCTCCAACCAAATGAAAATATGCTTTCACATTTCATATTACAATCAGATAAAAAAATATGCAGTATTTTCCCGCTTAAGCTTTCAAGGAAGTCCATGACACAGGAAAGAAGAAATCACTTATAAAAAAACTAAACTCTCACTGTCTTAAAGCCAGGATACCCTACACCATCAGTAAAGCAACAAACAGGTAAATATGTTTCAACGATAGTCACCTGAACATCCTCTTGACACTACCACATACTGATAATTTCTTTCAGGTATTATAGAGAAAAACTTGTCTCACCTGTATTGCCTAAATAGCAATTATACACTGCCATATGACAAACAGAACTATAAATACAGTAGTTGTAGGTCAAATAATAGCAATGACTCAGTAAAGATAACCTGCCTGGTCTTTATTCTCAGGGGAGGGGGGGTTACTGGTCAAGTACTTTATGACTCAGAGTACAGTATATTAGAAATTTTCTATGTATTCTTTAGAATTGAGAGACTGCCCTTGTAGCTCAGTAGGTAGCTCTCCTGTTTCTGGCCTACGAGGTCATAGCTTTAAGTCCCTGCTGAGGAAACTTAACAAGTTCCATCTATAAATAGAATGGCATTAGATGCTGCTACTCTAGCAAGGGTGGTGGCCTTTAGAAGAGAAATTTTTATGTTTTCTTCTCTTCTGATAAGAAAAAGAAATTGGACACAGAGGTGCACAGGATATTAGGCTAAAGATGAATGACAAAATGGGCTCCAAAATCTATTGTAACTTCAATTAGCATGAGACAATTCTCGAATTATCAAACTACAATACAGGCTAGAGAAGAATGGAAGGACACTAAATTTTCTTCTCTATTAGCATAAGTAATTAACTAAATTTACAGACTTTACACTATTTGAGACAAAAAAGAAACCTTCTAGGTACTATACAATCAAAATTCAACTTGTGATCATCACACAAGGCATCCTCAATGTAAAACAAACTTTGAAGTTTTTTATTAGTAACAAAAACATTTGAACATTTACAGCTCTTATTCTTTCTGAAGAGGTAAAGTATATCTTTCGGAGACATTTATTTAATTATCAGGGATTAAAATCATACAGCTCCGCAATGTATAAATTTCCACTCCTCAGCAATAAATTTGGAGAGGCTTATTCAGCTTTCAAAATAACAATTACTTGAGACAAATTTAAGAACAAAGTCTATTTAAACCCTCATCTGAGTTTATTCATGCTTTAAAGTGTAGTTACCTGGCCTTAGAGAAAAATGGATTAAAGCTCAGGTATCACTTTCACTCAGCCTGATAATACAATTTATTATTCAATAAAGACAAAGTCTAATGCACTAGTGCTGACAATTTTCCACCTCTTCCACAATCTGCACCCATGTACCCAGGAAAACAATTTCACTCCTCTGTGGGAAATAAAGCTGCAAACAACATACTGCAAACAGTTTTAAGGAAAAAATCTTGTAAATTCTGCTCATATATGCACACCAAAAGGATGGAAACACAAGCAATAAAACAGGAGAGGAGGGTGACTTTACAATCAAGTAAAGCCACAAGCCGAGTGACTTTTTAGATCTCAGAGTCACTAAATGATGCTCAAGTAAGAACAACGACGGGTCTTGCAAAATTCATCTGCAATAGGTTAGCTTAAGTGGCTACTGTCCTTCCTGTATTAATCTTATTTGCCTAAGTTAAAATCTCATTAGTTAAAAGTTTTGCACAGCTAGCCAAATTAAGCTAGTTGATCCTCCACTGACGCTGATCTGTTGAAGAGGATGTGGGTGTACAAAATCTCTCATTCTTGCAGTTTGCTTTTAGGGATAGTACTAGTTGAAGCTGCGCATAGAAGATTCAGAAGAATTCCATCCTGGTCCTTTAATTCCACTATCAACAATTCTGGTCAATACCGTACTACTATCCAAAACACACGAGGTTCTTTCCTGCTCTTCAGATGCTTCTACAAAGTAGAAGACATCAACAGACAACCATTTTGCAGCATCAGCATTCATCCTAGGGCTTCTTCCCATATCATTGTATTGAAGAGTAGACACAAGAGAAAGCTAACAGCCATTGTACCATGCAACACGATGTCTGGTCTTACTCCTCATCTACTTCCAATTTCACTTACATCTGCTGTCTCCACTTTTGGATGCTACACAAACACACCAATCCTACATGATTATTTCTCTAGAGGCATCTTTGAGCAGATACCTAGATGAATGTTTCTTCTCTCTACCAATGCTTTTTCTGAGAAAAAAAAAAAAAATCTTCTGTGCTTCTATCCTCAGATCCAAAGGGAAAAATCCAACAGCACTCATCAGCTCCAAGAAACTCTCCAAGATGGCTTAAAGCTAGCATGTGACACTAATGATGACCGTATGTGTTTCCCTGCAACAAATCTTTTGTTAAGGCAGTAGTTGTTGAAAATTTCATGACATACTACCTCTTCATTGTCTTTTTTTTTATTGGGCTTTTTGTGGCTGGGTTGGTTGGGGTTTTTTTGCCTCAAACTGACTTCTTCTATGCCCAAAATAAATAAATATTCAAATGTGCTTCCTTTTGGCTGCTTCACGTTATATAAAAGGAGAAGGAAGACCAGTAGGCATAAAGAATTCCACTACACAACATTGGTGATTGCTTCAGAACTTTATGTTTTCAGAAGGTACTTCCCCCCACCTTGTTTATTACCACACAGAATGTGGTACAGTACCAAACATATTGCAAAGGCTTGATCAGATTCAGCTGCTGGTTGTTATGTATGCATTCTGTTTTTTCCTTGTAGGTATAAAACTGCTGTAAGGAAGAGAAAAGTCTGATACTCCACTGCTCCTGCTTGTATCATCTACACAAACAAAAGGTCTGAAGTAAAATAATGCTAAGCAGCCTCTGAAAAAAAACCGCTCTCCTGCAACAAAATCATTTTCTTTTTATACAAGGAAAAACTAACAATAACCAAATTTGTACACATCTCTGGGAATAACTTTATTACCGTCCCAACCCTTTCAAGGTGGTAGGCTAAGTATCTGCATGTTAAGAAGTAAAATTCAAAGACAGGTAACAGATAGCCTAAGACAAATTACCCCCAAGTTGCTTTTTTTGTGACGTGATATTCTGAAATAGCAACATAAAATGCAAAAATAGTCTTGTTAATAAAAATTATTTCAGTTTTGGTGATCATTTTGCTAAAAAGGGTAGAGGACTCTCATTTTCACAACTGTGGGCAAGGGTTTACATAGAGGTTGTTTTGATCACAGAATCAAAACTATTTACAATATAAAAAAAAAAAAAAACCACAACACCAAAAAAAACCCACTCCCCCACCAAACAACAAGCATTACAAGTTAATACAATAAAATGTTTCACGTGGCCACAACCTCCACTTTAATTTGAAAACTTTCACAATTTTTGGTTTTAATATGGAAAAATCACTGGAAGTTAATTGAGAGTTTAGCTGAACCGTAAGCTACTCCAAATATTTTATTGGAGTAACATTAGTTTATTTACTCTAACAAGTACAAAAGAGAAAAAAATCTCAATAAAAACTATCATCTACTAAATAGCAGAAATACATCTTAATTGCATAACACCAACAAAACCCCACTATATTTAATACACACAAACTGCTTTTAAACTTAAGTAGCTTAGCAGTGAAAGGTTTGTATTTGTAAATAAGGAACCTTTTTTTTTCTTGTTTAACAGGTAGCAATTAATTTTAGTAATATGAAACAGAACCAAAGCATCTTCAAAAAATTGAACAAAAATATGTTAAAGACAATAAAATTTTGTAAGACAGCTATGTTTACATCATTCCAAGGTGAATTGTGACACATTACGAAGATGAAAAAACAGCTTCAGATATTAAAAGTGACACAGCCAAGCTACAGCTGCATAAACAGAGCCACTATGAATCCCAATACACAGGGAAGAAGGGATGAGATGCAACTCATACTTTGTTCACTGAAATGCTAGTGCAGTGGAGTGTGGCTAAGTGATACCATCATACACTGCCTCTCTGTAGCAGTCAGCTTCCAGGAGCAGCAATCAGCAGATACAATTTCATCTTCAGAACACAGGAAAAAAGGCAGTGTGCCTCAAGCACATAAAAGCCACAAAATTATTAACATCTTTACAAAGAAAATACAATTTTTTTTGAAAGTCAAAAAAATTAGTCAGAGCAGAGGATGCAACTTATTCAGTTAAATAATTTCGTTACCATCACCAATATTTACAGACAAATCGGAACACTGACAGTATTACTGCAAGTTCATAGTTACCCTCATGATGATAATAAACAAAGCCAAGTCAAATTGATTTTAAATGCTGAGCAAAACTCCATTTGAATACCATAGAATCATCCAGACTGGAGGGACCTCCAAAAGGTCATCTAGTCCGACCTCCCCGCAGTCGCAGGGACACCCCCAACTAGACCAAGTTGCCCAAGGCCTCATCGAGCTTTGCCTTGGATATCTCCAGGGAAGGGGCCTCAACCACCTCCCTGAGTAGCCTGTTCCAGTGTTCCACCACCCTTAAAGAATTTTTTTCTAATATCCAATCTAAATCTACTCTTCTCCAACTTAACTCCACTGCCCCTCATCCTATCATAGCAGGCCTTTGTGAACAGACCCTCCCCAGCCTTCCTGTACGCCACCTTTAGGTACTGAAAGGCTGCAATTAGGTCTCCCCAGAGTCTCCTCTTCTCCAGGCTGAACAGCCCCAGTTCGCTCATCCTATCTTCGTAGCAGAGGTGCTCCAGCCCTTTGACCATCTTCATGGCCCTCCTCTGGACCCACTCCATCAGGTCCATTTCCTTCCTATATTGAGGGCTCCAGCCCTGCACACAGTACTCCAGGTGGGGTCTCACCAGAGCAGAGTAAAGTGGCAGAATGACCTCTCTGGATCTGCTGGCAACACTTCTTTTGATGGAGCCTAGGATGCAATTGGCCTTCTGGGCTGATGTCTAGCCTCTTGTCCATCAGTACTCTCAAGTCCCTTTCTTCAGTGCTGCCTCAGTCAACGTCAGTTTCGGATAGTGTATATCTCAAGAAGAAACTACACTCAGCTCACATGATTCCTATCTATCCAAGTTTTAAATTACAGCAAATTGGTTTAGAAGTTACCTAAATCCCTAAAGGAGGCAGAATCAGGGAGTGCACTAAACATTCCCAGTTATAACAGACATACAATTGGAGTAAAAGCTTTTTAGGAACCAATTCACATTGGTCACACCAGTCACTTCTATAAGACCACAGGGGACGTCTACTTAGCTTCATGGTTCTTTCACTCTTGTCACAAAAAAACAACATTTCATGGATTATCAGTTACCAAGTTCTCCGTCCTGCCCCTAAAGGGCAGCTACAGCTTCTCTGCTGAGGAGTCAGAGCACTTCCAGGCAATGCAGCAAAGCAGAAGCTCCCCACACCCCTACCTGCCTGTGCTCCCCCAGCACCATGTCACCACAGGCAGGTCACATGTTCATCCGCAGGACTGGAAGACCAAGCAGCACCATGCAGGTGAGCTCTCAAGTTCTTCCACAAAAGCCAGTGCCGCCTGCCCCATTTCAAACACTGGACATTGAACCCTAAGCTTTTTTATTTATTAAAAAGGAGCATTTGATAGCAAAGTACTTTTACAGACAAATTTCCTTCTAATTTTGGTAACTTTGAAGAGAAAGACTGGATTTCATTTTAAAAAACTAAAAATAAGAGAAAAATGTGGAACGTATTTTCTAAAAAATTAGGCCTGCAGGATATCAGTGGGAAGAGAAACTAAAAACATGAAGAGGTCTGGCTGTTCAACATCCAGTACTTTCAAAAACTTGACAGAGCTATAGCCGAGACTAAATACTGATATCTACATTTTCTTCACTGAAGCACTATTTAGGAGCAATTTGTAAATTTACACTTGTAACAGGGTTGGCATTTTGAGTACACCATATAAAGAAAGTAATTGTCTACAAGTGCTGGTGACTGATCTGCTATAAAAGTTGAAAGGTGGTTAAAACCGTACAACTTTGGAAGAAACGCTATTACAATCTTCAAACAGCCTGCCTTCTGCTACCACAAAAACATTGCTGCCTCAGTTAAAACCATAATATATCTGAAATGTGGAAAACAGAACTGTCCGAAATGTTTCAAATCAAATAGTGAAATTCAGAAGATGAACAAAGCTGTAACTACTTTAAAGCATGTGTCCGGTTACTATGGCACTAATGCTGTAGATGCCACTATCCAGGGCAGGAAACAATTTTAAAATTAATTTCCCCATTCACTCAGCCAATAAAGAAGTAAGTATACGTGTTTGAGGTTTCCATAATTAGATTTGGTCAAAAGTAAAATATACCCCTACTGGGACAGCCTCTGGAAAAAAAAAAAAAATTTTTTTAAAAGAAGTGCATTAACATCAAATAGTTTATTTTAAAGATCAGTAATTCATTTTCAGTCTGTGCACTTTAACAGGAAAAAAAAAATCTACAGGCAATATCAAAACCCAAGAATGCATTGGTCTGTTCTGTATAGGAAAGCTTATTCACCTTGTTTGCCGAGCTAAGAGACTCTACTTCACACTGTTACAATCACATACAAAAATACACTGGTGCTGAACACAAACTTACCACTCCTTTTACTTGTCCTACTACCCTACCACAAGCTGTTCATGCATGTTGCTGTTTCTTTAGATACATTAAAACATACCTTAGACATAAAAGCAACGTTTTTATTGATTTAATGAACACTGTCTCCAACAGGGAAAATAAGTGTGCATTTAGGATATGGAAATTTGAAGGCTGAAAACTTCTAACAGTTTCAAGGTTCTTTGAGGTACTTTCGTTTTTTAAATGAAGTTAGGAATGTAGAAAATTAGCCAGACAGAAATAAATCTTGTTTCTCCTCAGCTTTATGTCATGCAAGAGATAGTCCAGGTAAATACCACGCAGAACTTCCACAGTTCCAACATAAATGTAGTCATAATTAGAGTACTTGAGTACATATCCACCTATGTGCCCTGTGGTGGATAAATTGACAGGCAACAAGTATCTTCAAAAACCATCTTATAACACAAAGAGGTAATAACAGTGAATTTTTTTACGGCAGCTAAAAAAAAAAAAAAAAAAAAAAAAACAAAATAGCAGAAACAAACCGTTTGTCCTAAAGAATACACAGGTCAATACATTCCGAATGAATACAGAAAACAGGATCAAAACCTTTAGCCTAGAACTACAAAACACTTCCAGTGAGATTCCCGAAGTTTGGCTCATTGTATTCAGCAAAAGCTCCCCATTCCTAGCTAGCCACTTCCTTGCCTGTCATTACCTTAATTAATATAACTTGAACGAGTTAATTCTCAAACTGCTTTTTGCAAAAATACCGAGTGAATCAAGCTAAGACAAAGCCTAATAAGCCTTTCTTCAATACATTCGGGCATGCAGACCTTGAAGTCTACAGCACAAACCCCAGAATGACCTGCTTCTGACTTTCTGCCTGGCATCCAGAAATAAGAAAAGACCAGTTCTCCAAAGGGTTCCACTTCACATGCTAGCAATTAATATGGGGAGCAGTAGTGCACATTACAACAGCGTAAAGACAGGGAGCAAAGGCTTCAGTGCTCAAAGGTGAAAATTTGTTCCAGATCAACTCAAAATCTTAGTGAAAGCAAATGCTGTTTTTCAGGCTTTGAAAAAGCATGGTCCCCAGATCACTTCCTACTGCACCTCTGCTTAAGAACTTTTTATCATTCTCATCTACTCTCATCTTTAGCAACACCTCCTTTCCAACTTGCTGGCATATGAAGCCTCACCTTTCAGCCCACTGCCTATTCCCCTCTAAAAGGAACCCAGACAGGTTGCTCCTATTAAGTCAGCTTCTATGTGACCACAGAGATTCAGTGTCCACCCGCCATGCTGAGAACTGATTACCAGTCTCAGAGCTTTAGGTTTCCTGAAGGCAGACAGTCCACTAAGAATTTGAACCAAGCCAAGAATTTGAAGGGCAACCAAGAAGCTTCATACTCTCAGGATCTGGATAGTCTAAGGATTTAGAAAAACAGTTTAGTTAGTTTCTATAATCTGATAGAAATCATGCAAACTCCAGGTGGACTCATAAAAAGGAATTCTTGGATTGGAAATAATTTTGACAGGCAGGTAGGCATAAAAACATTACAGTACACAGAACAAGGTTAATACATTTTTATGATGTAAGTTGACACGTATGTGGAAAACTTCAGTGGGTTATAGCCTTTTAACTACAGTTTATGCTGAGTAACCAATAGAATATTACTTTTTTTTTCAATTTTCCCAGAGGGCTATTACTAGCTTTTAGTGCCAAATCTTCATTTTTATTGTGCTGCGGGGAAAAGAAAGTAGAAATAATATGCACTTTCCAGGGGAGGGGGGAAAAGTAGCTTTACATCTCTCCACTACAAAATTTTGCATTAGCCATTTATTATCATTATTATCCGTAAGTAATATTTTGAAAGATCTTTGTGTTTATCAGGCAATCACCAGAGAGTTTCTATTTCGGTTCATCACTAGCTTGTGTCTAGCAAAAACATCTAGCAAGAGCAGCATAGGAGGCAGGGTTAAGATTTTAAAAAGAAAAAGTTAGACATGCCATTTAAAAAGTGATTCCCAAAGAAGAAAAACAGCAACAATCATTTCACAATCATTGCATTTCAGAAATGTAACAAGTAAATGCAAATCTAGATTAGAACAAATAGATGTTAACACAAAGTATCAAAATGGTTTAAAAACTCACAATAGTCTCATACCACTTTCGGTCCCCAAAGAGAAACACAAATGGTGTTAAGCCTTATAACTGCTCCCTGAAACAAATGCTTAGGATTATTCAATATATAGATTCAAAAGTATCTTCTCCACTGGCTATTATATCAACCTGTTCCTTAACAAGCATTTATGATACAAGTATCAAAACAGAGCCAGTATAAAGAGGTTATCACTTGTTCTCAATTATAGAATCATAGAATGGTTAGAGTTGGAAGGGACCTTAAAGATCATCAAGTTCCAGCCCCCTGCCATGGGCAGGGACACCTCCCACTAGACCAGGTTGCTCAAAGCCCCATCCAGCCTGGCCTTGAACACTCCCAGGGATGGGGCATCCACTTCTCTGGGTAACCTGTTCCAGTGCCTCACAACCCTTGCAGAGGAGAATTTCTTCCTAATATCCAATCTAAATCTCCCCTCTTCTAGTTTAAACCATTACCCCTTGTCCCATCACCATGTTTCCTGACAGACTCCCTCTCCAGCTCTCCTGTAGGCTCCCTTGAGATACTGGAAGGCAAACTGACACCAAGCAAAACAGTAATTACAATTCCAGGGTAGCAATGGATTTGGTGAAACTGATCCCCCACCCTTTTTTGTAGGGATGCTGTAGCCATGCTTCTTGAGCAGTTAAAAACATTTAAAATATACCAATGTATTAGTACAGCCTTCACATATCAAACTAGTTCCTAAAACAATGCACAAGTTCAAAAAGATCGAACTTCACACTACCCAGTAAGGATCTGGCCTTGCCTCTTCATAGCCCATAACTTTATATTCAGAGAGTATGTGCCAAACAAATTTAAAAGAATATAATAGTACTAGATATACATAAATAGATACATAGTAGATACAAAATACATATAAGGCCAAGTATTGAAAGGAGATGTAATGGTGCACACACAGTTATAGACCACTTAAGGTACTGGAATACCTTAAAAAAGCCAATGTTCCCAAAAGCACTTCCTGTTTTTCAACAGTATAAGCTTAAAAACATAATACCTTTCCCCACAAAATTTGTCTCACAAGACTAAAAACACAGCATCAGCACTCTGCACTAAATCAGTGTCTAGATATTATCATAGAATCATAGAATGGTTAGAGTTGGAAGGGACCTTAAAGATCATCAAGTTCCAGCCCCCTGCCATGGGCAGGGACACCTCCCACTAGACCAGGTTGCTCAAAGCCCCATCCAGCCTGGCCTTAAATACTTCCAGGGATGGGGCATAGATATTCTTGATGCATAATATATTGCCTCTGACTGATGAAGCACACTTACCTATTGACCAAGCAGGCAGACTGTAGGGGTACATCAGTTCACTGCTCACTATGTTTCAAAAAAAATGCTCATTGGAACAACGGTCCTGAGCATCTAAATCAGTAGTGTAAGATAGTAATGTACCATACCTTTGGGTTTTGTTTTAGAAACACCCTGCCCATAAAAAAATACTGCTCCAATCACCAAATAAGAAGTATTTCTACTTTTTTGTCTGATAGCTTATTTTGATCTATTGTTTCATCTCTCACTGTATAATAATAGCCAAAAGACAGCAACAAAGGTGTCCGGTTTCCTCAGCTCTGCACAAACATTATTAAGCTCAATCTTTTCAGACCAGAAGCCTTTTCCAATACTTAAAGTGTACTGAAAAGCAAAAAACGCTTTCAATAAGCTTTTAAGTGCCAAGTTTCTAAATGCTATTAATATGACTCTGAAGGCCAGTTCTGTTCTGTGATAACAGGTGATCAAAGACAGAATTAAAGCCCTTGGTCTAACTGAGAAATGTTCAGAATTCAGAGACAGGAGGTGGGACAGGGGTATTCAAGACTCAATATTAACTCACACAGAAAACAGGAAAAGGAAAAAAGTGAGGCTTGCCCTGTGAGAAACAGAATCCCATAGCCTGCTACTAACTCCATATTTTCAATTTTCTACTCCCATTTCAGCCTTTTGTTATCACATTACATTCCGCCCGTTACATAGCTGAGGATAGTGAATTTCTTGGTTGGAAAAACCCCAAACATGACGATTTCAACTGAATGGTAAGGTTAAAGTTGTAATGGTTATTTGTTCCACAGCTTTTATGACAATGCTGTCCTTAAGCTATAGAGAGAACATAAATAAATTTACATACGCATCAGATGAAAGATCCCATCACAGGCATTAATATGAGACAAGAAGGAATTTCCTAAGCCTTGGCCAGTGTGGGCTCCTTTCACAAGGCCAGCGATATCCACCACATTCAGAAAGGCTGGAATTTTGCTGAAATATAAAAGTTTAAAGTTTCGTTACTGAAGCATATTAGCCAAAACTTTTGGCACAGAAACAAATCCAGAACACGAAAATTCAACATTTCTTTTTTTTTGGAAGAAGTTATACATGACAGTAGCTTTCTTCCTTATTTAACGTGCAATGTATAAAAAGACAAGATTCCCCCTCCCATGTAAAACATCAACTGTTCTTTAATTTCTCTGACATTATTCATATAAAATTTAGTTAACTAATTTCTAAGTGCGCAACCATATTGACTATTACCTGAATAACCAACCAGGCCTGGAAGAGCAAGGTATGAAGTCAGCCATCTGTACTGAGTAGTTTTCATAGTACCAAAGGGATAAGATACATAAACAGCTATTACTCTCTGCTATTGCACACTTCTAAGGTTACCATTTAGTTCAGTAAGTTAAGCACCTCTCAGAAAACAAAGGTATTTCTTTAATACAGTGGTGAACAAAACTAGCAGTGATCAGGGTTGTGCAAACAATTTCAAAGAAAGGAAAAACAAGTTAACATCAAGCTGGCATTTTAATGTAAACCACTACAATGTTTTCCACCATCCAACACAGCAAGGGGTTAGCAGATGTGTCTACACATGACATTTTATATCACAGCTACAGAATAGCCATGAAGTTCAACCTTACTCACAAAAAAGTGTGGAGAAAAAAAAAAAAAAGGCTTTTAGATTGCAAGCCTTTTATACTTTGCAGATCTTCATTGGCATGAATCTTTTCAGGTATGCTCTAAATCAAATTACTTCTTAAAATCCATCTGAGTCAGGAAAAAACAACCCTAAAACTTTGTAATAAGTTGTTGACTAAAAGAACCCTCATATGATCTATGCAAACAACACCACCATCAAAAGTAGTGGCAAAGAGAACCATGCTGAAATGCTGCAAATTCCTCACTTACAAAAGATCAGAAGCCACATGCCATAGTCATCAAGATCTCCAAGTTGATGGCTTCAAAGTAAGTTATCGAAGCGCTGCTTAATTTCCACCAAACACTTTAAGTTGCAGCAGTGTAACAATTCTGAAGTCTTTAGTGTCCACAGCCTAAACTGAGCTTTACTTTTATTAGTGTGACAGCTTGCTGATATATACATTCAGTTTTTCAAGCAAATCTGTAACAGCAGAAAACTCCATCAGCATCAGAAAATCACCTTTCTCCTACTATCCTGTTGCCCATTATGGCAGTTATGGTCCAGACAGAAAAAGCTGTAGGTACAGAAATTTTTTTCATTTTTCTAGTGCTATCCCACTTCATTTGACTGCAACTACCACAACACATAGTTTAATACTAGCAGATGTGCTGCCTTACTTGAAATTAATTCCTTAATTTGGGAAGAGATCCAAGACAAAATCCTTTTCTTTACCAAGGTGAAGTTCAAGGTATCACTAAACCTGCCAGGTATAATAAATTAGGAAGTTAATGCTTGTTTCATGTCATTAATACCTTTGTGATGTGCTTAGAAAACAAGCATGACTGGAACACAATACCCAGAAGAATGAATTTTAAAAATATGAAAAAAACCTAAAACGTTTACAACTTAGCCATTTACATACAGGTATGCAGTATGTTGGTGTTTAGCTTTAAACTTCACTAGGACAATGAAAAGCAGGGGAAGACAGATGTTCTGTACTGTCAACATGCATATATTTTGAAGTAAGCAAACTCTGAAAACATTACATTTTTGTCCCACCATGGTTTTCTTCACAAACTAATTTATTATTTTTTTTAGCTACCAGTACACAAACTCTAATGGGAGCAGCAAATCCTTAAGTTTAACATACTACCAAGACTAATGTACACACTGAAGACAGAAACCAGTAACTCTATTAATCAAATACCTCCTTTTGCCCAACAAAACCACAAAGGCAATATACTCCTTGGAAGAAACAGCAGCAACTTCCCAGTCATAATTGTTGTATTTCCTTGCTTTTTGACAAATAACTAAGTCAGCAACAGGGTAGAAAAACACCACTCTTTAAAGCACTTCTCTATTGTCATTTTAAACAGCGTTTTAAAAGAGACAAAAGTGGTGGTGTTCTCCTCCTATGCTCCCCTCTCATCATTCTGGTAGGATTAACTTCCTGGCCAGCCATCAGAAGAATTCACACTTTCACTACAAAGATGATACATTAGAGCAAGACAGATACCTTCATATGCAGATGAACCACTCTATCACCAGAATCAACCTCATTTGCTAGACAATGGAAAGAAAACCCAAGCACATTTATTTCACAATTGAAAAACAGGAGAAAGAAACCTTTGAAGATGGAGTATTGGGGATTTACAGGATTTTTCTCACCTTTGCCTTAGGTATCACAAAGCTAACATGCCAAGCAAAATAAAATCATCACCATTCTTGGCAGACCCTTTCCTAAGCCTAGATCCACATTTCATCCTAGAAAGATGAATACAAAGAAAAGCTGAAGAAGGCACAAACTAGTCACATTTACCTATGTTCTGAAGGACAAACAGTAAATATTATGAAACTAAACAGAACACACCAAAAAGAATAGGGGAACAGTACCATATCTTGAGTTTAGTGTTTCAAATGTATAAGACTTAACTGGATTGTTTGGGTTTTTGTTGTGGTTTTTTTTTCCCTCTAAACAGATTAATTTCCATTTCTTAAGATTCGTTAGTCAGCATTAGCATAATGTCACTGAGCCTCAAATGATCATCAGGAACAGGTGGCATCAACTGATCATTTGTATAAATCAGTGCAACACCAGTCTACCATAAAGCACATCACAAGAATTTATAATATGAAACAATTACCAAATCCAGAAGTATCTCCAGATTTTAAGCATGGGTATAATCCTTGAGGAGGGACTTTTTAACCTTGCTTAGAAAACAGCAACAGTGGGTTTGTGTTAGTATATTACCTTCACTGTACAAGCTACTGTGCAACAAAGAGCACAAGCCTCAGTGGGCCAAAGAAAGTACAGTTCTGTAGTCAAGTGGCTACAGTACTTATTCAGAAGTAAGAGACTTACGTATCCATAGGGTTATGTGCTTTGCCTTAAAGGGCTTAAAGGAATTGCTTCTCACCAATGTTGTTTCAAACTTCTGTCCAAAACCATTACTTAAGCAGGTAAGAGGAGCTTCTTTACTTGACATGTAAAGTACAATGCAACCGGTTATCTTTTTTCTTGTAAAATGTACACACGTGTACACACTGCAATTTGTTGTGCTTTTTCCCCTGCAAAATTTGAGGGGAAGAGGTATTTATTTACTTTTCAAGGTTCCACAAGTACTTGGTTAGTTCAGAAACCTCAAAAGCAGCATATGCCTGAAGCTTTGACTTAGACTGAACCATCATAACCAAAATGCTGTTTCTCTGCCTGGCTTTTTATTCTTCTAGGTTTCCACAATCTCTCTTCTCCAATGAAAACAATACCCAAATAATTTCTCTGCAGCATTCACTACAGTTCACTGAAATTTCACATTTACAATGAGACCCTGGAACACCACATGGCAGCTTCAACTAAGTTCAAAATGCAGCTATTTTCCAGTAAGCCTGGTTGATAAAACTCGTAACACACTCACATTTTATTCATTTATTGAATACTTTGAAAAATTTCTCTCAACTCAATCTCTATGTGATCTTAGGTCCCATGCATGAAAAGGGTCAGATTCTTCAGTATTAGGGTAAAACGTCCAGCTCCGCTTCTCTCCAAAGTGAAGTCAAATGTGCTACTCATTCCCCAGTTTCAGCACATGCTCTTCTGGCTTTAAAAACTGTCATCTGAAATGTCAGAAAAGGGAAACCCTTCTTCCTTCCTGAAAATTCATGTAACTTAAGTAGGAGTCATCCGCTAAGAGTTCAGAAATGATCTGAAGTAAAAGCAGCAACATATGAGAGAGAACATGTATATACTTTGAGAACTTCTTAGAAAGCCATTCAGCTCTCAGTCTGTCCTCACCACTATTTTTGGCTCATTTCAGCTCATTTCCAAACAGAATAGTTCAGAGTCCCTCCCTATTCTAGGAGGCTGTACTTGTTATTACAGCTTCTGCAAGCAGTTTTGAACAATGTATGCACAATAACTCACAGGGTAATGAAAGGAATCTGCTTCTGAAGAACTAGGTACTACAGATGAAGCAGGTCATTTCTATGCAAGAACTATTTCATTAACAGCATTTTTATTCCTGGTACTGACAAGCAAGACTTGAACCTAACAGCGTATGAATTGGAAGCGAAAAATCTGCTACTTAAATTTGACTTACACAAATTATAAGAAAAATTCAATATGGATTAAGGCATATACTTGGTGGCCCCTGTGTATCAAATACGTCCATTCTCAAACTATTCAGTAAGTTATTACACCAACAAAATACGACTAATTTTCTCCTTCTCCCACCACATAAAAAAGATGACTAAAGTCACCATGACTTAAGACCTTTCATTTACTGCTGGCAAATTATTCATCTGCAATGCTAGAGCAAGCATCACAGCCAAGCTGATTCACACAGGCTCAGAACTAACTGAAGAGCAGGTAAACTCAGTAACACCAAAGGAAAAAACACATTAACAACAGGATATACTTGCCAATTTTTAGTTCTTTTCTGTAAAAAACAGGATTGCCTAACAGACGCTGATATGATGAGCTACATCCAGCTAAGCTGTTTATGTTTCCCTCTGGAATTTACAGGGTTTTTTTATTTACATAAACACTTCTTTTAAACCTAAAGTCCCCCATCATGTCATTCATAAAGTCCCACTGCTAATCTTGTTTCTGAGCCATACTTCCGCCAACTGATTACAAAATTTTGACCTCAAAACTTTATCAAGTATCTGAGTATGCTATCCTATAATGAGTTCAATAGAATTTTTATTTAATATTACACATGACTTTCATTACCTAGACAGAAATGGAAATTTCTCAGATTCGGTTCAGTAACTATCACTTGAGCACTAAAGATCTGAATTTTAACAACCTACAATGCAACAGAACAAAACAATCACTTAATTTGCTGACAAAAAGAACAGAAATCTTGAAGTACACTGGACAGTGCTAGAGTTGAAGGGAGGTAATTGCTCTTTATATATTATCCTATTGCAAGATAACCAGAATTGCATTAAAATTTAAAAGAACACCCAAGATAGATTATTACCAGTCTAAGTGAAGTAGAAATGACTGTGGCAGCAATAAGCACTGTCTTTCGTGAATACGTATGTGCAAGGCAACACACTCACAGGTGCAAACAAACAAGGAATTAAACAAATACTGATAACTTGAAAAAGGATGAAACAAACTACTTTTTACTCATTTCTGCATATAATCTCATTTTATTTTAACCAAAGGAGGAATTTGAAAATTTGAAAAATTTTGAAAAATCACTTTTTTTAGTAATCAACCTGCATTAAAACATTAGTATCAGCCAAAATAGTCCTTCAGTTTTAACTAGTTACAGTTAAAACTTAGCTTAGACTTACTACACCTTTCTGCTTTAGTTCCTGCTGAAGTCAATCAGTCCAAATAAAATATTCTCTTTCCAATTACTGAACTGGCACTAACTCAACCATTAAATCAGTCAAACCTTGCCTGAAAGTATCCATGTTGGGGGGAACAGGGGTTGGAGGACAACAAAATGAAAACCCAAAGACTTTCCTTCTGAAAAAGCTACATGTTAGCATAATGTAACAAATATGAGTTTTCATTTATTATTGTATAAAATTTAAAACAAACAAACAAGTAGTTTAATACATAAGTTAGTAATAGAACATAAACTGAGACCTTAACATAAGAAGCATTCAGAATTATTTTTAATATATTAAGGTCTCTTCTTTTTTAATATCTACACTTTCATTCATGCCGGAAAGCGAGCAATAGGTAATATTAAAGCTTAAGGAAATTTGCTTATCTAATTCATTTGGCAGCAACATAGCAGTTTTTACTGGTAGTTCTCAGAGCCCACCTTCTGCGTACAGGCTGTATCACTGAACTTATTTATTATAAACAGTCATATACATCAACCACTGCTGCAGAAAGAAAAAAAGCACATAGTTCTGGCAGCGTACCTTTATTTATTAAGTACAGCTTTATCTTTATGTAATAGTCTCTAAATTGTTGCCTACGTGATTTCATTTACAAACACTTATATTTCCAATGGAGTAATACCAGTCAGCTTTCAGCATGGGGTAGCAAATAACAGTCCCATCGAAGCTGATGCTCTCTTCTTTAGCAGTAAGAACGGATCTTCAAGCAACAAATGGTACCCAAAGAGCTCAACGCTTCCTCTGATCACAGAACTGCCAGTCATATTAGCAATACTCTGCAACAGAGTTTGTCTGCAGCAATCTCAGCTCAGTGTGAGAGACAGTGACTGTCAGCCCAGACCAGTCCCACTCTTCCCTTCCCTCACTCACAGCAGGCATCAAGGCAAGATTACTTTGACCTGTTATACACTGAATTAAGACAAAATCCCTTTCTTTTTTTTCCCCACCTCTCAACAATGACTGCCATTATGTGATGACTAAGAGCAACATATGGGAAATAAAAACCTGAATGCTTTAGATTTTAAAAGACAAAATCTTGAGGCTAGACAAGTCTAATTTAAAGAGAACTCACTGTTTAGAAAACATTTTGCATGCATAGATTGATTACATCTACTAATCTAAACAAGTAGAAAATTAACATAGAATATATTACATAAAGATGAAGCAGAAAATCAAGACTATACAAGAGAAATTAGGGAATTTAAATTACAATTCAGTTGTATAAATTCATGACCACAGCTTTCTTTTCCCGAGTGAGTCTCAGACACGCACAAGCAGCCCAAGAAGACTTCCCTCCGTCTACTGTACTACTCAATTATCACTAATTATCACTGTTATAGTGAAATATTAAAATTATATAAACAGTACACTTGAACTCAGGAGCTATAACTACCTAATTCCCACATCCACTGATTTTAAGTAACAAATACTTTCTTAAAGTCAAAAGACAATTCAAATGAAAGCTGATTTACTATTTATATCCAGCTTGTTATCCAATTCAGCACATTTACTGAATACAGATTCAGTAAATATTAATGAAAATGGTATATATAAGAGTGATTTTTTTTTTCCAGAGAGAGTAAATTTGCAAGTCAGAGAACATGCATACAGGAATTTACAATCTTGGAATTCCTTGTAAAGATAGATGGCCAAAGGCAGGATGAGGGAAGAGGTAATAAACTCTTAAATGATTAATTTAGAAGTAGCCAGTCATAGCTAGGCAAGAAGAGATTAATCCTATGACCAAAGCAGCAATAACACTACAATTTAGAACAAGTTTGTAAACAAAAGTTTTGCCTAAAATTTAACAGTTTTCTTTATGACCATACATTAGCTAGCATGCTTAACACTCACATAGGAAAAACTAGGTAACATGCTGTAACAATCCATCTAAATAAACCGTCCCATTTTAACATTTAACACATTTTCCACTATTTAAAAAGTGCACAGGAATTACAGACAGAGCAACTTGTTTGGACCTGAAAATTAAGTTAACGAGTCTTTTTTGACTGTAAGAGCAATCCGGTTCCAAAATTGAGGCCCAATTGTTGCAAAAAGCACAGACATGCATGCTAATTTACCCTATGATTTCTTATTCTTGCTTTATTCCAAATATTTTTTCAAGTGACTGCAAACTGAAATTAACAAGTGTCTTTTTAAGTTTCTGTCTTCTGAAAGCACCTTTTATGTTTTGTTGTTCAAGCAAAAATGCAGTTCCCACACTGAATATATAGAGCAGATGACAGAAACAGGCAATAGCAAAAAGCATTGATGTAACAGAATTAATACACTCCTAGAATAAGGAAACAATTAAAAGAGACACATTGTAGGAACATCCCTGAATACACCAGGTAACAAGCTGCAGAGCCTATAAAAAGGAACGAAGAGTCTGGGAAAAAGGTTCCCCATAAAGTTTACTGTCAAAAGACTGAAGACACAGGTACGTTAACAGATATTTGTGTGGCTACCTACACCATACACAATACTCTGAATGACACAAAATACAGGGTGGAAACTTTACAAATGAGCAATCTCATGACACTTTAGGTATGTCCACTACTGTTCGTTTTCCAAATCTCTTCAGAAGATCCTCCCAATCACCTGGGAGCCACTACCTTCAAAGACAGGAACACCAAGCACCAAATGACCAGCAGCTCCTAGATTTTGCACACACAAAGGTAACATTAAGGAAAAAAAAGAAAAGGTATAATCCAGGTCCATATAAAACAGATGTCAGTAAAAACTTCATTAGAGACATTATAGTTGCATTAAATTTCCATGAAAATGTGGGTTCACTAGTACTACTTCAGCTGTTTAAATGAAGAAAAACATTAAGAATTTGAGTTACCTTGGAGGTTTGTGATACTGGCACAGGAAGTCAAATCTGTCATCTGGCACAGGTACTCGACTCTCATTTGGATCAATAGTACAGAAAGGAAAATTTTCTGCTGCCGCTTGACTCTTTGTTAACACATTGAAAAATGTTGATTTCCTATAAACGAAATATACACATTATTACAGAAGTTCACATTAGAATCATTTAAAAGGACTGGACAAAACCACGGTTTATTCCAAAGCAAATACTGAACTTTTCCTTTACTTCAACAACAGTGACCACTGCCCTGATACTAGTAAAAGACAAATACACAAAATGAGTGTCCCACTGAAACCCAATGACATTTACATCTCTTCCCTGCCCTTCAAAATTCCCCTAGGCGGCTATATTGCACATTTCAGTTAGCAAAGAAGCTTTAAGTCAAAAGCAAACCACAGCTCTACTGGCCACTACCCCTTTTCCTCCGGGACAAAATAAGAAACCAATTATTCCAAATTAACTCACCAGCTCTTTCACAACTGTATTGTTTTCTATTTGTAATAGTAAATTTTTCTTAATTCAACAATCTAAGCAATAAAAGTCAACAAGCAAAAGAGAAAAGAGGGGCACAGAAAGCTAACCACACCAGTTAATCAAGCACAAGTAACCAAATAATCTTTCACGCATATGAAGGCACAATTCTATACTACCAAACATTTTTCATCTTTCCTAAATACCAATGGAAAAAAAACCTGCAAGTGGTAACAGGGAAAAATGAATACTTTCACTTAAGCGGAGTTGCAGATTATTTTATTAGTTGGCATTTATTAACAAAAAGACAGCAATTCTTGAGTTATTGCTACAAGAAAGCTCTTAATCCTCACGAATCTACCATAAACATTCTGTGGGGTTGGTTTGTTTGTTTAGCTTTTGTGGTTTTCTTTTTTTAAGTTTCACATAACTTCTCAGCCACCGGGAAAAAAAGATCTGGAAACTGCCCTGCCATACAGCCAACACGCTCAAGTCAGTCATAGTTTTCTTTGAAAGTTGTATCATAACATAACTGCAAATGCTATTTTTCTCCATTGACATATTATACAATGTTACTGCTAACTGTTTCCTTTCTGATGTGCAACCTACCTGCACCCTGAAAAAATAAAAAACAAAAGAGAAGAAAGCAGTACTTATGGCTCTGAGACATAGTCAAAGACTTTTCCTCCATTTTTTTTTAAAAGATTTAAAGTTTGAGAACACTGAGAACTTATTTTAGAAAACATGATCCCCAAAATAAAAGTTTCACATAGATACTCTCCATCTCCCTTTTTAAGTGCCTAAAGTATAGCTCCTTTGAGGATAAGCACAACAGATAAGAAACATGACAGAGAACGATTCATCCTCCATCATCTCTCCCAAACAGCAACTCGGACAACTTTTTTTCATTTCAAAATCTGAAGAAGTTTCAAGAAATGAAGCCCTCTTCACTGTAAATAACATTCGTGGTATCACTAACCCCTTCCGATGCACATCACCCCCTCCAAAAAAATAAAATATAAAAGAAACCTGTATGCAAATGCATGTGTCTTTGTGTGTGTATCTGCACAAAAATGTACATAACATATACACAACAGAAGTAAGGAAATACAAAACACCTAACGTTTTATAAAAAAAAAAATCTTAATACTTCACTATTAGCTTGTCCAGACTGTACATACCATCCTCACGCTCCCTGAGAGTTTTACATTGCTGCACCTCTAAGTAGTTCAAACTAAAGATGTGAGTCTATCACTAAGCAAAAAGACTCAAGATTGTACCCCTCGGCTCGTAAACACATCTACAGGCACCTGTCTTCACACCTGGAAACGGCGCCAGGTCACTCGACGTGGAACAGAAGCAAACTCCAGGAGCGCAGGGAGCCCGGGCTGCCGGGTGGCTCCGGCCGGTGGCTCCGGCCTGCCGCTCCGCCCCGCGCACCCCTGCCCACCTACCCGACGTTTGGCAGCCCGACGATCCCGATCTTCAGGGACGTCCCAAACCTTCCGATGATCGGGTGTGATTTAACTCCGTCTCCTCCCTTTTTCGGGGGCATCTAAAAAAACACAGAGTGGGGCACGCTGAAGGCCCCGCCACAACCCCCGGGCCCCCCTCCCCAGCAGACCGCGGCGGCCTCCGCCTCCAACAGGCCGAGGAGAAACACCCTCCCCGCACTGCCAGCCGGAGGCGGCTCCCAGGCTCCGGCAGTCCCGCAGTCCGGTTTCCCTGCTCGCTCCATTACAGCAGAAGGGCCCGAGGGACGGGAAAGGGGCCGAGATCGCTCACCTCAGCTGGCGGCGCGGCGGCCCCCGGCCCGAGAGGAAGAGGCGCGAGCGAGGCGTCGCACGCGGACACGCCGGCGGAAGAGGCGGAACCCCGGCCGCTCATTGGCCGGCAGCCACGCGGGGGCAAAGGTCGGCCCTGGGGAGGGCCGGGATGGCGTGTGCGCGTGGCGGGCGGCCGCCGTCCTCCTTTACGGAAGTGAATCGTAGAGTGGTTCGGGTTGGAAGGGACCTTAAACATCACCGTGTTCCACCCCCCCTGCCATGGGCAGGCACCCCTCCCACTAGAGCAGGTTGCTCAAAGCCCCATCCAGCCTGGCCTTGAACGCTCCCAGGGATGGGGCATCCACAACTTCCCTGGGAAACCCATTCCAGTGCCTCACCACCCTCAAAGGATAGAATTTCTTTGCAATATCTAATCTAAGTCTTCCTCTTACAGTTTAAAACTGTTAACCTTTGTCCTATCACTACACTCCCTGACAGAGACCACCCCCTGCCCCATCTCTCCTGTTGTTCCCCTTTAAATACTGAAAGGCCACAGTAAGGTCTCACTAGAGCCTTCTCATCACCAGTCTGAACAACCCCAACTCTCAACTTGTCCTCATACAAGAGGTATTCTGTCCCTCCAATTATCTTTGTGGCCCTCCTGTGGACCAGCTTCACCGCCCTATGTCCTTCCTGTGCTGGGGCCTCCAGAGCTGCATGCAGTACTCCAGCTGGGGTCTCACCGGAGCAGAGTAGAGGGGCAGCATCACCTCCCTTGACCTGCTTCTTTTGATACAGCACGGGATATGATTGGCTTTCTGGGCCGTGAGCGTACATTGCTGGCTCATGGCTATCTTTTCATCCTCCTGTATCCACAAAGTCCTTCTCAATAGGGCTGCTCTCAAATCATTTTCAGCCCAGCCTTTATTGTTACTGAGAGTTGCCCCAACCTAGGTGCAGGACCCTGCACTTTGCCTTGTTGAACCTCATGAGATTCACATGGGCCCACTTCTCAAGCTTGTCCAGGTCCCTCTGGATGGCATCCTGTCCCTCGATGTAGACTGTACCACTCAGCTTGGTGTCATTCACAAACCTCGAGGGTGCACTCTCACCCACTATGTCATTGATGACGATATCAAACTGTACTGGTCCCTCAGGTGGTCTTGAACTTGATCTTCTGTTACAGTGGGGGTGACATTGCGCCCTGAGTCCCTGCCTTGCGGTCCATCCACTTGAGAGGTGTGAGAAGAAAGGTTGCCAGTGAATACCGTCTTGTCCGTTTTGTTTGCCAGTCTTGCTGAATATTTGCATCCTTTCTGGACAGAAAAATGGGATATGAGGAAAAGTAATTTAATTTCCCAGGCCCAGTGACTCCAAGCTGGAGGCAATAGCAGAACCCCAGGGACAGTTGCTGCAGATGAGCAAGAGTCCAATCTCTACCTCCAGAAGTGGATCACTAAACCCTGCTGTGGTTCTTCTCCCCAGCAGAATCTCCCAAAACAGGCAGGAGGAAGTAAAAGGGGTCTGCAAGAGTTTATAATTGTGTGAAAAATTATCTCCACACAGGGGTTCCATTTAATCTGTAAATAGTAATTTAGTGTAATGAGCGAACGTTGTTATAATAACCTGCATTTTTGCTGCTTTGGCAATGGCTCTTCAAAAGCAATTTTGCTGTTCCTAGGAAGAAGAATGCAAGAATGCAAAGCCTGTTTATTTGATTGTCAGATGCAAGGCAATATTTGACCCTTGGATCTGTTCTGGCAAGAAGTGGTCTGTTTCAGAAGCCAGTATTTCTAGAAGGTATTAGGTAACTCAGCATGTAAGTGCAGGGCTACACTGACAGTTCTCAGACTAAAGATTTTTTTCCATTTGCTGTTTCAAACAAACAAGTATATAATTTTAATCTGTAAACAGAATGAAGATAGTTAACCAGCTGTAAGAGTCATTAAGATCACCAATTCTCCTGCATAGCATTATTTTGATTTTATAATTTGTACATGAAAAAATATTTTTAATTAATATAAGTCAATAATTATTACACCTTGTCTGCATTCTGTGTCTAGATTATAAATCTGTGGTAATGTTATCTTCAGAAACTACAAAGAATGTAAATACTTATCTCAGTTGTGTTTGCAATTCCCTTCTGTGAGTCTTCTAAAATATTTTAGCTGAAGAGTTCCTTTTTCATCTAACTTCATCCAAGTTCTGTTAAAAGAATTTGTCAAAAATAAATAAATAAGTCTCCAGCAAGAAAACAACAATTCTCTCAACCTAAATTTGCCCTGTCAAAATATGTGATGCTATTATTTAGGACATCCTTCTCCATAGGCTTTTTTTTTTTTTTTTGTGAACATGAGCTCCAAAAGCTCTCTGAGATGATTACGGCTTGCAAGGAAACTGAACAAGACCCTAGGCCCTGGTGGAAATAATAACATAAATGAAAGGGAAAGATCAAGACACAAAGAGTTACACTGTTCACTGCAAGTAGAGACGTGGGCTTAAATTTCCTGGTCTTCTCTTTCCTGACCTAACAATCCTGCACCAGGATGGGAAGCACTGGAAAGGTGAAATACCCAGCACACAGAGAAGTGCAGTGAGCATCCATGTGCTTTTTGGATTCAAAGGAGTGTTGATGGTTGGGCACACTAGTCGATTTTTGCTCTTCTCTGTCTAGATATTTATAAAGATAGCATACGGTCAAGAGGAACCCATTGTAAACACATCAAGATTTATTTATAACAATTCACATGGCAATTTAATAAATAATAAACTAGCCATCCTTTTTGAGAGGACAATCTGGGAATAAACCAGAGATTTCAAGAAGAAAAGATGAAACATTGGAGACTTATTAAAAATTAATTGTGGAATGTTATAGAATTCAGATCAGGACTCTTCAAAAAATTAAAGGTATTTTCTTTAACTCAGGCTCTGCTTCCCTGAGCCATTAAAGACAGGCACCATCAAGTGTTTGCCTGCTAAGAAAATTGAAGGAGAGAAGGAAATAAAAACTGTTCTTATAGCATGTCCTATTTTAAGTCCATAAGATAAAATTCTCAAAACTTGAAAAACACCAGAGTGAAGGAGTCAAGGTGAGAGTATCATCAGATTATATACCATCTCTGTCACAATAAAAGGAATATGATCTTGAATATTAAAAAAAAAAATCACTTTTTTTTTCTTTTTTCTGAGAAGGGACATTTTTATTAAGCTTGATTTGGAGTTACACAAAAAAAAAAAAAAA
>VZRU01016191.1:152827-168120 GCA_013398155.1 Pedionomus torquatus
AAAAAAAAACCAAACAAACCCCACAACACTACAGAAATATTAATTAAGGTTTATGTTGTGATTGTTTATCACATTTCCCATAGTAATGTCTTGTGACTCATGTTCATTTCTGTGAAGGTCTCGTGATCCAATCTCCAACCCGTTTAAAAGAAAACGCTTTGCATGCCATTTCATTCTCATGGTCATTTGGAGTTCTATTTCAGCTTCATTAATATTGATGCAACTTGTCTCTCCACTCATTCTCAGCAGATTCTTTGAAATTAATCTTCAGCATTTGCTGTGATTTGTTTCTGTTTTGTGCTTCATCCCCAAGTCCAGCTCTTTTCTAGTTAATTTTGTTTTCTTTATTTTTATCCACTTGCTATGACTGTTCTACTACTTGTGCCACTGTGGTGTGTCAGTCCTTTATGGGATCTCTGTTTCGTCTCTGCCTTTCACTGTGATTTTCCATCATTATGGGCCTCTTGAATAAAAATGTAGCCCTTGTTTCTGACAAAGTCCATGTTCCTTTTCTTTTCTTTCTGTGTGATTTTCCATCATTATAGTTCTTAAATTTCTTGAATAATGATATATACTATGAACAAATGGATGGAGCAGTAATGGCTTCATCAGTGTTTTCTAAAATATATCTGCGGCTTTTAGAGCATACAGTGCTGTAGCAGAGCCTGTGCCGTGTTTGTAAAAGCACAATTTTAAAAGTGTATTTTATAGCCTATTGATGACTATGCCACCGTGCATTAATAATTTGCCTTCTTTCTAACCTTATCTACTTCTCGGGATAGTGGTTCCAAAATGATGTTGAAGTTGAGAAACAAGTATTCGCACTGTGCGTCTTTGAATAAAATGGTGAAAACATAATCACTTTATGCTGTTTAAGAAACACCACTGTGTTATGGAAATAACAGGATTCTTGTTAGGCCTTTGACATGCAGGATCTATTAATGGATTTCAGAGTCCTTATTTTAATAAGTGAGGTTCCAATTTGAAGTAGTGTATCATAATAAACAAGTAATCAGAATAAGTAGATTTTTTTTTAATTAAAAAAAAAAAAAATCTATCTGCAAAACTGTGATAAATGAGAAGTTGTACTTCAGTATTAATTAGTTACATTTGAGTTATGTCAAATATGTGATGGAAACCAAAAGTGTGAAAACATATAGAGTTGAAATCTCAATGAATAGTGTCAGTTCACCGATTTGAACAATGGAAATCTTTAATATGCCATAATGTAAATTGGGGTAAAAATAGGTATCAAAATATGATAAATTATTTCCTACTTTATTTTATAATAGTGGCACAGTAACTTAGTCCACAAACTCTTTTAGTGATTGTAAAGGGACAAAAGAGTTAATTACAAAACACTAACCAAATATGTTAATGACATCAGTATTACTTTTTCTTTTCATCTTCCGATAAAAGATATCCAGTAGTGTTTTATTGTGTGTGACAGACGGACATCTCAAAGGTCTGGAGTGCCTTGCAGAAGTAAGCCATTGTGTTAAAGGAAAAAAAAAAAAACAACAACAACAAACCAAACCAAACAAACAAGAAAACCCACAAAACACTGTAAATACCATGACAAATGTGGTCAATTGGCTACAATCTTTTCCACCAAAATAAAGGGGTCTTTCGATTTAGGTTGGAGAAAAGTCTGGTTCTTCTGTGCTATGTTCTCTTCCATGTGAATAACAGGCCTGCAAATCCCTTAAAGTTCTCCAAGAGAGTTAAATACAATCCCAGTTGGTGCTTCTGGCTCACAGCCCAGGGCTGGAGATGCTGCCACCTTCCCACCCGGTTAAGTGGTGGCCTGGAGCAGGTAGACAACCCACAGAACTCCAGCCAGGCACTCAGCATGACAGCCAGGCTAGCAGGAACAGCACCCCATAATACCTGAGCAAGAAGACCAAAACAGATTTGGTAACAGTAACCAGGATCAGCCAAAAGTCCAGTGATCACCAGAAAAGCCTGGACAGGTCTGTGGTCAAGGCAGGTTGCCCAGTCAGCAGGTCACCCGACTAGGGGCAGGCACACCTACAACCTCACACCCAAGAATAAACATATCTCTTAAGTGCAGACAAGAAGCCTGCAGTGAAACTCTCTCAGAGGTCTATTCACAGCACCCCCATGCCATGTCCCGCCTCTGCACCCCACAGGAGCTGCCTCAAGCCCAGGTGGGGAAGAGGCTGCCAGTGCCTTTATGTTTCACTCAGGGACCCAACTCAAGCAGCTTTTAATAACTGATGCTTCTTACCAGGGTGCCTTGGTTTAGCCTGAAACATACAGCTGAGAATGTTTATCTAGTCCATTCAGTTTATCTTCCAAAGAATCAGTGACTGTTTGATGATGTTTGTAGTAATGATGCCTTCTTACTACATGCCTTTACAATGTGAGCTTGGTGCCTCAATGACAGCTATTTAGCTGTGCTGCTGGTTCAGTGAAAAGCCTTGGGAAGATTGCTAATTTATTATATTTATCTGCCAAATCATGATGCCACTCCAATTTTCTTCCCTCAGTGTTTCATAGGTTGGAATGTGTAGGTAGGTGGCCAAGTTTGAATAGCTGTATTATGTTACTTCAGTGATGAAGAAGCGTCACTGTTTTTGGCCAGTGCTAATGCATAAGCAGCGTACAGCCTGACCAACACATCTGAAACATTTCCAGCCTCTGCAAAAATAAATCTACACAGTCACTTACAGGGCTGTGTCCAAGCACTCTAACAAGAAGATAGAGATTGTTTTGCAGCACAAAGTAGGAGAAGACTTAATAGAATCAGTCACAATTTCAGTGGTACCTCTGCTTCAGTAACCAATTTATGTCAATCTGTATCCAATTTTCCTAAGTAGATGGTTGAGAACAATATTACTATTTTTTATCTTCCAGGTAAGTGTATTTCTCCTTTCATTTTAGCTGCGATAAGTTCTGAAGTCACTTCTCAAATGCAGGTTTCAGTTCATCATTGAATAATAACTTGGATGATTGCCCTTCTTTTCTTCACCCTTAGACTGAAAACATCCTTGCACAGTCTGAATCTGCAAGTTTCAGCCTTAATCATTCTTTGTTTCAGAGAAGTACTTGCAAATGGCAAAACTAGTATTTGACGACTATCCCTATCAATCTCAATACATATTTCAGCCAAGAAGCTATGAAGGTTTCAAGTGCATCTCAGTTACTTTAAGTCAACAGACTCAGGAATTAAGCTTTGTGATAAGGCCTTAATTTTGTTTTGCAAAGACACAAGCAAAGCCATGCCTTGTTTTCAAAGTAAAACAATAATTAAAACAGAAGTGAAAAGGCTCACAAAATAAAAAAATTGCAGTTAAAAATAAAGAGAATAAGCGATTAAGAATTTTGCCTCAATAGCCACAGCACTTTAAAACAAAAATAGTAGCTCACACATTCACTGGATGAAACTGGAAGTCCAGATGACTTCACAGGTGAATCTTAGATAAAGTTAACCATTTTCACAGTAATTATCCATGATACTTTCTGCATTGGCTAATGCTTTCTGCATGATGCCAGCAGGAACACAAACATTCAACAATCAATAAAGATTTCTAGTCACTGAAAGTCCACCCCAACGCACTTACCAACTCACAACATTTTCTGGTAGGAAATCAGTAACGATACTCTGCCTGTACCTTCTGCAGATTTTTGAGCTGTGGCAATGCGAGAGCTCTATCAGCTCACGTTCAATCTCACGGGTTATATATTCAAGGGAATTAGCAACTGCAGCAGCCACATTTGCTAACTGATTTAACTGCAAGGCAGAGGGAAAAAAAATCTTGATTCAGGTCAAAGGTGATCTGAAGCTTCTCACATTGTTTTTATAGATCATATTCAAATCCCAGTCACCTCCCCAGTCTGTACCTGCAAGTATGAACAACAGAGCAGTCATAATGCAGTGTCTGCTTCTCAAAGCTAGAAGAATAACGCAATTAAAAACCTAAACTGGCTTTTTATCATAGAGTGGTTAGGGAAATGAAAGATCATCTAATTTTAACTCTCCTGCTGTGGGCAGGGACAATTCCTACTAGACCAGGTTGCTCAAAGCCCCATCTAGCCTGGCATTGAACACTTCCAGGTTTGGGGCACCCACAACTTTCCTGGGCAACCTGTTACAGCATCTCACCACCTTGGCAGTAAAAAATTTCTTCCTAATAGCTGATCTAAAATAACCCTCTTTCAGTTTAAAACCATTACCCCTCATCCTATTACTACATTCCCCAATAAAAAGTCCCTCCCCATCTTTCCAATAGTCCCCCTTTAGATATAGAAGGCTGCTATGAGGTTACCTCAGAGCCTTCTCTTCTCCAAGCTGAATAACCCCTGCTCCCTCAGCCTAATTTCATAAATGAGATGCTCTATACCTCTGATGATGATCATGGCCCTCCTCTGGACTTGCTCCAACAGATCCATGTCCTTCTTACACTGAGGGTTGCAGAGCTAGATGCAGTACTCCAGGTGGGGTCTGACAAGAGCAGAATAGAGAGGCAGAATTGTCTCCCTTGACCTGCTGGCTTTTATCTACCTTTGTTAGACTTAGCACTTGCTTGAATGCCTTATGCCCAGCTGAGACATATCAAGCTCTTTTAGGAACATTCAAAGAAGGGCTTTTGGGAAACAGCCAAATCTCAAGGACATTTTGCCACCCTCAGGGCTTAGGAAAGAAAATCTAGAAAGTTTCTTAATGTTTCAGGACATTAGTTAAAACTATTAATTGCTCAATTACAGGTGATATTCTGTGGAGGAATTTAGTTTCTCAGCTATCTTTCACAGATTCCTTTAGAAATAACCCAAAGGTCCCAGCAGCCTGTAAATCACAAACGCTCTCTAGGAGACGCTATGTCTAAGTCCATGCTGTGCACAAATGTAATCGTTACATTGACATAATAAATATTTTCTTTTTGGTTTTTTCTTTCATACTTCAGAAGTCAATTTCATATCAGTAGCATCTAGTACACAACAGTGCTATATGCTACACACTGAGTTTTTTCATAAAGTAGTTTCAAAAGTAGTTTTACTGCTTTCTTTTTCTCTACTTAAGGTTGAATAAATATGTATGTATTCAACGCTCAACCATCACATAACTCAAAAATCCCCCAGAGTTTTCACTTTGACTTGAAAGTAGCAAGAACGTGTAACATTTTGAAGAAGGGAAGAAAGATAAACCAATGACTTAATACTTGATTTTTGCATTTCTAAGGAGAGCTGATAACTCCTCTTTCAGCCTTCAATAAATTCGTAGATATGCCTGGCTGCAGCTACAAGTGGGAGGAAGAAGCTGCAGGACACCGAAGCCACTCCCATAACATTTAAATGAGGGTGTACATCAAACCAGGAGATTTATAGTAATCCCCTGCTATTAAACACACTTCTCCTGAAAGTGTGAGTTCCCCCATTAGCTGCTCAGCAGGGGACTTCATTTACCCTGCAAGCTTCCTGAAACAGTCTGATGCATGCAAAATGCTCAAATTTGGGGAGAACCACAAACAGCATATCTCCAGAGTATAAAACATGACGTATTTTTGTAATTGCTCACAAAACAAGGCACGTCCAAAGTGACGTGGCTACTAATAGCTCAACTTGAACAGTGACTCTGTAAGTGGCACACCCCAAGAAGAGTTACATTGCGAGGCCTCACCAGTTAAGTCAACAATCCATCAGGTGAAAACCTGATGCTCCAGTTATCTCAGACACCAGCCTTTCTGGAAAGGAGAAATTATAACAACAGGGCTACATCTAACTCAAGCTTTCATTAATCTTCCTGTAACCAACAAAGACTCACTAGTAAAAAGTATTTTGTCAGCAATTTCAGTACTTCAGTTTTGTTTACCTGTAATTCCTGGAGTTAAGCATTTTCAAATGCAAGAGTTAAGCATTTTCAAAATACTTCATATCTTAAGGCTTTAAGGTCTTTCTTGCTTTTTCAGTATGTACTTTTTAAAATTATTGATTGGAGAAATACCAGCCAAGTTAATTTTGAAATGTGACATTTTGATAGATTGTGAACTGCAGTAGGGATGTGCATCTACAGACCAGGAATTCACCCAGGGGAAGCACCTGAACATAAAAATCTCCTGGTTTAAACAGCACTAGATACTGTTTCTTGAGGATACTCACTAAAATGTGTTTGTGATTAAGAAGCTTGAGAGACTCTCTTTTGTTTAGCTGAAATTAAAGATGGCAATCTAAAGTCTCAAAACTGTGAATCACAAAAATTTGTCACATTCCTCCTTATAAAAATATTCTGTTAAAATCTTTATTAAATTATCTCTGTGATGGGGCGAATAAACACTAAAAAAGAAGTTCTGTAATTGATTCTGAAGTTAGATTCCAGCCATTAGATAATAATTTGGTTAGGTTAATATTTGGTTAAGATGTTTTATTAAAAGGCTTTATGTATCATTCACATTATGTTTTCACAACATCTAGCTTCAACAGTTCTGAAAGAGATTCAATGGAAACTATTTTTAATTTTGATCACAACAACTGCAAAAGAATTTGTGAGATTTAGTAATACCAGTTCAGGAACACTTACAATTAAGCAATTTGCAAATGTGGGCTAGACATAGTTAGCATGGCTTGCTGAATAAGCTCTTTTCTTTACATTTTTAACTGTCATGGCTATGTTAAAAGACGTAACAGTTTTTCTGTTTAAAGACAAAATCACTTTAGTGTCAATGTTCATTTAGATAGTAGTGCACTGCTGAGAGCATGTTCATCTTTGAGCCACTACCCATTTTCTCAGATCTCCCATCACTAATAGAGAACTGCGTTCTCTAACAAATAATAAAAAAAAACATGTTGGCATCAGTAAGAATTCCAGGTACACTTTATCTTCTGCCAGTGTTAATCTGGACAGTTAGAGCATTGCTCTGGCATGTTCAGTGGCAGCTTGCAGATTCACAATGTTAATGTATTCACAGCAAATAACTAACTAGTTTGCATTTTGTTTCCATCACAGAAAAATTATTTTTTAAAAAAATCAGCTTTGGGCTTGGGCTTTTTTCCCTTTGGCTTGTGTCAAAACAGAAATTAAAGTAACAAGCTTTTCCTGGTTTGGAATTTAAAAGGGGTATATGCAAATGAGGTATAGGCGTAAGACACAAGAGTTGGTTGCGTCTTTTCTCCTTTTCATTTAATAATATAAATACTTGTATGAAAACATCAAATCTCATCCTAGACCTAATATATACAGCTAATATATTATTACTATGAGATTAGGTGTGATCCCAATCTAGTAGTAACTAGGGTATAAATGAAGTGGGATTTTAAAATGAACCCTTCAGTGTAGGCCAGTTCAGTCCTTTAATTGGAAAGACTCTAAGGACTGTAGTGTTTTACTTCTGTAGACACAGTAAAAATTCTTTTGACAGAGTAAAGCTTCTTTTATCAGTAAAGTTTCAACATTTGAGAAGATTGTAAAAGCACACAGGAATTTAACTACAGTCAAAGGCTCTGAGGCCCTATGCCTGACTTCGGTGTGAGCGTTGCTCTTCAGGGTGGTTATGCACAACTGGTTTCCCTGAGTTTACTTAGTATTGTTCATATATTACTGTTTAAAGATATTTGGCTAATATCCCCAAACTGGTCTCTGCTGGGAAGTCAATGTTAAGCAAACCCAGGGTTTTACAGACTCAGACACAATGTGGACATTTGAAGAACAAAGCGATGGTAACCAGAACTCCCCATACTGCTGAAAGAGCATCCTTTCCAACCACAAAGTTAGAGGAAAAGTTTTGGCGCAAGTAGAGACAACAGTTTAATATATTCCTAAAGAATAGCTTAATTTGCTTTGTATAGCTATTTCCCTCCTGCTCAGATATTGGTATGCCCCCATTCCTATTCTCCTGACCATGTGGAACACATACTCTTCTGCCACATGTTAGATTTCATACTTTATATTATTTAAATCCCATGACATTGTGTGGTATTAATCAAAATCTAAATATTTTGGAGCTGTTTGTTAAACAATTTTCTAGCATCAAAAACCTTACAAAATCACAATCTGAGACACTCATCTGCCTTGAAGCTCTCTTTAGAGAACACTTCAAAGAGGAATGCCTTTTTAGAGGTCACTTAACTATAGTCAACCCTATAAATGCAATGAAACATTTTTTGTTTTAAAAGTTAGCAAGGAAAAATGTTATGTAATTGTTTTAAATTGCGGGACTATTTAAAAAGTCATGTTAAAACAGTTAACTTCCATGATGAGTCTTGTCTTATAACTTTTGACATGCGTAACCTATAAAGCATGCCTATTATTAATTTCAGAAATAGTTTTGGATACCTACCCTGAATTAAACTGTCACAGTTGATGTAATTATGAAGCAAGATTATAGACCATGCTCAGAAGTTCAAATAGTGCCCATTTCAAAAGTCCCCTTGGCAGTTATGAGTCCTAAGCAACTTACAATGACTGGCCACTCCAGAGCAGACTATGAAAGCTCTTTCTGTTTAAAGCTTGTCTTCTCAGTCCCAGTTGCAGTGGAGTGCCGTGAACACAAGAGATTTTAGTTGTTGATTAATTCAATACATCTCATTAACATTTTTTCACGTGCATGTACCACCGATACGGAGGATGTAGTACTTGTCACTCGATTTCAAAAACTGCAGATTTGCTGCCTGTATGAAATGATCTCAGACTGAGTGACCTCACTGCAGCAAATAAAATCCAGTAGACAGTCGTGTGGATGAACATCCTTAACATTACCAATCAAATTGCAGGTGCCTGTAGTACCACTTTCACCTTTTTGTATCAAGCGATGTGCGCTCAAGGAGTGTTAGACCAACCCCGACATAGTTCTTCTGCTAAACCAAAGAGAGATACTCGAGCAGACAAGCTAATGCTGAGCCTGCTGCATTCTTAAAAGTGGAATTAGCATTCTTAAAAGTGGAAGTACATCAATGTGTGTGCATTTTTTAAATGTGGGGAAAATTAATTTACTTACAGAAATATTTTTGACTACACATTAGGAAAACAAACCTTAACTACACAGGCACAAATTGCTATCTATTCTGAATTTTAAATGAAGAGCGACAGGATTTGTGATGCTGTTTTCAGGTTCACTGAAATGTTTGTAGTTCACAAACTAAGCAGAAGATTCGATCTTATGGCAGTAGTCTCACTGAAGCCTTATGCCTAGATAACCACGTACCGAGATGTCATTTACACGAGCAAATCTGCAATATCCTCTCTGGAATTAATTTAAACTACTCTTCTGAATGCAGATGTAAGGAAAACAGTATGAAAATTGAAGCACATTGTCTAGCAACAGGTTTTACTCTTAAAGATTTTAAAATATTCTTTTTAGCTAGTACAAAAAAAAAAAACCAACAAGGGCACACGTGCATACATACAGACGTACACACTTGCACACCTCCTCTAGAAAAGCAGCATGCCAGTGTTGGCTGGGTGGCTGCTAGTCATTTTGAACCAGGTAATCAACATAGAATATCATTAAATGTTCTTCTCCTCTGAGAAATTTTAGATAACAACATTGAAGTAATTCATGGGACCTTTTCTTATTCTGTGTTAAGCACTTAAAAAAAAAATCAAACAACTTACATTGAAACATCGCTGTAGCTGATTATAAAATTATAAAAAGCTCATTATAAAGTAAGCCTAGCAAAAACAAATAATTTTGTCCCTGTTTCCAGAAACAAGATGGTATTAGCAGACAAATTATTAAATAGAACAATCTGGACAACTTTGCCACTGTCAAGTGCATGGAGGAGGGCCTGGAAAAATTATTATTTCTTAGTCACACAAATTACTTGAACCCAAATTAACATTGCCAGTGTTTTCTGGGCAGCATCAATGTTCAAAGGGGATTCCTTTTCTACTTCTTTCAATTGTTTTTATAGTGACTTTTGTTTGGTTGTGATAAACAGTTCTGGTTTACAGCATTTACCTTAAGAGTTTAGCAAAATACATACTACAGAATAGGGAAAAAAAATACTAGCCTCCCAGAGGATTTGTGCCTCCTTTCTTCCTCCTTCTCCTTTTGTTTGTGTTTTTTGCTGTCTCTAAGGTCCTTCTCTTGGTATGCGGTATGCTATCGCTATGTTGAAGGAGAATCTTTACAGTTTGGTCTGATCTAGTTTTTCGAGCATGGGACAAATTCTGCTGACAGGTATCAATCGCTTTGTCTCCTGGCAAATGATCAGTTCTGAATCCTGTCCTTACTGATATTTGCTCTTTGGGGATGGGAAAAAAAAAAAAAAAACACAACATGTTTTATAGAGCTCAAATTGGCCTCATCAAACAAAACATCTGCTAGATTTGTGACTTGTGACAGCAGGAGACATCAGCACTGGCCTCCCAAACAGAAGTCACTGCAGTTAATGGAAGCTATTATGGAAGAATTCTGGTAAGAATTTTTTTTTCCCAAACAGCTAAAAAAAATTAAAAGAAAAATATGTTATGTTGTTATGGTAACAGCTATTTGAGAAATACTGTAACAAAAGGCAATCAAACATCAAACTACCAAGCTGCTAGTTTGACTATTTGCTTTTCTTTTTAAGCAGTTTATTTTCAAAGATCTCCACCCTCTTCCCTTTGCAGCCACAAGTGTGAGCGTGCATGCTCAGGTAAGATACCATCCGCTAACAGTTTCTGTTTGTAAAATTTGGAGCCCCAGAATTCCAGACACAGAAGGTTTTTACAAATCACTAGCCCATCTAGTGTTAGGCGGGCTGAGTTTCTTCCTCACGTGGCAATAAACCCACATTTGTAGCATTTCCAGTCTGCACTTTTGGCACAAAGAGGTGTTCCTGCACTCCTCTTGTTCCACGGGATATGGCTGATCTCTTTGTGGGTACCACATCTACTTCCTGGAAAAGCACAGTATCATGTCTCTGCAGTCTGGGAAACAGCATCTTCTCAACTGCCCGGAAAGTAGCGTTCCAAAACGCTTTCAGGCATTGAAGCAGAATGCAGCAACATACCTTTCCAAAGCCTGAAACAGGATTTTGCACTTCACAATTTTTCAGAAAATCTCTAAATGAGAACAAATTTCTACATGTTCTAACTTCAATATCTTACTCTGAATAGAAGCATGTAGTTCTCACTCAGGTAAATCTTCTGATAAAGTTAGTGTGTAATGACTTGAGTTACACGCTGATTTATGTACAGTGACATTAGGGAAGAGCTGGAGGACACTGCCACCTCTTCCCCCTAGACCTGTGCTTTCAGCTATTGCGTTTACCAAAAAAACCCCAGATGAACAGTACACATTTTTGTGGTACTTGTCTCAGGCTGAACAAACCCAGGAGCTTTGCTAATTTTCCTCCAAATTGCACAACGGGGGACCAAGTTACACTGTGTAAGTACCACACGGGAATCATCACGATCCTATTTCTTAACGTGGAGACAAGATTTTAGAAATGCGAAACTTGCATTTTGTTTCACTGCTTTTATTCCATCTGAGGTGTTTAATGGTCTGTGTTTACAGAGTCCCATTTTAAAGAGAGTAACTGACACATTTTACCTAACAGAATTACAAACTGGGGAATGGGGCAATATAGATGTTGGCTTCTAGTTGTTTTCTTGTACCTGAGATCTTTGTGATCATGCTGTTTTCTAAATAGACAAATGTTTGTTGGTGTCAACACTGAAAATTAGTCATGTTCATGTGCAATAAAAGCCATGAGAAATGTTAGAAAGCAAAAATCCACAACAGCTTATTTTACATCACTTTGCAAAACAGAAAGTGAGCTTTCTGTTCTCTCTGACCATCCAAATTGAGCAACAATGCAGTACGTAGGTCCTACTGACACTCATATGTATATATGGGACTGAGTTTGGAAACTGAATGCAAATGATGGTGTTTTCTAACCCACCCAAAAATCCCTTGAGTATTTCAGATGTTCCCATCAAAGCGATCTTTTAATGTGGTACCTATTTACTACATTCATTTTGCATTAGAAAATGATGCATAGGTTGTTTACATTTGGAAAAGTCAGTGGAGAGACATTTCTCTAAGTGTTCTGAAAGAAAGATTGCACCGTTACTATAACAAGGACAATTACAGACAGACACAGGTAATAGCTGTTTAGAAAATGTTAGAAGTGTTACTGTGGATAATAGATATTCTTTTCTTAGCATTGCCCTTGCCTGAGCTTCATTTTCCGTTGGTGTTGTCTGCTTAGATTGCTTAAGACTGCTGTAGTCTTCTCATTTACATTAAGGTAACAAAAAGTTGACTGCTGGGTTGTCCCAGATGGAGTTCATCTGTACAAAGGTCTGAAACTGTGAGGGAATACCTAAAATGACAGTCGTGTCCGGTATCTAGTGCTGCTGCAAATTATCACCTCTTCCAGGTCAGAAAGGCCAAAATAATTTCCAGCTCTATTTTTCTAAAAGCCATTTTCATTTAATCTGTCCTTTACAAATGGTAAATTTAATGAGAACTTCAGGAATAATTCAAACTAAAATTAAGAAAAAACCTTGATATATACGTATTCAATTCAAATGTATTTCAGTAAGCAACAACCTGGCCACTATTGAAATAGTTCTCAAGTGCTATTGAAATAATAGGTACGTTCGCAAAGGAAACCTGCTTTCTTTTAAAGTGACTGTATGCATTATTTCAGCTTCTTCTGATAATAGAGCATTTAATACCAAGGCCAAGATGCAATCAATCTTTTTTGTTGGAAGAAGGTGTTATATTGTACCCGTACACTTATATTCACTTAGCAGTTTCAATCTACTAAGCAGCCTGAAGTTCGGGGGGGGGGGCGGGGGGGGGAAGCTCCGCTTGCTTGGCCTCTGCTGTTTTCCTTCCTCCTGCCTTGGGGGCCTGAGAGGGAGCAAAGTTGGTGAGAGCAGGACCAGGGAAAAGGAAGAGGTCTGTCTCTAAAGAGACACTGAATTAGACTGGAGTGAATAGCTGATGTCCTCTGTAATTATACACACATTGAACTCCTTACAGCTGACTTAAGTTACTTCGAACTGTATTGGTGCGGCCCTCCATAGTGATTAAAAGCAGTATCTATTTACCTTAACAATAAATGTGGAGATTAGTAAAAGTTCACTTGATCGCAATAAGACGACTGATAATTAAAGGGCAATGCAACCCAGATGGAATGTAAGTGGCTGAAGCAGCATGTTAGGAAGCATAGACTGCTTTTGTACAAGAGCGTATCGTGTATATGTGTAGGTTAAGGCTTGCAGAAAGCCCTTCAAGTAGACAGTTTTCGCAGAGAAATTTAAAGTAGAGGAAGGCCAGAACCTGTCCTGAGAAGGCTGGCCCAGCAATTCTCCTGGGCAAAGTGAAAAATACAAAGCCCTGGAAAAGAAAAAAGATTTTAAAACACAATGTGACTAAATGAACAATCTCTACGAAACCTTTGCAAAAGGCCTCTGCATCTTTTATTTTTCTTTCGCATCTTCTCTATAACAAAGAACAAGTTTAAGGTAAGCAGAACACACTGATGGGTCTATGGGTTAAGCTCTTGACGGTGTAGGCTCTATAAGAAAAGGAAGAACTGGATTTAGCGTGTGACAGACTCAGTAGAAACCTACTCCTGTTGCATCTACCATTCCATTGACATGGTAGACATTGCATTTTACTAATCCCTTTTTACCAAGAAAACAAGCAGCTGATAACTACAGAACTAAGTGAATAGTCTCAATCTCATAGGAACAACTTAGAAAATCAGATTCTGAATTGCCAGTGTCTGCCCTTTGTAACAAAAGCATCGTATTTCTTATTAGGACTTGACATCCATCCCTTGTTTCTTTTCTTTGTACCCGTATTGATGTACTGTGTGCTTACCTCCTTGCAGAAAATGATGTGACAAAATGGTGACTTTTGACAAGCAATGCAGTGATTTCCAGAGACTAGAATGTAGGAAACAGTAGAAACACAGTACTGTACTGAAACACAAACGATAAGCGAGATCTTAAATTAATAACATTCTCCCTCATATGATATCTCAAAATAAATTACCAGCTGAACTAAGACTTACAAAGGTTTTGGAGTTTTTTCTAATGAACACTGTCACCAGTTACGCTGGTCCCATCAAAGTCCCGTTTTAAAGAATGGCTTAGTACACATCTGTGGGTTTTTTTTTTCCATAGTTTAAATTCAGAACATGTCAGAGCTGTTTAACACCAAGCCAAAGATTCGTTCAGTCACTTTGTAGCTATAGAGAAGACGGTAATTTTGTTGCAGTGCTAAGTAACAAGTTGAATAAGGTTAGAAAAAAGGTAAAGAATAATATGTGAGAAACCAAAGCCATGCATTGAATGAACGGCAAAGCACGGTCCTACTCCTTCTGATATAAACCTCTGTACCCCTAATAAATTGCTGACCAGCATAAAGTCACAAGCCTCTCCCAGCCCCTCACTTTGGGGCTGTCAGGAGTGGGAGAAATTTCGCAGGTGTGAGAGGTTCCCTGAGTTTTCTGGAAGGAGACAAACACAAACAGACCCAAGGCCCACAGGGTAACTGCTCTGCCTTTGGTGGCAGCTGATATTTTGTAATTTCTTCATTGCAGAACAGTTAGAAATATTGTCCATGGTGAAGAATGCTGCACGTACCCCCTTCCGTAACTTTGCAGCCTGCTCTCTGCTCTGGAGCTGACTCAAAACTTCCAGGACTCATGGTTCTGTGTCTCCAATGTCACTAGAAGGCTACACAAAGCTACCCAAACACTTGGTTAAAAAAAAAACATGTAAGCCACTGCTTTTCTCCTTGAGTTGCATATGCACAGCAGATTAGGGTTTTGTTTAGGAAGCAGTCAGGAATCTCTTTGTTTCCTTCTTTCAGGTACAAGGTGAATTAATCCATTTGGAAACCAGCAAATCCACCTTTCCTTTCCTCCCCCCATATGCCTGAATTCTTTCAGCCTACATCACTTGACGATAAAGACAGATAAAGCTCAGCCACCCTACTAGTCCAAGGAATTGAGCCTGTTTCTTTGCATGTAAGTTTTCTAAATAAATTGCTTTTGTTGTTTAAAGCTGTGATGAATGGAGACGGAGGGCCAGGTTGGTCGCTGGAACAGTACAATGGATGTAAGAAGGTTTTTTTTCTTCGCCATATAAATCATTCACATTGTTTAAGGTACATTGATCAATCTAATGGCTTGTAATAGGCTCCTAATTGCCACTAGGAAAGTACTGCAAGCTTGCATTTGAACGTGAAATGGTTCATGATCTGAGCTGAAATTCACCTTAAGCCTGAGCTCCAGTAATTACAGAACATAGAAGGAGCACAATGAACGGTTCCCCGTCTTTCCTCACCCTAATCCCAGGACAAGGGGAAGGGGGAACATAGCAAGGG
>VZRU01016196.1:17196-83440 GCA_013398155.1 Pedionomus torquatus
GGGGAGCTTCTTCAGCCGCCGGGGAGGGCAGGTGCTGCTGGTGTCGCCGGACTGCTCTGGCCATCGATTTGGGTTTGCCGGGTCACCTTAGTGCTGGGGGGTTGTCGCCGTGGGAGGGCTGGTCCCGCCGCTGGCCACGGCCGAGCATATCTCATCTGACGGCTTCCCCATCACTGAGCATCTCGGGACATGCCGCTTCTCTGACTTCTAATTGAAGCCTTGTTATTTGGTATGTAAAGCATCTTAATGAAGCCAGAGGGCCTACGACTCGCTTGGGGTCAGGATAGGTCTTGGCATGACTTTTGTAATCGATACTATGTTCCAGCCCGTCCTTCAGTGTTCCCCCAAACCCTCTGTGGTGCTTGGAGCCCGGCAAAAGTCCATGAGAAACCAGGGTAAAACCATGTGTCTGTTGGAGTCTGAGCTTGTTCTGACTTCAGCCAACCCTTCTGTCCAAAGAGCTCCTTCTCATAGTAGAAGTCTGTGGACAGAAGTAGGAGCTGTCTTTCAAAGTGTCACTTAAAAAAGTTTTCTTCCTTTTTTGAGCGTTGAGGCTTGTGAGTCACTTTTGGGGCCTGGGCACACCCGTAGTGGCTGGTGCCATATCTCAAGTCCGGGGCCAGAAGGTAAGGAAGGCAGCGCAGGTTCTCTGTGGGTGCTGCGCCAGCCTTGGAATGTTACTGCTCCAAAGAAAGAGACATCTCACAGACTCTTATCTTTTCGTGGGGTTGGCATATCTGGCCACAAGCTGTTGGGCAAATTTTGCTGAAATCTTGGGAATTGCTGAATTAGATGCCAGCTTCTAAAAGAGACCTGGAACTTGTCTAAAAGTAGAACCCTCTACAGTTTCTAGAGCCTGTATGTTTGAAAGCCAGAGATGCCTGGTGTGATTTCTAACATTGTATAACTAAAGGAGTTATCTCATGTTTTCTTCAAGCACAAAGTGTCTTTTCAAGCTGAACCCCATCTTTTAGAGACAGTCTTGGCTTGAGGTTTCGAGCTGTGGAGAATCCACCATATCCCTGGCTGAGTTATTTTAACAGGTAATAAAGCTACAGGCAGATGCTCACATCCTTAGCAAGAGGAGATGTTGTGGATGATGTGACCTGCCTTTCATTGTGGCCTCACTGTCTTTACCAACCCAATCATCCTGTTGTTCCCATGAACGTTGCTTAATCAGGTTCTGTTTAAATGAGCAGAACTGGCTCAGGTGACTTCTGTTGGAAGCGGGGTAGGGAGCACACGCAGACTGATGCCCCAGAAATCATGGAGTAGCCATTTGTAATTAATGGGTTGGGACAAAGACCAGGGAGTAGCAACTTCGGCTGGTAGATCTGCCTGCAGCATTGATCTCTATCTGTGGTTTGAGAGTGGAGTTCCTGGCCTAGCTGCTCTCTGCCATCCCATTTCTTGCTTCAGCTGCTCTTAGCTCTTGTGGAGCTTTGGGATTAATTGAACCTGCAGGACAGGCTGGTTGTGGGGCTGCAATTCTGCTGGTGGCTGAGTGGGCTAACGTCAGAGCACTTTCCTCACTGGGGCACGACCTCATGTGCGTTTAACTGCTATCTGCCTCTCGTTGGCTACAGAATTAGCTTTGGGAAAGCAGCAGAAGAGGCCTATTTCAGGGAGAAGTTGCTCTTGTTTAAATGGCCTCAACAAAACCACTGCTTTTACGCTGCAAAATGTGTAAAACAACATAAATGCTGCATGTGACCAGGGTGGTGTGCAGAAGTGATGCTGTGGTGTGAGCTAAGCAGTGTTTTGTCCATGCCGTGCAGAGCTGTATAAATATGGAATGGATATGGTAGCAGAGGGGAACACAGCACGTTTTAGTCCGTGAGGACAAAAAGCAAAGCCTGGCAGCTGTGTTTCCATTGTTTAAACTACTCCTGAGGAGAGATGAGATCTGTTTGCCCTGTAGCTGCTCTTTCCCCTTTGCTTTGGGTAGGAAGAATCACTCAGCAGTTGCTGTTTCTCTCTCTCTTTTTCATGTGAAAGTGGCATACGTTTGTCTCCAGGGAACTTGTACAACCATTTCTTAATTCCTCATGTTTCCTGTTACGTAGCTGCAGAAAACAAATCCTCCGTCTCTCACCACAGGGCCTTGCAAAGCCCTGGCAAAGATAAGGGCAATGCCTCAGCCGGGGGTTTCCTTTCCAGATAACAGCAACAGCATCGCCGTGGTTTAGGATGCATAATTAGTGGCTCGCGTGTCTCCAGAATTCTTTGTCCGTGATCAGTTGTGCTGGGGTTGTACTTGGAAGCGTGCATGTATATTATCTGTGTTTATCCAGGCTGATACCTGCAGAGATTTTATACATAAAATACATGCTTTACTCCTGGGCAGAGGCCTGACAGCTCTCTGTGCGTGCTTGTTAGAACAATGCTGTGAAACACAATCAGAAGTGGGTGCTGAAGTAGTTAAAGGTAGTAGATACTGTGTAAAATTCCAGAAGTTAATGGTGATGTATCGTTGAAAGTATTTGTTTTCCTCCTCTTCAGGTATTTCCCAGCCAAGATCCACTGGACAGAGCAGATTTCAATGCTGTGGAGTATATTAATACTCTCTTTCCCACCGAGCAAGTGAGTAATGCCCGCGGTACGGACCTCAGTGAGAGGGGTAACCTGATGATAAGTGGCTGAAGACTGTTTAAACAAGCCTTTTCTTTCAAAGAGTAGCACAGATAGTATGACTGTAACAATAATCACATCTTAAACTCGCATCTCACGAGGCTCACTGTCATTATGTAGTTTCTTTCCACCCAAAGTGCTTGCTGCATTAAAAGTCCTGCTTTGATCTGTAGAAATTAGTTTTCTGTGTAGAGGTTTCTCTTGCAGTAAATTTAATAACTTGCCATGTATTAATCATTGGTAAATCCTCAGGGGCTTTAGCCAAATAAGGCAGGTGTTGCCTCTGAAATGTCACTAGAGAGTCACCCTTGTTGGAAAGCGATTGTTTCTTTTGAGAGGTAATGAATGAGATTGCCCTGGGCTCATATCCGTACTTTGTCTTCTCCAAATCAGCCCCAGGGGCAATTTTGGACTAAGCTATTGGAAAAATGAGGTGTTTCTGCAGCTGAAGACTGGATTGTGAGGCAGCTTTAGCATTTATCGTGTTTCAGCTGCTGTGCAGGCACCAGCTTTTTGGGCTTTCAGCTGTTTCTAGTCAGTTTGCTGATGCGGCATTTTCCTTTGCCACTGGTGGAGAGCTATTTCCCCTGTGATAGCCCCGCTCCTGCAGCAGCCAGGCCACCTCCACCAGCCCTCTGCTGGGTGTCCGGGCTCTGCAGTAGGGTCTTTGGCTGGGGAAGAGGAGGGCTCTATGCCCATTGCCCACTGGAGGTCACTGTCACCACGGCGTTTCAGGAGCAGCTCTGTTCATAAGACAGAGCTCAGAGCACCCTGCTTGCACCGGGCTGGGTGGGAAGTGGGGAGCCAGGACCTGCAGGGCTGCATCCTGGCTTGCCCTGTCTTCTGCTGCTCTTTATGATGTGACCCGAGGAGCAGTGGAGTTGCAAAGTGTGGCTTGTCTGGAAAACAAAGTTGTTGCTCTCCTGTGGGTGAGGTGCCAGGCATGAGAAAGCGTTGGGTATTACAGCTGATGTGTGTTGCAGAAAAAGATTCCCTGTTTTACTTGTTGTTGTTTTTTCTTTTTTTCATGTTGTATACTTTGGCAAACATCGATGAAGTTGTGAACAAAATCAGATTGAAAATAAGGTAAATATTTCTCTATTTTATCGCAGGGGGCAAGTAGTCTGGTGGTCACTGAGGCTTCACACAACCTTTGTGCTATAGCTGCTAGGAATTGCTTTAAAGGCATGAATAGGGTCACTCTCAAGTCTAATAGTGAGGCAGAGACAAAAATTACTCCCTGCAATGATAATTCTTTTTTTATACTTTCCTCCTATTGTATAATACAGGCCTTTCAGGTTATTTTAGCAGATGGGTTGCAAAGTAAAGCTTTGAAAAAACAATAAACTAAGTATCCACAAGTACCAAATGTTAGTACAGTTTGAAGCCTGAGAGAAACTACCCAGAAGATGGGATTGCTGAGAACGTGTTCTGTTTGTGAGGTCAAAGTAGCAATGTAAGAACTCTCATGTATCTTCTTGTTATCATTATTGGTACTAAAAGTACAGAATAAGCCTAAGCATGTAGGAAATACTTAAATTTCCTGCACAGTCTGGCATTACCACCCTGAAAGGATTGAGACAGCACTTCAATATGTGGAAAGGGGAAATGAAAGTGCACAAGGGAAAACTGTCAATATTGCTTAAGGGAAGAGAAATGCAAGAAGCCCTGATTAAATTCGGAAATGAATTTTATTTTTGCAACGGGACTATTAAATTATGTAATATAGTGATGTCCTACAGAGAGAGAGGTGTGGGGGGGGAGTGCATCTAGCATTGGGAATATCAGCTTTTTTATTTTAAATCTGTTCTGTAGCTGTCAAGGTTCCCATAATTGTTTGGAATCAGTTTGACATTATAGATTCTTTTCTCCAGGAGGTTGGATGACAACATTCGAACTGTAGTGAGAGGACAGACCAACGTGGGACAGGATGGCAGGCAGGTATGTGTGTCTCATCTCTGATAACAGCAAGGGTTCTCGTGATGCTAAACTGAGGAATGGCTCTGGCAGGCAGAAACCTGTTCTCTTTGTCGGAGAGGTGTTTTTGCTGCCTTTTCCACTAACGGCTTTGGGAGCTGCTCACTGAACAACTGCTCTAACCTGCTTTCCAGTCACCATCCAAAGGGAAGCAAACAAGAAATTGATTTAAAAATCACAAACAAAACCAGGAGGCTGGCGGTTGTGCCACTGTGAAGCTAATGATAAAATGAACAACATTAAACAGGTACAAGCACATTTGCTACTGAGTAAGGATCAATAAAAGGCTATTTAGCCTTTTAACTGGGCTGTTTGCTGAAGTGTCCTGAGTTGCTGGTGACTAAGCTTGATGACTGACTGCCAGTTCATCTTGCGCGTCCTGTTCAGCTATCAGGTTTTCACTTGTCTTTTGCCTGACAGATGTGTTTGCTCGGAGTACGGTATTGAACAGCACGGCCGTGGCTGTGGTGTTTGTGAGCGCTGAGCTCGGGCCATGCGTTATCTGATTGGGAGATATCACCCAGTTCTGCTGTATTTCCTGTGACTCTTCTGGTTTAGACCAGGAACATTAATGTCTTGAATCGTCAATTGTGCTGCTTTCCTCATTGTCAACATTGACTCATCTTTTTAATACGAGGTTGCTGGGATGGGATAGTCATGGCTGTATTTTCCACTTCTTGCTGCTGTAGCCATGGGCATATATGTCTAATCCTGCCTTTGCCACCGAGTCCGTGGCCCCAAGTGAATTATTTAACTTGTCTATGCCTTCGCATTGCTTTCAAAAAAGTATGGTTCCCTGAGTACTGCTGTTAAACCGAGGATGTGCTTGGGATGTGGCATACTTAGAGGTGCTGTGTGTAATCACTGTGCAGGGATGAAACAAGAAATCAAGCAGGGAGGCAACTTCAGAAATGAAGGAAGGAATGGAAACTAGTGCAGTGCTTAGAAAGTTCGTGTATGATTGGAAAAATGGTGCTGTTGTAGCCTTTTGGGCCCATTGGAGGTGACAAATTCAGAGAAGAGCACACAAAAAATCCAGGATCAGAAAGAGCTGTGGCTGGGAATTGGCCGGAGAGCCGTGAGACCTTGCAGGTCCCAAGGATGGATGTGGTGAGAGATGAACAAAAGCAGTGCCGTGGTCAGCTGTGCTCGCAGGCTAACAAAAGAGTCTCTGTGCTGTAGTGATTTCGGCAAGCTTTGTTTAGAGCTTTGCCTTATGTCTGTGCTTTCTCACTCTGTAATCCCTTTGAAGTTCTCCAAAGCATGTACCGACGGACTTGGACAGTATCCTGCTCTGAAGTACTGGGGAAGCAGATCTGTCTGAGCAGCCCTTCGTTTAGTTTGGTTCTAAAGGAACCAATTAAACTCCTGTTCAAGTGAAAACCTTCAAATGTGCTTGTGTAAGTGGCATGTCTGTGCAGGGCATCTTTCAAGTGGCCTGGTGCTGCAGTTAATCAGAATTATTCCTGTATTTAGCTGTGAATTTCCCTCACTTTGCTGTTTTGCAGGGTAGAAGCAGGCTTTTAAGACAGACACTGCAGCTTGTACTTTTCTGGTAGTTGTTTGTAGTTTGGTTCCACAATAAAATTAGTTTCTTCTACTGATCTTACATCCTTATTAAATTTGGAGGAAATTTGTGTCCTCAAGAAAAATATTTCCCTGCAAAATTTGATTGAAGCATACACATGGATAGTTGGTGTCATCCTGTGAACCTCTTCCTTAGGAAGCCCAGGATGATGATCGTTATTGCATTTTATCATCGTAACCACAGCTGCAAACCACCCTGGACTTACTAAAGAAACAGTTGGCAGCCAGCTTTTGCAATAGGTTTGAAACAAAGCTTAAAACCAGCCACAGCAAAAAGTTTAATCTTCAGATGGGTTTTCCCATTTGTAACGCTTTTTTTTTTTTACCACATGCAGTGTCTGCAGCCTGTAGTACACAGTACTTGCAGCAGATAAGCTTTTGAAAAAGCCATTCCTGTCTTTCAACCTGTTTCCTTCCCTTGACACACCGAGAGGAACGATGCAGTCCACTGTGTCCTTTCAAAGTGTGTGCTGTAAAGAAAAATGCACGTGAACTCTGATGTTACAGCTGCTTGAATTTCAGTGGGAGGTCGGGATCTTGTGTATTTGTTGCAAGATTGGACCTGGAAAGTGTTTTGCAAAACCCTCTTTTCTTGAGTCACATTCTCTCCTAACAGCTATACAAAAAGTAATCAGCGTTTGCCAGAATTGCCTGGATTGCGTGGTATCGGGGCTAGAGGAGACATTCTTGTCTGGGGGGTAAATAATAGTTTTCATAAACATCCTTTCAATCTCTGACTTCCTTCCAAAGGAAACATAAGCCTCAAATGCAGTTGTAGAAAAAAGGAAAAGTTCTTTTTTAAAATCAGAACAAGCCAGGAGGGGGGTTCCCTGCTGAGTCCCTGCTCTCATCCGTGTGAGCTGTGCCCTGCCTGCCTCAGGTCGAGCTGCACACAGGGGCAGTTGCCATCCCTCCTGCCCTTGCAGGTGAAGGGGCATCCAGAAGCTGATTCAGGAAGCTCATCTTTGGCTTTTCCATCTCCTGCCAGCCTTAACTGCCAAATGCAAGATTGGGAATCTCATGTGTGCTGTTGGTTCAAGTGTTGCCCACATCACTGGGACCTTGGACCTGCCATCAGCCTTTCTGAGCTCTTTTTTTAGTAGCATTTTTGGAGACCGGTGATACCAGGCAAGTTTCTAGGAGACACACTAAGGGTGTTTAGCCTTTAACAGCTTGCTTCCCCTTTGGGGAAAGAGGAATTTAGCATTTGAGGAAAGCAGCCTTCCCTCTGGTGGGGAGGAGCAGTGCCTTACTGAGCCTTGTGGAGAGCTGCACCTTTGCAGCCGTCCAGAAGAGGGGAGCCCAGCCTTGGTTTTGCGACCAGTGTAACATTTTACTGATCATTGATGGTGAGGGAACGCTGCCAGTGGAGACGTGTCTAAATAGCACTGCGTGTTATTCTCCCAGTTAGAGCAATCTAAATCCCAGTCCGACCCAGTGAGGGATATGCAGTAGACAACTGTGGGAACACGCTCTCCATGCTCCTTAAGGAAAAGGAAACCTTAGGGATAGCAAGTTCAAAATCCTCGTTGCAGATCCAGTCCCTGTCCTGCCTGGGACCCAGTCTCCTGTCCCGTCTGGCTGGCAGTGTGGCAGTGATGGGGATAACGTGTCTGTGCTCCACCTGGGTGCTGAGATGATTGAGCAGGTCTTTGAGGTGAGTTGTAGGTATGAGAGGGATGTAAGAGTAGCTTTTTATAGTCAGCCTTTAACTTCTTAAGCTATTTCCCAAATAGCCTTGATCACATACACATGTTCATATAAAATAGCAGTTAAGTGTCTGAAAAAGCAGATTCTAAATCTAAAAATAAGGTCGATCAAATAGATGTGGCCCCAAAAGAGTTATTGAAGCAGCTCTAAAGACAGAAATGCTCTCTTCTCCACAAAGGGTAACGTTTCCCAGTTCAAAGCATCTGCCTTTTTGAAATTTTGCCCTAGAATTTCCTCCAAATGCAAAAGCCTTAAAATAGTCTGGCTCATTTGGCTTCCCCTTCCTGGTGCGATATTTCAGTCAAATCTGTAGACAATACCATGAACTTCAGAAATTATCTCACTAATGATCCTTTTATGGAAGGAAACAACAGTCGTGGGTGGAACATTCCTCTGCAGGGCGTAACAAAATTTTCCTTGGGAGTCCCAGACTTGGACTATTTCGGATGCCTTGGGAGAGGCTGGGAATGCAGGAGCTGCTGCGGTTCAGTTGTAGCAATACACAGTTCAAGCTGTGCCTGCAGTTTCTGGGGAGCCAGTGCTCTTGGGTTGTTTTTTTTTATTATTATTATTTTTTTCCCCTCTGTAGGGTTTTTCTCAGAGCTGCTGCTGAACTGGAGTCTGGGCTGACCTTGCTGAGAGCTGCCGTCCAGTTGTGGCATAATTTCCTCTCTGCCCTAGGGGTGCGGTATAAAAAGTTCCCATAGATTTTTCCAGTGAGCGTTTAACAGACTCTTGTTCGTTTTTTATTTGTCACTCTTTGGTTGTGTTTATTGCTAAACCTTCTGCATGGACTGGCTGTAATTTTTTTGACAGTTGCTGACATGCCTTAACTGGTTGTTTGGCTGGAGCTGTTTCACCTATCAGGCTTTTGTCCTTGTAATAGAGTAGCCTCTGACTTTGCAGTCGAGTTTAACCCTTGACAGTATCTGTGCAACCTGGATTTGGGTGCCCAAGCCAGTGAAGGGAAAATCTATTTCTGAAGGAATCAAGAAATCAAGAGGAATGCCAAGATTTGTGGCTTTATAATGTGAATCTGAAAAAAGTACTTCTTCCTGTTATCTCTGGTCCATTTTTCCCTTCCTGCCATGCTCAAACACATGCATAAAGTAATTGACTGCAATTGAATGAGTGAAGCCTTTTAAAGAAAAGATAGGTTTGTCATTTAGTATCTCCTCCTGTATTAGTCTGACTCAATTAGTGCTAGAGCAAAGTGTTAACGAGGAGAGAAAAGGGATGTTTTCTGGCCTGGGAAAAGCCTTGCTTGTTTCTTATTGCTGAAGATACTGGTGATAACTTGGATTGCTTTGGTTGGCTCCTGCTTCTTTGCTCCGTGAGAACAGTAATTTTTATTTTTATTTTTATTTTCATAACTACAGCAGTGCAAGAAAAGCTATGGCAACTGCTGTGGGTTAAACAGTACAAATATATTCTTGGTGCCCAGCTTGAACCCAGCACAGCAGCAGACAGTTCAATTAGCTGTCCCATCCTTTGGTAACTGGTGCTGTCCTTTCTCGTTGTGTGTGAAAATAAATGTCTCTGTTCTCAGCTGTAGGGAGGCTCGGACTCCCTGCCCTGTCTGTCTGCTGCAGTGTCTGGTGGGATTTAAGGCTGTGGAAGGAGAAGGATGTGTTTGGCACGCAAAAATGTCCACAGGTTATTGGGTTTGACAAGGTCTTAGATGGAAGTATGTGAAATACTGCTGTTGGTTTGTTTTTTGTTTTTTTTTTTACTTTAAATAGAGATCAGGAAACACTTTGCAGAATCTATATAGGGAGGAAGAAAGATGAAGATGGACAGTGAGCAGAAGAGAGCGATGCAGGTGCTGCGTGTGGCAGAGAGCGTGGGGGGAGTATGGTCCTTCCCTGCTGGTGGGGTCATCTCTGCTACTCCAGTGCCTGTTTAGTGGTATCTTGAGCTACAGGGTGGCTGGTGTCACTGGAGTCAGCAGCTTGTCCCCTCCTCAGGTCTGCTGAGTGCTGGTTTTTGGGCAGTGTTCACCTGTCAGACTTTTCTGGGTGAATTTAGTTCACCTGCCGGGCAGGGAGGTGACTTTATGCGCTATTTGTGTAAACAAGTTTAATCAGCAGCACTGTTGCTTCAGTTTCTCCACCTGTTTCATAGAATCCTAGAATGGTTAGAGTTGGAAGGGACCTTCAAGATCATCCAGTTCCAACCCCCCTTCCCTGGGCAGGAACACCTCCCACCACACCAGGTTACTCCAAGCCCCATCCAGCCTGGTCTTGATTGTTTGGCCTGTTTGTGTGGAGGTGGCTTTTGTTGACTGCAGGTCGTATTTCACGCTAAACCAAGGTAGTCAGGGCTTTCAGATCTCCTACTGTAGGCACTTTTATTTATTTATTTATAATTTATTAATTTAAATATATTCTTGCCTCCGGACATCAAATTGCACGCTGTTTCCTTGGCCTCAGTGCTCAGGTTTGGTTCATGTGGTTGGTGCTGATGTGTCTCTGCTACTGGGACAGCATTGACTGCCTTTGCTGAGCCTTAAGAGCATATCACCATAAGCTCTTAACAACTAATTAGGCCTAAGTCTATGAAATATTCAGGGGCTCTTTTTTGTGTCACAATCTCTGATATTGTAGGGACCATCTTTCAATTATATTCATTCTGCCCTGCATGGTTAAGCTTTGTCTCCTGGATTTTTGATGAATGGCTCGTTATTCTGAAATATGAACAGACTAGTGGTAGATTTCAGTACATTTTAAGATGGTGAATGGTTAAAAATTGTCTCAAGCTGTGTAATTTTATATCTACATTTTTTTTTTTTTAAAAAAAAGGTCATGGCACCGTTTCTATAAGACTCCAGTCGCATGATTGAAGTCCCATAATATTCTGCTGTAACCAATGAATAATAAACAGAAGTTGAGTGGCCAAAATAAATCAAAAGTGGATTTCATTTAGTGTCATTTCCCTCGTGAATTATGACAGTTGGACAGTGTCCTTCCCATCTATGGAGACACAGTGAGTTCTAGCCTAGAATGTGTTTATTGAGAAGGGTTTCAGGTGAATGACACGCCAAGAAGAAATACTGCTGTTTATTATCCTCCTGGCTACTGGCCATGAAAACTGGCATCTGCAACTGTATGAAGAGCTCAGGAATAACTTTTGCCATCTGCTGCGAAACCTGGTTCAAGGCAGGTGCAGAGTCCAAGCTTGACCTTTCCTTGTGCTTCTGGATAGAGAGGCAGAGGATGCTCCTCTCACTGTCCTGCAGCCTGAGGATGGAAAACGGCTCCTGTTTTGTGCTGGCCAAAGTCACGCTTCATTGCTGGTGGTGTTGAAGGCAGCACAAGCTGCAAAGTAAGAGCAGGCTGTTCTACAGCCAGTCCTGTTTGGTCTTGATGCCAGCAAAGCGAGAAGCCCAGCCTGAAAATAGAAATCCTGACAACAGGCAGGAGATTTTTTTCTTTTTTTTCTTCCTGTGGATTTCTTTTTTTTTTTTTCTTTTTTTTTCATTGCCTCACATTTTCAGTACGGGGTAATGTTTATTCCAGCTGTGCTTACGGCAGGTGAACTGCATTTCCACTTGGAAAACCCTACTTGTAGGTTCATGGTATGGTTGTCCATTCCTTCCCGCTATGTTTTTTCCTCTGAGGTCTCAACCTGAACACAAATTCGTTTTGCAAAATCTGATGCAACTGGAGCGGTTGCTAAACTTGACCCGCATGGAACTCGAGCGTCGCTCCGATATTGCAAATATGACCAAAACGCAGAATGCAAGTTCACCAGCAGGTGAATTGACTGGAATCCCTTGGTCATTTACAGAATTTTCTGGGAAAATTTAGCCTGCAGCACTCCCAAGGTGGCCGGCTGCTGGGGCAGGTGGGTGTCACTGCCTCCATCAGCCAAGGGCAGGGGTTGTTGGGTGCTGGAGGAAAAGCCCTGCAAGCCAAGATTCGTCCTGGCCACAGGGTGCCACCGTCAACAGCTGCCATCAGGGTGTGAACACAGGCGATGCAAAGGGCTTTGCTGTTCTAAAATAAAGAAGAGTGATAAAGGAGATAGTAATTGTCTGCACAGGGGGTGTTCTGCCTGTGTGATAATAGCGTTTCACTGGGGAGCAGGGCTGGGCTTGCTGGGAGGCTGTGGCCCTCCACCTGCCAATGGGCTGAAGCTGTAGTAACCCACCGGGAGGTCTAAGCATGGTGAACCTCAGGGCTTTGCTAGAAGGGTGCAGCTCACACAATTAGCATTTACATGGCCACGTCACTGGTGTAAATGAGATACACGACTGTAGAACTTGCGTAAAATTACTCATCGGAGCCAGAGCGCTAAACCCACTCTGACCTACAGCATCACCAACCTTCCTCATCGTGCCATCACCAGGGCTGGGCCACGCAGGGGAAAAAGACAGCTCAGAAGGGTGTTGGACTAATGCAGAAGTGACATTCAGGAGTTTAATTACAAGGTTTCAACCAGCACAACTGGGAAATTGCCTCTCACTTCACCCTGTGTGTCAGTGTTGGGACAGCTATTCAGAACACGGGGTTTGATTTATTTATTTTTTTTAAGTGTGATTCGGGGGGTTAAGTGAAGGGGGAATAATAGCAATTTTAAGCTTGGTGGTGTTGGATATCATAGAATCCTGGAATAGTATAGGTTGGAAGAGACTTACAAGGCGATCTGGTTTCACCCAGATGCCATGGGCAGGGACACCTCCTACCGGACCAGGTTGCTCCAAGACCCCTGTAGGCTGACCTTGAACACCTCTAAGGATGGCACATCCACAGCTTCTCTGGACAACTTGGGCCAGGGTCTCACCACCCTCAGAGTAAAGAATTTCTTCTTATAGTAGCTAATCTAAATTTCCTTTTTTTTTCAGTTTAAAACCGGTCCATCTCACCCTATCACTTTATCCCTGGTCAAGAGTCCCTCCTCAGCTTTCACGTAGCCCCTTTAGGGACTGTCGGGGGCTCTGAGGTCTGTAAAATCTGCTGTGTTGATTTAAAGTGTCCTGCGCAGCCTTAGTGGTTAGGACCAGAGCTGATGACAGAAAACTATTCTTTAGTGACAATTGTAGTCGTTATGTAGTAGTTGATGAGCACCTAGGGCAGAAATGTGCTAAAATCAAACCCAAGTGTGATGAGTCCCTCAGGTTTGTCTGCAGTGAGCTGGCACCGATGTCACCCTGCTCTGACAGACAAGCCCTCTTGGCTTCAGCTGCAGTGGTTTATCCCTAGCTGTAAAACTTAAGAGTTTTCTCTAAAATGAAATCAGCCTGAGAATCAAAGTGTGTTTCTACCCTTTCTCTAATCTGGAGGGACTCATTTCTATGAAGTTTTTAACGGCAGAAATTGTTAGGCTGGTCACAGTGTGTGAGGGTTTCTTTGAAATCTCTGTAGCTGCAACTCCTTGGAGAATTGGGGATGGGAACTTATTTTTAGTCCTGGTCTAGATTTTCATTGATCTGGGTTGTAAGTGTGGCAACGAGTGAAAGAAGCATTAACGCTCTGTATTCAAGAGTGGGGAGCGATCCAGGAGCGTTAAATTCTCAGCATCCTGACCACGGCCCAATTTGTAACATTAAAAGTACGTTTGGATGCTGTGAATTTGGCAGATGTGTCAAGTGTCTATAAAATACTTAGCAGAAGGCAGCTTTCTGATGTGAGTAATAACAGCCAATTGAAATATATATCAGCTAGAATCAAATAAAACTAGCACATTTCTAGCACAACACCATCGAGCATATGGAAACTATTGAGGTATTTTCACCATTACCGAGGACAGAACAGTGTTAATTCGGTCTCTGAGCTCAGGGTTTCCCAAGCAGCAAACTTCTTCTGAAAATTTGCTTTTGTTCCCCTCATTCAGCAACATTTTATAGTAACACACAGGCCTCTCTCAATTCCTCAGTTTCCGTATTTCCAACTACTTCCCTGTTTGCTTGCACGAGAATCCTGAGAGGGGGGAATAAAGAGGTGTTTAGAAATCAGTGCACTCACTAATGAGCTACTGGGGCTGGATGGAGCGATGTGACAGCTCTGAGCCTGGGCTGGGGCGACGGAGGAGGCTGGGGGGATGCAGAGAGACCGACTGTAATTCACTGAACTATTTTTCTGGCTTGAGTATCGTTGCTAGTGCTGGTTTTATGTGTGTTATTGCAGTCTGGTAGTGTAAATCGCTGGAACATAACCTTTTAAATGATGCATCACTTCAAAATCTGAAGAATTAGATGTGATCTTGTCCCACCTCTCACTTGAGTTATTTTCTTTTCTCCTCCTGCTGCTTGGAAGATCTCATGTAGAAAGGTGACACAAGTGATGATGTGCAGACTGACCTTAGAAATTGCTTGGGATAATTCCAAGCAAAGCTATTTTTTAGGCAGTCTTTTTCTCAGTGATTCATGGTTTAACTCTGCTCCCTCTTGTTTCATCCTGGCGCATATAGACTCTTTTTCCTGTTGCATCTCAAGGTGAAGAAGGTTGAAGAGCTGTAGCTGATTCATGCGCTAGGTTGTTCCCTCTGGCTTTGGAGAATGTGATGGAAACCCACGTAGCTCACTGTCTGCCCAGCTTACCTGGGGTCTGGCTGTGTGCTCGGAGCTGGGTCTTCAAAATCCCACGTGTGGCTTCTCCGTCTCCTGCAATTCATCTCTCTGCTGTTAACACACAGGCTGGCTGAGAAATGGGGGTGGCTAAAATGCATCACGGTCTTAAACGTGGAGATCCCATGACATTTTCCCTGCCAAGAGCTGTTGTTTGGGTTCCTGCTTCTTCAGGTGCTGGGGCTTTACCTGCCCTGGCGCTACTCGTAGAGCTGGGCAGTGCCTGCAGAGCACCTTGCCATCATGCCCTGCCATCGTGTCCTACCATCACCTGCTCCCCTCCTGCATCCAGGACATGCTCCCAAACCCGCGCCAGGGCAGAAGATCGGACACACTACACCAGAGGAGGAGGAAAGCGATACGCAGCCGAAGCCTGCCTTGTGCCGAGCGCTCCATCTGGAATCTCTCGCTCTGTTGCCGGTCCTGCCCTCTCTTTGCTAAATTTACTGATGTCACAGCAGCCAGGGGACCCCGGGGACAAAACTCAGGGAGAAAGCCTGGCCGTGGCCACGGGTCAGATGCTGGTGACCGATGACTCTGCCTCTCTCGGGCAGGCGAGCCCTCTCTGTGCCGTATTTCTTAGCTGGTGCCTTGCGTTCAAGGATCTCAGAGGTTGCAGAAAGTTTAATAAATAATGCTGATGGGTTAATTGTAGCTTGCAGGCTCGGTTGTTGATTAGAGTCATATGGTGTTTTTCCAGTACGTCTCAACCTTAATTTCAACATCCTTGTTTCGTGCAACCACAACAGATTATGTATCCAGCCTCTTTATTTATTCGTGATCCTCTGCCCCTGGGGTGAACTGCTGTTGTAGGGAAGGAAGCACGGTGACTTCACTTCTGTACTGCGTTTGGGGGTGTGTACATGTACATGTTTCCCAGTTGCACGCGTGAAGAAACCAATAAATTAGTAACGCAAAGTGATCCCTGCGTCAGGCCACAGATGTAAGGTTATGGGATGTTGTTGGTTGCATAAACCAGTTATTCTGGACTAAAAACCATTCCTATTCTCTTGATGCTGTTTTGGTTTTAGAATTTCTGTCCAAAATAAACCATCTATTAATAAAATAATAACAAAAGCAATAAGAAAACGCTTTTAAAACTCGTAACTCGCTGTTTTGAAGGGAGCAGAGTGGGAAGGGAGATGCATTCTCTCCCATAGACAGTGTAGCCTTCAACAGGGCTGTGGTTTCCCCTCTCCTGTTTTACAGGAAAGAATAATTGTTAGATATGTTAATAAATTTCCATATTGCATGTTGAACAATCAGACCTTCTTTCATGCCCTAGATATTAATTTATTGTCCCTTAATAGATTAATTTATTATCCCTTAACAATGGAGACCATTTATCATTTAGAGGTGTTTTCTTAAAATTGAAGGTTGTATTTCTTTGCTTTTGGTCTCTGTTTTACGCTGTCTTTGGTCACCTGTGATGACCAGGAAGGTGAAGGTTTTTCTCTGTATCGGTTAGTTTTTATTATTTTGTTCTTCTGCATGCGGTTTTTACTTTCAGGTGCTGCAGTTGGAATATTACAGCCAAAAAACACTTTATTGGTTCTTCAAAAAGAACCATAAGAGAATTTAACTGTAGGCTTTGTGCAAGAAGTAACAATTCTAATTCGGTTCTGAACTTGCAGAAATGTTTTCATCTCTAAATACAAATTATATAAAAAAGGACATTGATGAATTAGTGTGTTCTGACTCAAGTAATATGCAGCTCTTCTTTAGGAGAGTAGCTAAAGATTTACGTTTTAATGGCTAAGCAAATATTTGGAAGCAACGTTTAAGGAAAGAAATGAGGGTTTGTGATCCCTCCTGATTTATTCAAGTCTGTTAAGTTTGCTGTTGAGTTCTCTTTGTGGTTTTGGTTGGTTTGGGGGGTGGTTTTTTTTAACAGTTATGGAAACATACTCCTTTCTCTAAGAGATGCGATGAAGAACTTGAGCAGCTGCTGGTTGGTCTCTCCCCCCTCCCATGTTATTTTTCACAGCAGCAGGAGACCACAGTTCTTTAATTCATCAGTCAGGGGCAGAGCCCATGTTGTCTCGCTTGTGTTTTTCCGGTGTCTGTAAGGAGGTAAAAGCTACAAGTGTCAGGACCAGGTGATGACACGGGTTCACCTTATTTTTGGCAGTTATGAGTTTACAAGGGGGGAAAAAAAATCCCATTTTGCTTTGGTCGGTGTTGCAGGGGTTGTTTTAAGGTGAGCAGTTTGCTACATGTGCTGGTTTCCACGGAGCGCAGAGAAGTGAGCAGCAGGAATGTGTTCTTCAGGTGTAAACCGGTTTCCTGTAAATAGTCTCTGCTGGTTTTTGTCACAATATTATTAAATGGCACCGTGACCTGTGAGAGAAATAGATGGAGTGGGGTTTCTTAACAGCAAAAGAGAAACTGCAGGTATGTGGACAGCTAGAAATCCTCGTTTGGGCCATTATTTGAAGATAAATTATGGGCAGTAACTTTGGAAAAGGTTCCTGTGCTCAGGTAGATGATATTCTGTCTCATGAGGAGAAGAGATAAGACGGTTTTCCCTTTGTGGATAGGGATTTTTAGTGTAAAACCTGTAAGAACTGAGATGGAAATCCTTACTCATGATATTGGTTGCTCCGAACTTGGTTGCTGAAAGCTGCTGAGAACAAATGGCTTTGAGCTGTGTATTGATGCTTAAAATAGAAGCTCTAACGCTGTCTTCCTTGGAGACCAGGTTAGAGATGCCACCCCCAGGTGAAAGGGTTGTGTTGGATGGCCGGGGGGTTTAGAGTTCTGCTTGGCATGAGTGCCACCGCTGGGGCTGTTGTCCAAGCCTGTATCTGAAAAATTAGCCCTAGGAGAAGGGAATGGGCTCGGGGCCGTGTTCAAGAAGCACAGGGCTAGTTGGAAATTTGGGGTGGTCCTGCTGCCTGTCCACATTGCTGTGTTCTGCTGCAGAGTGTGTAGGACCTCCCAGCTCCTTATGGCCCATCCTCCGTGCTTTGGCTCCAGCTGGTTCTGAGTGAGATCCTGAGTTGTTTTGAGATGATCACAAGATTTGTGAGATTGCCTTGGCTTCGGGTACGAAGGAGGATAACAACTCTTTTCAGAGAATCTGTTTGTTGGCTGGTCAGATCCTCATCTCTTCTGGAGAATTCAGCAGCTCTGACTTTCCCGGGATCACGCAGAGAAAGTCACATTTAACATTAGTGCTGAAGCAAAGGGAAACATCCCAATTGGAATCTGGGAGGAATTTCAGGTTGGCTTTTGGGTTTTTTTTCACAGACCCGTCCAAATCTTAGAATATGCAGGACAGTTGCTGCATAATAGCCCACTTGAGCAACATGCTGCAGCCGTGCTCTGGGACTGAGTACAGAGGTTGTAGTTAAATACGTTGAAAGGAGCATTCTTTAGGTTTTTGGTTGGCACTTAATCCACGTGCCTTTAAATGGAAGAGACGAGAAAACTTGATTCTGAAAGGTGGCTTGGCTGGAGCCAGATGAGGAGGAAGGTGGTGGTGTTTGTGTCTGATCTCGTCATCCCTGCAGCCCATTTGTGTGCTCGTGTCCCTGATTGAACATGCTGTATGTTAACTGTGTGACACTAATAGATAAAGTGTTAACTTTCGCATGATTCAGAAGGTATTTCAGAGGAGACTTTTTTTTTTTTTTTCCCCTCTGGAAAATGAATTATAAAACGTTTCCAACTTTTATACTTTTATTATAATGCAGCTATGTTCCAGCAAAAGCTCCTGGCACATAATTTGCTCATACATTTCCAAATGAAGATGTGTTAAATTTATTTGCTGAAGGAGCTTGTAGCTTGCGCTGTAACCTTGGTCATGGGACTGGATATAAAAACAGAGGGATGGAAGCCCTCTTAACAGCGGGAAACAAAGTGGAGCTGGAGCTGGAAATGTTATCAGACTGGGAAGGCAAAACGTGTTGAATTACTTCAGAAGTCAGATTTTGGACATGTGATTTTTGGACATGTGGCTTCACTCATTGAATCCACGTGTAGCTCACGCTGGTGGTGTGGGGTCAGGGTGCACCATGGTTGTATAAAGGGGACCAGATGCCCCAAGGAGTTCGCAGTAAAAGAGCTCAAAAATCCAGGTGATGTCCGTTTCCCGTGCTCAACCCTCTGTGCCTCCTGCTAAACCTGTGTCCTCTTTTCTGTGCCTTCCTGCAGGTTCAGGGTGGGTTGGGTGGGAACCTCCCATCCCAAAATATGCATCGTGTTTTCCAGCAGAATAATATCCTGCCCATTCAGTGAGGGGTTTAAGCAAGCGCTTGGAGTTCCATATATAAAGTTGTGTATTTTTTATTTAGAATTAATGATGACTATAGAGGTTTCGTGGAGGTTTCATTTTCCTGCTCTAAATACATATTGGTCAGGAGGAAGTTCTACATCTTTTTCCACGCTTACTGTGTCGAATTTTATCACAATAACCTTAAACCTGTTCATGGTTCATATTACAGAGGGGCTTTCATAGAATATTTCAATCAGATTTTCCCAGGTCATTGTTGCAAACTGGGTTCTGAAACCCTGATCCACACAGGTTTAAAATCTCAACACAGTACATTGGCTTTTGATGTTCTGACAATATTTTCTTTGTAAGAAAACAGCTCCCTGCCACTGCCCCTGCCCGGGGGCTGTAGGCAACAACTGTGTGTTTCTTAGGTTGTGAAAACAGAATGCAGGTTTTCTTTTCACTCTGACCTTGCTTCTTTTCCAGGCCCTGGAAGAAGCCCAGAAAGCCATTCAACAGCTCTTTGGTAAAATTAAGGATATTAAAGACAAGGCTGAAAAGTCTGAACAAATGGTGAGCAGCAGTTTCTTTCAAGACTTTCAAAGGGATGGGGACAGGGACTTTTGCTTCTAGTCCTTGTTAAGAAGAGAGCATTTTTGTCTTTGGTCCTGTTGACCAGTTAGTAATTTGCTGTCAACCATGTGTTGAACCTTGTCTACGTGGCTGTTGAGCTACGACACTTTTAGTCCTGAGGAGAGGAGAAAGCCCTTCTTATCTCCTTAAAATGTTGCTGTGGCTTGGTATTCAACCAGACTCTGGTTTGGTTTTTTTTCATTCACTAGGTTAAAGAAATCACACGAGATATCAAGCAGCTGGATCACGCCAAGCGTCATCTGACCACCTCCATCACCACCCTCAATCACCTGCACATGCTGGCGGGGGGTGTGGATTCCCTGGAGTAAGTGTGTGACTTTGCAGTGGTGCTTCGACGCCACCACAGAGTGCTTAAGTTTGGTGCAGCTTGATTGCTTTTTTTTCTGGGGGGAAGTTTAAGCTTAATAGGTTGCAGGCTTAATTTTGCTGGCAGGTCCTTTCTGTGCTGCTCAGAGTGACCTGCAGCCCACGTTGCTGTGTTTAAGGGTTTGCAACATCAATTGCTTGAGTTGCTGTGTTGATCCTTGGTGACAAGGAATGTGTCTGGCTTCATTAAGAGTAAGGCAGCCTGCGCAGGCAGATGTCCTGGTTAGGGATGTGATCTTTCCAGGTTTTGGGGGATTTTTATGGGTCTTGTGTCTTAAACTGGAATGAAATCTCTTTTTTGGGAAGGCCTATTCTCGTTCTGAGAGTGAGTTCAAAGAAGCCTTACAGCTTGTACTGTGTATGAAGTGGGGCTAGATGTTTCTAATAATCCTTTGTGGATTTTTTGGTGTGCTTGAGGAAGATGCAGGCTAGGGAAATCCACTTTTTTTTACATATTGCATCTGTGAAGTTGTGAGACCCAGGCACAGCGTGTTCTTGGATTGTAGCAAATTCTGCATGAACACTGGGTTGTTAAATGTTCAGAATTAAATTTTACTTAAGCTGCTGTCTACACTGGACTGATCCTAAAGGATGAAATAAAGATAAATAAATTTGATTCTTTTTTTCTCTCAGTTCCCTGTGAAAGTTATTAACAGAAAAGTCAAGGCTAATAGCTTTTCAGCATAATGCTTCTCCTCGCTGTGAAGCTTTAACTCAGACTTCGTGTGTGATGACGAATGGCTTAACTCAGGTCATTACAGTGAAATAACATTTGCTGCCTCCGGACCCATACTGGGAAGCGGATGCATTCGGTAGTTTACGTGTTCTTTGCCAAGTGTTGCTTTTGACATTTATGTTTTTTGAAGCATTGTTAGATGTGCGCTGGATTGGTTTATTTTAGCATCAGTTAAGTGAAATTTTAATGCTGCATTGGAATGTTAATGAAGAGTTGTGTATTTTAGAAAAATAAATGTGAACGGGGACCGACATGACCCAGTGGGGATGAGGTAACCTGTGGAATTACCACCCAGGATTTTCATTGAACCTGTCTTTGTAAATCTTTAATTTCCTCTCCAGGGCTATGACCAGAAGGAGACAATATGGGGAAGTTGCCAACCTTCTCCAAGGTGTCGTGAATGTGTTAGAGCACTTCAACAAATACATGGGGATTCCTCAGATTCGACAGCTTTCCGAAAGGTAAAACGCTCAAACCCTGAGCACTTGCTTGCCTGCTGGGAGGGAAGGTTAGAAAATGCATTAGGCAAGGTCGGTTTCTCAAGGATGTAAAGGCTGGGCATGGTCCTTTGAGCTTCTTTCCAGCCAAAACAAACAGGTTAAAATTGGACACAGTTTGCTTAAACCTGGAGCAGCCTGTGCTATTAAATAGCAGTTCATCAGTACAGATGTACTTCATGAATTATCTGCGCTTCTCATTCGCTGGCTTTTAATTTATCTTATCTGGAGTAATCTAGGGAAGCGCAAAATGGTTTATGTGATCTTTGTGTGCGGGTGTTTGTGGTGAACCCTGAGGTGATGCTTTCTCCTGCTTTCTTAACCTCAGTGATGCAGTTCAGCAGCCTGAAATACAGTCATTAACATCGAGGTGCTCGGGGCCGCTTTCAGCCCAGGCACGTGCCTCGCTGCTGTCAAACTGCCTAGCGGCCCAAGGGTTTCGGCAGACCCCATTTCTTTCTGCGCATTTCCCAAGCCCGGTTATTCTGAGCACCTTGAGTTTCTTCTGCCAAAATCTGCTCCCCTTACCCAGTTCTGCTGAGATTCGAGGCTTATCGCAAATCTTCCCAAAATTGCACACAGAACCCGTGACTGCTCTGAACATTCATGCTGAGCTTTTACAGTCTGGATTTTCTAATGTGGAGTTACACATTTAGATTTGGTGAGTTGTGGTGTGGCTCCAACAGCAAGTGCCCACCTTTCTCAGCAACAGGAGGTGAAGGCTCGGTGGTGACTGAGCCCCCAGATCTCACAGCATCTTGGCTTCATTAGGGATGTGACAGCTGGGTGTCGAGGGAACAAGGGCCTCCCTGTTCCAGGGGCTGTTGCTGTCCCTGGCCAAAACTACTCTTCCAGCTTTACAGCAGGCTTTATATCTCCTACATCACGCACATGGTGTTTGCTTAACAGCCTGTAGTAGTGCTGAGCACAGCTCAGAGGTGAAAACAGCTTACTAACGTTAGACATGAACCTTCCTAATGATACAACTGCGCCTGACAGTGCTTCTTTTCAGTGTGAAAAATTGAAAATCTACCAGCACCATCCTCTTGATGCCTGAGATGACTTTACTCATTACAGAGCTACTTGAAGGAGCCTTCCAGGCACACTAATTAATTTTTTTGGTGACTCCCTTTGCTAAGACAGCAGCTGGCTGCCTGTGCTGTTTAGTGATGGAAACAGTGCTTGAGTGATTTGTTTGTAATATTTTCATGTGAATCTGTTGGACTTTCTTTACGGTATAGATACCTCTTCCAGAAAATCCAGATGGAATCCATGAAACGGAGCAAAATTAAAATCCACCCTAAATCAAGAGAGAGAGAGAGATGGGGCTTTGTTTTAACAAAGCATTTGACCATAAGCATTTGCTTAAATGAAAATGAACATGAAGGAAATATAAACATGTGTCAGTGCTTTCCTGAATTTAGGCAGTTATCTATTCCACCCTCGTGCTCAGAAAGTTGGCTCGCTTTGTTTTCTTCCAGAGTGGTAGTGCCTTGGGCAGAAACCTACCATCATTGACAATTTTAAGGCCAAATATAATTTAAGCCTTCATCCGGAGTTCTACCTGGTTTTCCCTCTCTGATGGATGATTATTTAATACTTTTGTAGTTGCTGATAATTATAGAAAACATTTCATACTGCTGCTAAAAGGCACAGTGGTTTCAAGTCACGCCAGAGAGACTGGCAAGGATGGGGAGGAAAACTTCTTTTGTTTTATTCTCCCTTCAAGATAAGGATCTGAAAAGCTCAAGAAAGTCTGGTCGTCCTATTTTTAGCATCGCCTCGGCAGGGTTTTTCCTTCCAGTGTTTACACAAGGAGAGTTGCACCATCTGGTAGCGATAGAAGCGGCTGCTTGTGGGGCGAGAGGAGAGCTGCACCCAGGGCGCTGCTGCCGCAGTCTCTCTGCTGCTTTGACATCCAGGCAGCAAACCTCCGCAGGGAGGTCTAAAACAGGGTAATACCTGCTTTGGAGTTTGACTACGTGTTTGACCGCATGTTGTACGCGTTAGGGCCCAATTTGGAGTTGCCTTTTCTCTCTCTTTGCTTGGAAATACCTTCGTGATTGATGGAACATCAAAGGACGTTTCTTCTTCATCACAGCGCCGCTTCTCGCAGCACCGTTTTTAGGCTGTGAAATTGCTGGGGTTTGACATCTCATGAATTCCATTTAATGGTGCGAGAGAAGCCTCTTGGATGTTTGCGAAAGCAAGGAATGCTTTAGTAGATGTTGGCACAGACCTGTGACAGTAACCCAAGTCTACTATATACAATAAGTCTATTCTATACACAGCTAAACGAGCAGATTCTGTTGCTTTCTTTAATAGAGAGCCTGTCTGTCTTGGAGTGAATGGAGTGAAGCCAAATATGAATGGGAAACCATGGGAAGGAGAAGTGCCTGCTTGGCGTTGTTGGACGTGTTCTTTTGTCGTGGGGTGTTCAATTTAGGTTCCTGCTCCTAGATGCTGTGAAAGCTAATGATGTGGTTTTAATGTTGCTTTCCACCTGTTCTGTCCCTTTGAAAATAACCAAACAAAATCCCACTGTAAGCATTCATTGGAAACCTGACTGAATTCTTAATTGGCTTCTTGTGTCGATCCTGTTGAGTGTTGATATAAAAATGTCACAACTCGCATCCAAATATAAATATTGTCCTAATTGTGTTTCTAAAACAACTTACACAGTGCGTTGGAAATTATTTGTTGTAGTAAATAGCAGTATTTTGTTATCTCACTCAATCCTCCTCTGTTTTCTGTCTGCGGAGGGAGCCTACGATTAGTGGTCACAAACCCACCCATGAAAGTGGTGGAGAAAGCTTAGCAGATAGTGGGGGAAAAGCCTGGAAAGTATTTAGGAGAAAGATGATTACAAGTTTGCCACAGAAAAACAGGCTAGCTCAGCCCCTTTGTATCTCAGCAAGCTGCCAGGCGTAGTTTAAGATTTCTGGTAGCTTTGGCTAAAGGAATTGCGGTTTCTAGTAATTTAATGTCATTTGAAACATAACAGTGGGTTTTCTAGTTTTTATTTTTTTAAAGGCGAGGGAAACAGAGAACAAAAGCCACTAATAATAAAACAAAAGTTAGAGAAACAAAAAAAAAATAATCACTAATACTCTGGCAACCAAAGGTTTTGGCTCATGCAAGCAGCCCCAGGAAAAGGCAATTCCCTGCTGCAGTGAGCCAGGATGGGGGGTGAATCTCGTCAGGGGAAGATTTCCTTATCAAACCGACCTGAGAAGAGACCCTAAATCTGTTCTCAGCTCTTACAAACCTGCAGAAACGATCCTTCAGCAGGGAACGTGAGTGAAGCCAGCCATGGGGCTGAGGCTTTTACCCCTGCACTTTCCATTGCGTTAATATTATTCTTAATTATTGAAAGGGCTCATGCTTTCCATGGGGACAGATAATCTCTGGTGGCTAAAGCAAGTGCCTTCCGATGTTCTCTGCCTAAAGCAGCCATTCTGTAAAGAGGTAGCATAAAGATTTTCATGTTTCTGGGTGCATACTGGTGGAGAAAAAGCCTTGTGCGTGTCTGTGTGTATGTGGTCATGTAAAGAGTGGTGGTTACTGGGGGGGCAGTGGGGGCTCCCCACCAGGGCTCATACAGATGTCTCTGCCTTATCCCTATCTTACAAAATACAAAGTGAGGGGGAAAATAAAAAAAAGGCTAAAACTCATTTGCCCTTTTTGCTTTTGAGAGATTTTTTAAGCAGGACATTTTTTTTTTAAAAGACATTTTTAACATCTCAGTCCAGCAAGGCATTCCTGCAAGTTTCTGAATTTAAGGATATGAGAATCCCCGTTAAGACTATCCTTAAGTAGTTTTCTGAATCGGAGCCTAAAACAACAAAGCCCGCAGACAGGGCTTTTAGCTGCTTGACAGTGCCTCTTTTAAATTTGTTGAGTCTTTAGGGATCTGGCTGCTGCTCCTCTCCTTGCCTCCCCTGTGCTTGTGCTGCAGCTGCTGTCATGGGGGAAGGTCCTAAGGGAAGATGTGCTACAGCTCATAGTTCCAGTTGTTCATATAAACTCATTAATCTCTGCGACCCCTAATATTAAACGCTTCTTGTTTCTTGATTTTTATATTTTTTTTTAAAGATAAAATTTTTCAATCCACATTTAGTGTCTTTTTCCTGCCTTTCCCCCCCACCCCTCATTTTTCTGAAGGATCAAAGAGTTTGGGTCTGTCGTGCTTTCTCACACCAGTTACGGGTGCGAGAATAAATTACTCGGAATATATCTGCAGTTGCGGTTGCTGGGCTGGGTTCCTCATTAATACTTAAATTTCCCACTCCTTCTATTTCAGCATATTGGATGAATCCCTCCTGTTTCACAGTTCTGAAGGTGTTAACTGGGGATCTATACCTGGAGGAGTAGAGGAATTTCTAAACATTCCTGTGAAGCAGAGAGCTTATGTGAGAATTATGTTTGACACTGCAGGCAGGAAGCTTCTCCAGCAAAATCCCCGTAAATAAATCCTAGATAAGGCAGGTCCTACATACAGTTAAATCACAGATATAAAGTTATATTTCAACCATCACTTTTAAAGGCCTAGAATTTTCTGCGTTTGGCACCGGTAAAGAATTCAGCCTGTTCTCCAGCCTTGCCAGGACATCTTGTAGTGCTTCACTGCTAATGGACCTCAAATGGGAAGATTAAAGCAGTAGATCATTCCTTGATAAGGTTGAAGACTCTTCAGCAATAACACCAAAAAAAAAATCCAAAGTCTTCTCCCCACAGTCTGAACAAACATTTTCACCAGTTATTGTAGCAAATCTTTCTAACGTATCAATCTCAGTGGAAAAATCCACTGCTTTGAATGATCAGTTCAGACCTTAAAACGTTTCCAGTATAATAAAAAGTGATGGAAGAATTTAAGGGCTGCAGAGGGATATAAGTGCCTGACTGTTTGTTTTGGCTCCTCCAAGTATGTGTAGGCATTTCCATTTTCCTAGAAGTATCAATTAAGCCGTATTGACTTTTATTTCTGGAAATTGGAAGCTTTATTCTCTCGGCTAAATAAGGAGCAAGATTGTGGTTTGTTCAAAACTTTTTCACCCATTTTCATACCTTTGCTCTTTTGTGCTGCTTTAAGACACCGAGGATTTATGGGATGAAACTGCAGCCTGCAGCATTCACGTGGATGCATTTAAAAGTAGGTCAGCGCACCTGGAGCTGTGAGAGGTTCACGGTGAAGATTGAGACATTGTGAAGCTTTTTACGTGTTAGAAACATAATTTTGTTGAAATGTGATCAACGTACGCGAATGTAATGATAAATTGATCATGTTGGTGTTAAAGGAACCCTGCTGATTTCTCAGCTGGTTAACTGGCCCTTATTAAATTACTGAATTGCGACAGGGCAAGGCTGTCTCGGATGTGTCCTGCTACAGCTCAGGGATCAGTGCTGTAGAGCTGGAGTTGCCATCCTGGTGTCATTCAGGGAGCTCCCCCGGTTTTGACACACAGGCTTTCTTAATGTGGAGGTTTTTCTTCAGCATGCTTTTTTTTTGCTCCCTTAAAACCCTTTGTTGTGTAGCTGTTAGCATTTCATTCGCTTTGTAGTAGTGTTTGCAGACAACAAGCTGAAGAAGTTGTGCCACCAACAAAGCCCTTGCTCCCTCTGTCCTCCTCAGGGTGAAGGCGGCGCAGAATGAGCTGGGACAGCAGATCCTGGCGGACTTCGAGGAAGCCTTTCCTTCCCAAGGTACAAAGGTAAAGCTCTCACTTCTCCTCCTCCCCCACTGAGAAGTGTTGCTGAAAACTGTTCAAAGTAGTTATAATTGGGTTTTAATCTCATTTTACATCTAGATTTGATCTCTCTCTGTTTCAGGAGTTCTTTTAGAAAGCAATTGAGTTGCCCAAGCTGTAGGGTGCTGGGTATATTTCTCACTGTTTCTATCGAGTGAATGTGGGAGAGAAACACCACCCGTCCTGTCACCTCCACTGCAGTGAGGTCCTCAAGGTCGTCGAGGAAAGCCCCAAACAATTCATGTGTGGCCCTGTAGACAGAGTAGGGTTCCCTCAGCGTCTCACCCAGGTCACTTCTTATTTGCTGAACGCGACAGGTTCATACCGTGTTTCGGGAAAGCCAAGCGCAGGCTGTCTGTTGACATGCTGCCACCAACTTTGTCTCTGGTTTACTCAGACAGTGCAGATACAAATCTGGGCTAGGGCTAAGGCACCAAATGTGCTTCCCCAAAATTATGCATCCAAATGTTTGCAAACAATGCAAGGGGGTAGGTGTCGATTTGGATTTATTTCAAAGAAAACACTAGTTCTGACTGCCAGAATACCAGCTCTGCTGGTTCCTTTATAAGACTTGCAAGTACAGAAAGAAGAAAACTATTTGGAACAGATCCTGGATGAGGGGCAAATCTCTGTGCACAGGACATAGCTTCAAAAATGGTGGGTTTTTTAAATGTTTCTAAATTTTCTGTCTCCTCCACTAACATCATGATATGCCAATACAGACTAGCAGATGCTGCTTTAAGTGCTGCAAGTTGATCATCTCTAATCTGATATTTTTTTCCCTTGTTAATTTGGCCTTGGAGTTTTGCTTGTCCCCCTTGTCAGCCACTTCTCTTAGCTGTTCCTCAGGATATCTAGGCTGATGTAAGTCTACAGAAGAGATGAGACAAATGGTTCCTTCTGTAGGTGGAGTTGGCTGCTCTTCTGCAGTAGGGACCTTCCTGGCTGTTGAGCTACAGAACAACTTTATACCCAGTGAAAGGAAGGAGCTCAGTTTCCATCCAGCAGAAGAAAGATGCCTGAGTGATAATAAAGAGTAGCAGCAGAAAGGATCAAAAAGAGAATGATAATGGCAAAGGGTAAAAACAAGATAATCAGGGTACAGTGCAAGTTACTATCACCCATTCAGCTATTTAACCTTAAATCATTTGTTTATTTTGTTAGAGGCCTGGTGGACCCAGCAATGTCCTACGTGATGCGTGTCTGGTCGCCAATGTCCTGGATCCCAGAATCAAACAGGAAATCATCAAGAAATTTATTAAACAACACCTCTCAGAGTATCTGGTCCTTTTCCAGGAAAACCAAGATGTAAGGGAAGCTTAGCAAGCTGCATTTGGGTTTTGTGTTTTGTTCTGCTGGCGTTCACAGGTTCCACTGGTGAAGTGTTTTTCATCCGAGGGCTCACAAGGCGTGTGCTATGGGCTGGCCCATGATTTGGGAGGCGATGTTGTCTCTGCCAGGATGATTTCCTCCTGCCTTAGACCTCAGTTTTGTAGATCTGCACTGGAAATATTTTCCCCTCCTATAGTGAAGAAATACATTTAATTTAGATATCCTTTCTGCCATGCAAAGGCTTGAAAAATTGAAACCTGGAAATCACAAAACCCAAAAACTTGTAAACAGCAACACCTCACCCCAAGCGAACACGAAACCCTAAAAAGGCGAGGAGGGGGGGGAATTTCCAGGAAGTGGACTAATCTTTGGAGCTAATTTTTAAACATCCTGTCCTGATGCTAGCAGCTTTTTAAAAATTTACCATAATCAGCTTGGATTTGAAAAAAAAAAAAAAAAACACAAAAAAATAGGAGAGGAAGCAGGAGTCAAAAAGGAGGCAGGTCACAAGCCAGCNAGTTTTTAAAAATTTTGAAATTTTGGCGGTTTGTGACAAAGAGGAGAAAAAGGCTAAGATGCTTCTTTTTAAACAGCATTTTTCCATTGATGTTTTTTGGATTAATCTTTCTACTTTTTTGACCACAAAGCACTAATATAGAGTGGGGGGAAAAAAACCTACACTACTGCATGTGGTGTAAGAATTCTTGTAGAAGTTCGTGGGTCCACAGACCCCAGAGTGTGAAAACCAGCTGAGTGTGAGAATCCAGGGACTGCTGCGTTCTCATCCCACTGTTGACATTAATTTCTCCATCTGCAAAAAAAAGAGGGTGGGATCAAATGAATTCTTATTGGATTGAGTTTTCAGTAGCACCTATGTGATTTAGGAGTGCTGCTATCCTCATTTTCAAAAGGACTTGCTCCCTTAATTGGCACAAGATAGGGTTTTTGGTCTGGCATGTGTTTAAGCCCTTTGAAGAATGAGTGTTAGCATTCAGGGTGTTATTAATAGTGGTCAAGTTGGCTTTGATCGATAGCCCACGCTGCTCTGAGAAACTCCAGCAGCACGGTTAAGGAGTCAGGCTGAATATTAGCAGCTGCTGCTGGTAAAGGTGATGTTCTCCATCTTATTTCAGGTGGCCTGGCTGGATAAGATTGACAGGCGCTACGCCTGGATAAAGCGTCAGCTGGTGGACTACGAGGAGAAGTACGGGCGCATGTTTCCCCAGGAGTGGTGCATGACGGAGCGCATCGCGGTCGAGTTCTGCCACGTCACCAGGTGGGCATCTGGGGAGTCACCTTCTGTAAAAACCAAAGGGTGGCTTGTCCTTGGCCATCGTACATCCACAGGACTTCAAAGGCAGTCTTCAAAAACCTATGTGGAATTGCCTGTCATTAAAAGCAAGCCAAGAGTGCAAACCCTGAGAAGCATCACTAAAACTGCATGTACTGTTGGGAAAGATGATAACAAAAATAAAAATCAATTATATTAGAGGCCAAGTAAAATAGCTTGAGCTGACTACGATGTGACTGCCTCAGACCATGCTCTTTGCCAGCCAGAGTCGGGGCACCAGAGGAAAGTGCCAGCTGGAGTCCCAGCAGCACCATTGCCTTTGTTCAGAGACCCCCAGCAGAGACACTGCGCATCGTGAGGTTTCTTACTGCAGACTTTCCTGGCTGCAGTGGAGCCCTGGGGTGTGAAGAGATGGGGTCCTGTTACCCACAAAGCTCTGAAAAACTATAGATATGTTTGAAATGTGGTCTGTAAAGTGGTTTTATATTAGAAAGCATCTTAGGAATTAGCTCAAATTTTGTGATGAATTTATCTATAGGGAATAGACTGAATTACAGATTTCAGATCTGTCTTTTTATAGAAAAATCACATTTGTTTAATTTTTTTGTTTGTTTTCCCCCCCTCTCTTTCAGGACAGAGCTTGCTAAGATAATGCGCACAAGAGCAAAGGAGATCGAAGTGAAATTGCTTTTGTTTGCGATTCAGAGGACAACCAACTTTGAAGGACTTCTGGCTAAACGCTTCTCAGGTTGCACTCTGGCTGATGGGACAGTGGTAAGGGCATTTCTAAAGAGCAACTCTTTTAGTCCACAGCTGCTTTGGGAGAAAAAAGCTCCCTCTCACATAGCTGTGGGGATGGAAGACTCCAAAAAGTGTCTCCTGTAGCCTGCCCTTGCACTGGCGGGTTAGAGCATTTAATGTGACTGCACGTAGTGGGTTGTAATTGTGGAGGTGACCCTTGATTTTGGAGAGTTTGATAGAGAGGATGGCACAAGGCTCACACGAAGGAAAGGTCTGTTGTGTACTTTCTTGATTCTCCTGGACCCTGTGCTGTTTGCAGCCGGAGCCACATTGTTGTGGAGAACCACAAAGTAATTATGGCAGGGTGACTGCATTGTAATGGTTGTTCTCACATTATAACTAAAAGTCCCTTCTTCTGTTCATTTCTAGTTACCACGTGTTCGCTGCGTGGTACCCGCTTTCAGTCCCACATTCTCTGTTGCCTTAGTCTTACTCCCAGGGGCCTTGGTAGCTTCTACTTTTTGGTGTCTCATTTGGTAGATTGCAAAGGCAGAGCAGAGCCAAGAGAAGCAGCTCAGTGAGTATCTCTGGGGTCATCTCTGGGCTTTTTTCTGCCTGAAATCTCAGCCAGGAGCCTCTGCCAGCCAAGTGCCCTGGGAGCACAAAAAGTCCGCATTGGCTCAGAAGCCACTGGTTTGAGGTTGGCGTCTCTGTCCAGCTGGTGTCTTGAAGCCTACTTGGATGTGATAATTCAGCCTGCGAGGCACGCCTGCTGGACCCACTTCTAATTTGCTGCGGATCAGTAGGTGCCGCTAATTAAGAAGGGAAGTCCTGTAAGGTTTTCCTCCTGGCTGAATTTAGATCTCTCAAGAATATGGCTTTATTTTTCTGACAAATTTCATGCAAAATTTGCAGCTTTAATTACATTGGCTTCGCTGGGATGTTACCCGTTTGGAGACAGCAGGCACAGAAGCTGTTATAATGGAGAAAAACAGAAGGGGAGGGTGTGGCTTGAAATAAAAAATCCTGTCCCCCTTTCTAAGCTGCCTAAAGGCTGTGACTCGCTGGCTGTCATCATCTGACCTCTTTTCTACACAAAAGGAAGGCCATAATTAGAAATGGCTGCCTGATGAGTGCACAGTGAGGACCAGCAATCTGGTGGGAGCAGTCAGGCAGGATTTACTGCGGTGGCAGAATTTTTGGACCTACCATCACGGGTCCTCCTGGTGGAGACCACGTGTTTTGGAGTGTGTGGTTTGAGAGGGGGGAAATTTGGCACCGTTCAGGCAGAGTGGGTGAGCGTGGGTTGTGAGAGGGGGCTGAAGATGAGCGGTGCTGGTAGAGCAATGGAGAGGGGACCAACCTCTACCCCTGCAGTAGGAGGGATTGCACTCTAACCATGATGGAGAAGCACCACTGGCACTCTGCAGTCACCTCTGTGCTTGGAGAAGATGAAACTGCTGTACTGTGCTTTGAGGGACTTGGTAGCACAAAACAGGGTTGCAGCTGTGTGCCAGAGGGGACAAAACAGACCGTTCTCTAAGGAGCTTCCTCTCTTTTAACAGAAGAAGCCAGAAGTGCCACCTCCCTCCACCAACCCGTTTCTGGAGGATGAAACTGGGACGGAGACAGATGAGATTTTGATTGAGAAAAGCGATACAGACAAAGTAAGTCTTTGAACTTCTCCAGTTGTCAGTGAGGGGACTATTTGTCAAAATCTCTAGTGGTGCCTAAGCCTCTCCCATCGTGTTGATTTGAAAGGTTTGTTTTCACAGCAATTAATTCAGCTCAGTTTTGATCCTCTGTGCCGCGCACAGGCTCCCAGTACGACCATAGTTTGCTCTGGCTGACTTCACTGATACCAAAGCAATCTTTATTTCGGTTAATAGTGCAGAGACCATCGCGCCACGTGAGAGTGAGTTGAATTCTGTTCTATCCCATACAGCAAGGGCTCAAATGTAACTACAGGATTTCTGTCAAAGAAAGATGAAGTAGCACTGAAGGGTTTTCACGTACCAGAAGAAGGTCCCGCTACAAACAGTTGCAGTTCGTGTTTTGCCTCGTCAGCCAGGCAAACTAAGTCTGGACTCACCAAGAAACTCATTGAACTTTCAAGTGTCCGGTTTAGATTTCTCACTCCAAATATATCCCTTCTGGGATTTTTATCTCTGTAGCGCTTTTCATCTGTTACCTCTGCAAAGCAAGCAACACCTACCCACTTGTAAAAGCACCGGGTTTCCAAAACCCTCTGCAAACATTAAAGGAGTGAATAGTAAATGCAGTTGTTTTAATTGGCACCGCTATCAAAGCCTGTAAGCCCCATATCTTTTACTCGCCAGAAAGACGTTTTCTAAGTGTTCAATTGTAAGTTGCTCGGGGAAGGTCCTACCCTTTCTTTGTTCGGTGAGTTTACAGCCCTACAAATGGGGCATTGGCAGGTGGTGTCTTGATGGGATCACCCTAGGACCTACTCCATGCCCTTGGGGACTTTATGGGGTGGTAGCTCTCCAGCAGCAGGGTTTGGTGCACCACACCCCCTCCAGATTTTCACACACAGCCCTCTGCCTTCCACCCGTAGCAGAAGTCCTGAAATAGAAAGATTAACCGAAGTTTTGCTCTTTCCTTTAAAATACAACTGGGACAGTGGGTGTCGGGCAGACTATCAGTGATGTGGGAGACAAGGGATTGGGAACTTGGGGAGGTGCTTGTGTGGTGCATTTTTTGTGAAGACCTCGCTTTCCACTGTCTGTGACAGCTTGGGGGAAGGTTGGCTCTGATGTGCAGGGCTGGGCTGAGAGGACATCCTTGGAGAAGTCAGTAGTGCTGAAAGCAAGCGAAGAGATAAATTGCAAAGCCATTTAGGCTTTTTGGGGCTGATTTTAGTGAACAGTGGAATGCACTGTCCTGGTCAGAAGCAGTTCAGGTGTTTCTGAGAAAGGAACTGCTCTGCTCCGTGTACGTGGGGAGGCTGGTATGAAGCCATCCCTTGAGCTATCTCTTGAAATACCATTTGTGGCGAGGTTACCCTTTCTTTCTGGGTACGCCCTGCGTCAATGCTCACAACGCGGTGCTGGACTCTGCTGCAAGGGCAGCTGCGCCACAAGCCCGTCTGCCAAATGGGGAGCTCTGTAACCTCCAATATTTGAGTTTCAAAGCACCAGCAGCTGGTGGTTAGAGCTGGTGAGCGGAGGTCTCATCTGCTGTCACTAGCTGGAGGAAGGACAAGAAGAGTTGAAGATGAAGAGTTTTGAGTGGTAGAGCTCTTCCATGACACTAGTCCTGAGAATTTAAGACACTTGGGAGTGTAAGAGGGAGCACATGAGTTTGGGGTGGGAATCCATGTTGAAAAAGAACCTCTTTTAGTGATACTAGCAGTTCGATTTAATCTGTTTACTTTGGGTAGTAATAAAAGGAAACTGGGCCAGCTGCAGACCTCCTTACTGTGACAACAGTAACCTTTTATTATTTCCATCAAACTCAAGGAGGAAATGGCTTAAACATCTGCAGCTTTTGGACAGGATTGCACTCTCAGAAATACAGCTTCACTGCTACTGTTAAAAGATTTAGGATTCTCTCCACCAGACATGCTGGGAACAGCGTGATGCAGAGGCACACACGCTCGCACAGAAAAGTCGGTCCTGCGCTAAGAGTTGGCTCTTCCAGCCTGGTAAATTGTAAACATCATGAATCTGCAACCTTGCGTTGGCGCTGCGGTCCTGGAGACTTGGCAGCTGGCATGTTTCTGTAATTACCCACCTATTGTTTTTCTCCCGGCTCCGATGAGCGTGTGCATCCGGCAGGAACGGGCAGGCACTGGCACAGGGGCCGGGTGGAGAACGCTGCGTGGTGGCTCTCTCCCAAAGCTGTAAAAACTTACATTCTCCAGTCATGCTCTTAGCGAGAAGGTTAATGAAGCCAGTCTCATAGAGGTGGTCTGGTCTCCGTAAAACCATTTGCTTGCATTAGGTTTGCAGCCATATGTTAGTGTTCATTGTGTCTTTGAGTCTTAATTGTTCCTGAGGAATTCTTGCCTTGTCATTTTCTGCTACTTCTATAAAAGACTTAGAGAATATGTCCTTTAGGCTCTCGTGTTTTGCTTTTCTTATGCTTTAAAAAAAAAACCAAAATGGAAAAAAAAATTCAGCTGGAAAAATTCGTATCTTCGTTGGCTGGGAGCTGGTCCTGGCTTTTTGTGGAGAGAGGCAAGAATTCCATTCCAGAGTCACTGTAGCCCTCTTTGCAGGCAGTGAAGAATTGTCAGCTTGCTGGGAAGCAACAAGAAAAGTTGTCTGCCACTAAAAAAAAAATAAAATAATGAAGTCTGGCAAAAATGAGCTTAAAGGCTCTGCCCATCCTGGTACTTAAAGATGCACAAATTTAAGCGTATGAGTAGTCCCCGTGGCTTCAGTGAGATGTGCTTGGCCGCTGTGTAGAGTGTGGTACTAAACTAAACTGAGAGTAAAGGAAACGACTCCCAAATGGCACATGTGCTTGATGCTCTAAATGTGATTTTAAAATGGAAGCCTTTGCATCCCCAGAAACGTGTTTCACGGTGAAAGCGGTCCCCTAAATGTTGCCTGCATAATTCCAGCTCCTCCAGTAATTACGTTCTGTATATCTAAATAAAACTTGTCCAGATGAAGTCTGTAACTTTGAGTTATTAACCTTAATTTTCTAAATTGTAGAGATTTTAAAATGTTGCTTCCAAATAACTGCTGTATTTAATTTCAGAGGTGACTACTGCAGTCTTGTTACTGTTTGAAGGGTGCAGCAAGGTTTTATTTACAAACTGCATTAAGATGCTTCTACTGGAATCCGTTAGCATGCAGCAGTCTTCTCTCTTTAAGGATAAGACTATTTTACAAGTGAAAAGATAATTCCTTGGAGCACGAACAGCTTTGGAAGAGCAAGGGAAGACTTGGACGCGATGACGCCACATACACTGTTGATTTTTCGCCTTTGATTATTTGACAGTAAATTTGTGTTGTAATATTCCTAAAGACTTAGGTCCCTCTGCGCTGTTGCGTTGCTGTTTTGTCTAGGTCTTACAGGGCAGGTTGGAAACCAACACTCTTAAATGTTTTCTTACAGCCAAAGAAGCCAAAGGCCCCCGACAATCCTTTTCATGGCATTGTTTCCAAGTGCTTTGAGCCTCACCTCTATGTGTACATCGAGTCCCAGGACAAGTGAGTAACCAGCCTGCTCTTTTGGGTTTGTTTGCTTTTTGAATGTGAGTTACGGTTGGGTTGTTCCAGATTCTATACTCAGGCTGCAGAAAATTAATTTCTTGAAAAATCTGCTTTCTGATTTTATAAGGAGCAGTGTTTGTGGTTTGAGAAGGTTAGAATGAGTAGTAGGGCCTTTGCTTGGGCAAAAATGAGCATTCAGAGGGCTGTGGGTGTTGGTTTCATCTGTAATTGCAAAGGCTCGCAGGAACGATGCCCTCTGCCTTTCGGCTTCGTGTTTCGGAAATTGCTTCTGTTCCCTCTGCAATTCCCGCTGCAGACGTACGCCTTTCTTTCATCTCGTGTCTTCCACAAATAGTAGGTTTGCTTCTTCTGGAAAATACTCATGTGGCTTCATGGCAGAGGAATTTCAAGATTTGCTTTATAGAAATAAGTTGTTTGAGATCCGTAGATGAAAGCTGCTGTAGATGAGCTGCCTGTAAGATAACGTTATCATCGCTCGCAGATTGGGACTTTGTTAGGGGCTTTAATCGCTGGAACCCTTCTTTGTCTTCCTCTTTGACTTGCAGCAAAATAACTTGAATGAGAGGAGCTTTCAGCTTGAAGCTCTCAGAAGTTTTTAGAGCTCCTGTCACACTTTCTTGTGCACCTTGATTCTCACCAGGGTTGAAGTAATGTCTCCGTAACAACTGCGGTTCCAGCTGGGGAGAGGAGATAGTTGGAGAAGTTCAGTACAGTCTTTCAGTGCAGGTTAGTGGCTGGAAAGGAGAAGGGGCTCCTGCCTCATGTCACTCATCTGTCTGTGCCCTTCTGCCTTTCAAGGACTTACACATGAGAGAGTGAGTAACTCAAGGGTCGTGGTGTCCTCATTTTGTCCAAATTCAGAGACAGCCATCTCAAAAAAGGTTTCCCGTGTCCCATCAGCCTTTCATGCTTCAAAAAAGAAATAGTGAAACCTTGCACAATGGTCTGTCGTGCTGGGTTTAGGTTCCGCTCTGCAGTATAACAAAGGGAAACAGCTATTTCCACCCCCTGCCCTCAGCAAACTGAGCACTGACTTGTTTGAATATTTCTTCCCTTCTCACTGGGGGCCATTTTAATCCCCATTTTGGTAATTCTACCCCGCTGCGCTCCTAGCCCTTTCAGTCGCTTTTCTTTTTTTTCCCTTTTCCTTTACAATCCCGAGATGTTTTATATTAGCTTTATAGCCACAGGCTGCAAGGAGTTCAAAGAAAAACTGCCACAGTATTCCCCACGCTGCCCCTGTCTGCCAAAAATTGCTTTCCTTTAAGATTTTTCTCTCTTCTTTCCCCTTTGATTGAACTTTTGAGGAATCTGTTGCTGATGTCTGAAAATGAGGAGTTGCTTAGATAATTAATTGTATGTTTGGGCTCTGAATAGTGAGAGTAGTGTGACAGTTCTTCATCATTGCCTTAAGTCTATGGCAGAAAGCAGCCTGGACCTTTTCTCCTGAAAAATTGTTTCCATACCCTTTTAAAGAAACACAGTGCCAAAATCTGTAGCAGTTTAAGAGGAGACACTCGAAGGAAAGGCTTTAAAGATGCTGCTCTCCACTCTTAACTGCAGTGTAAATATCACATTTCTTAACAGTGAAGCAGATTTCATTCCTGCCCCTTTGGGACATGTGTCTCTAGCTCTTCTTTGTGGTCTGTTGGAGCCACAGGAGCGGACGTGTGTGAGCGAAGTGAAGGAAGGGCTTTGTCAGGGCTGCGGTGTCGAGAGTCTGCAGAGCCAAGTTGAAGTGTGCTGAAACATGTGTGCATCCAGATCGTTCAGAAAACTGGCACTTTGTGGTGTTTGCAGCCAAAAATCCCCAATCTGTGGAAACTATCCTACAAGTGGTCCAGGTGTCTCAGTGCCGTTTCCCTTCCCCAGCACCCAACAGATACCAACTGTTCACATCTCTGACCAGGCTGATGTACCGAGCACTGCGCTCTTCTCTCCTGCTGCTGGGCAGCTGCCTCGTTCCTCTTGTGATTGCCAGAGATGCAGAAAAATTACTGAAGAGGTTGGGTGAAAGAAAAAAAAAAAAAGAAAAGGAACATAGGAATGAAAGGATTTAACAACCAAAGTAAAACACTGTTTGTAAGATTTCACTTTATGTTTTCTCTTGGTCAGATTTAGAGAGTTCTTACTCCCAGTAAACACGCTACTCTTAGGAAATACCACATTTGTGCTACCAGAGAATTTGCTTTGAGCTTTTTTGCAGAGTCTACGTAGAAAACATGTTTGTTTTCTGTACCTCTCCTGCCTTCTTCATGTTTCATCTCCCAGTAGTTTTTTCTGCCAAATTCTTTGTGGTCCCATTGTATCACGCAGAGGTTGAAGCCTTTGTATTGTACTGGGGCCAACTGGGACTAATACAAAAGCTTGATTGACATCAGCCGAGGTGTGTGTTAATAATGTATTAGTTCCCTTTGTGTACAATATCCCAACATTTTGCTTGTACCAAACCTGTGCTGAAATAAGAGCAGTCCTCGGATCCTGCCTTTGGCGGGCAGTTTGTCCAGGCTGGGATGGGAACGAGCACCAAGCTCTAGTCTTGCTCTCTCAGCTCCTTTGGACAGCTGGGTTTGCTCCTGCACCCTAGTTGACAAGACCTTGGGGGATCAGGAAAATGTAGCTACATTTCGCTTTGCCTCTGATAAGAGGAAAACATGTAGAGTAAGCATAAAGAAACAAAAGCCATTGACGTTCCCCGCGGTGTCTTGAGACTGAGAGAATGGGGAGGGGGGGGAAAAAAACCACCGGAGTGACTGGTGGATGCTGAGAAGGCTCCACTTTGTTGCCCAGATGGAGCAAAGTGCAGATGCAGAGGTGGAAATGCAGCTGTTTAATTTACTGGGGCTTTTGACAAGGAGCAAGCCACGTCCGTTTTGCTTGAGAACCTGAAGGAACGCTGCAGCTCGTAGCACGTGTGAGCCCTCCTGCAGCAGCATCCGTTTGGCTCCCCCACGGATACGGGGGGAGGTACGTTTTGCTTCGCTGTGGTCAAATACAATCAATGCTTGGGTTCAGCGTTCAATTGCTTGTGTCAGTGTGGAGATTTATCACATCGGTTGAGCAGCCTGATGTTTTTACAGTTCTTGTAACAAAGCCGAGGAACTGTGTGTGTGTGTGGAATCAGAGCTATGTAAAGTACTCAAAGCAGCAAGCAATAAGCATGAAAAGAGGGGCTACTTGTCTTTGCAGTAGCCTATGAGCCTGGCGTAAGCCAAAGAGCCTTGCCTTGTGATTTAGAGCCCTGATATTGCAAGCGCATTTCATAGAATCCTTGAATGGTTAGAGTTGGAAGGGACCATCAAGATCATCCAGTTCCAACCCCCCTGCCCTGGGCAGGGACACCTCCCACCACACCAGGTTGCTCCAAGCCCCATCCAGCCTGGCCTTGAACCCCTCCCGGGATGGGGCAGCCACAGCTTCTCTGGGCAACCTGGGCCAGGGTCTCACCACCCTCACAGCAAAGAATTTCTTCCTAATATCCAATCTAAATCTCTCTTCTTCTAGTTTAAAACCATTACCCCTTGTCCTATCACTCCACTCCCTGAAAGAGTCCCTCTCCAACTCTCCTGGAGCTCCCTTCAGATCCTGGAAGGCTGCTCTAAGGTCTCCTTGGGAGCCTTCTCTTCTCCAGGTTGAACAGCCCCAGCTCTCTCAGCCTGTGAAAATATAAGATATGGGAACTTCCCCACTCCCTTTGGTCAGCAGAGTGCTGCACTGCGATCCAAAATGTCTGTATGTTCCTCAAAAGCCAAACTTCCCTGTGGAAGGGTGCGTGCATTTGTGCATCTGGGGGAGGAGGTTTATTGCAGTAATTGAGTTAATCTGGCAGAGGTTACTGCAATTAGCTGAGCTCCGGTGTTCCTGGTCTCTGTTCCTGACACGGATGTGCTCTCTCTGGAGGAGTTGGACCAGAGGAACTCCCCAAGATCAGAAGACTTCTTTGGTCCTGTGTTGATGGTTCTGGCCCTCTGCCATGCTAAAAAGCCTTTTTGTCCTGATGAAATGGTGGAGTCAAGTTTGTTGTTGCCTAAAAACCAAAATATTTGAGTAAGGACCCGGGCTATAACGAATCACTTGGGACAAATAGGAGTTGTGCTTTTAGAAAGAGTTTAAATAGGAAGTGCACTTTGCGCTCCTGCTAAATAAAACTTCTTTAAAGGATGTGTGAAGTTGTGCAAAACCAGGTGGTATCCAAATGGAACCAAGAAATGGTACACCATTCTGAGCACATCCCTTTAAAAGCCGTATTCCCCGAGGTCTGCTCCGGAGGCCGCTGAGATGGGAAGCCCGACTGTTACTTTTGCCGATGCCAGGAATGAAACTTGAGCATAAGCTTTATGCACTTGCATCAAATGTGCTGAACCCCATCCTGGCAGACTTGCGAGCTTTTCTATGTGACTGGAGAACGGATTGAAGCTGCCACTAAAAGTCTCGAGTACAAAAGGTCATTACTCCTCGGCTCAGTCCTCGTTATTGTGTGAGCTTTGTGCTGGGAGGGCGGAGATAAGGGAGGGCTGGAATAACCGGCTGCTAAAATCTGAATGTGTTTGCTGGTGTCACAAGACGGGGCATCTGTTTTTAAGAGTCATTCTTTCTTTTTCCTCCTTTTCCTTCCCCAACATACTAAAATACTTTTCTCTTGTTCCCCCATGTCAGAAATCTCAGCGAACTGATTGACAGGTTTGTGGCCGATTTCAAGGCTCAGGGTCCCCCCAAGCCCAACGTGGACGAAGGAGGAGCCGTCCTGCCCAGCTGCGCTGACCTCTTTGTGTACTACAAGAAGTGCATGGTCCAGTGCTCCCAGCTCAGCACAGGGGAACCCATGATAGCCCTCACCACCATATTCCAGAAGTACCTCCGGGAATACGCCTGGAAAATTCTGTCTGGAAACCTGCCCAAGTGAGTTTCCCTTCCCAAATGCTGCAGCACCGTCTGGTGAGACGTTCCAGTGAGGAGCAGATGCTTAGTAAATATAATAAGTACATACTTGTGAATGCTTATGTTTGGCTGTCAAAGAAACCATGTAGCAGCAACGTGACTACATTTACATCACGATTTTCTCAAAAATTCAGTTTGTTGCACTGAGAAAGAGCAAGAGACCAAATGGACAGTCACAGTATTGTTTTTGTTTTAAGGGCCCCTGGAGGATAGCTTCATATTTGGCTTTGATTAGCAGGCAGATTTACAGTTCCTTGAAGTTCCTTTAGAAATGCCATCCCAAGCTTCTTCAGAGGGCTCTGGCTTTCAGAGTTGCCCTTTCTCTGCCACTTGGGTAGCAAAGTCATACCATGGTCCTCAGCCTTAGCTCCACAATGTACGTATCGGCATTTGTGATGAAGGTGGTTTATTTGTGTGATGCTCAAGTGCTTACCTGGAACTCCCTCAGCTCAGTGACATTTACATCTACATATCTTATTCATACATATATAAAATCTAGTGAAAAGAAAGGAAATTGTTACGGGTTTGCAGCGATATGGGTAAGTGTACAGGCTAAAGCAGCTGCTTGAGATATCGCCAACCTTAACTGCAGATAATTCTGTATTCTATCTGCCATCTTCAGTTTGTTTCCCTTGTAAACCCGGGAGCAGCAGAATGAATTTCTGAAACCAGTAAAATCTTTTACAGATGGAAGGGGAGAGGGTTACATCCAGAGAAGTGGAAAGATAAATTTAATGTGCATTCTCCATCAGACCTCAGTTGCATTCTTTATACGCATTTTTTTTGTGTGCTCCATTTTTGCCGTCCAAGATAAATATCACTGTCCTATTTTTTTAATGGATTTGGATTATAAAGAGTTGAGAAGTAGGGAATTTCCTGACTCTAAACTGTTCTGAGTCTCTCTTTGTTGATACACAGTCGTTAATCACTGGAAGACGGTGGAAAGGAGCCGCATCTTCTGCAATTTACTATGTTGATATCATCAGTTTTTAAAGCGGGTTACCAAAGTTTCAAATGCCTGTCGACATCTGTTTAGTACCAAGGAGATAAATATGACAAGACACCTGATATTTACTGAGATTTTCCTGTAATCTTTAATTAGATTTTGAGTAACTGGCAGTGAAGGTGAAGTTGGCTGGGGAAAGCTGTGTTCCACTCGCATCCTAATCTACCGTGTTGTGAACGAGTGGACTGTCCTTTGCCTGAAGACTTCATATCAAGTTCAATTTGTTTTTCTAAGAGATATTCCCTAACTAAACTCGTAGTTGTGGGTTGAATGCAGAATGACGCTGACCTGTGATGCACAGGGCATTGGACTTTGTGGTCATGAGGGCTTTTTACAGCATCAACATCTAGTAGTAATTTTGCAGTGTGTGTCTGTGCACTAAGTCTTACAGGTTTTGTCTTTCGGGTTTGTTTTTTTTTTCCCCCAGGACAACTAGCAGCAGCGGTGGGCTCACCATCACTAGCTTGCTGAAAGAAAAGGAAGGCTCTGAAGTGGCTAAGTTTACTTTAGAAGAACTCTGCCTCATTTGCAGCATCCTCAGCACTGCAGAGTATTGCCTGGCCACCACCCAGCAGGTGAGCTTTCCTCCACGGTGCCTCTGAGTTGGCCCCTGGCAGCGCCCCCACAAGATGCCCCCTCTTAGGGGGAGGCTGCTGTGGAGGCTGGAGGAGTCAGAAGTACTAAAATATCTGTAGTAGTGCCTGCTCTACATAGCAGCCTGTTGATTATCGAGCTCTATGTTATTAAATCTATATTTCAAACAACAAAAAAAAAGTATTGATTTTGCTGTTTCTACCTGAGAAAAGTCACTTGTTTGTAATCCTGCTTTGTGGCATCGGTTTCAGATGCTCTCCTCTTATACTTGTTATATAATTTGTTTTGGAGCGGGAACCAATTTTTTATTAAAAAAAGACTTCTCATGGTTCATGATCTTCCTTTTATAAAAACAAGAAAAACAGTAGTTCAGAATAGGTTTGGGAAAACGCTTGCATGAAATAGTGGGGCGAGGTGGAGTGAGGAGAGAAGGTATTTCTGCTGATACGCTTTGCAGCTGCCGTGCTCCTTACATTCAGGTGCTTTCAAAATGCCTTTGGTTAGTAGATGAGCTGTGATGTTTGGCCATAACAAACCAAAGGCCTCTCCACCAGTAGAACTGGCAATCCTCCTCTGCAGTTTGGGCACAGGCAGGGTGTTGAAAAACATCTTTATTCGCAGGACAGGTGCCACGGTGTTAAGCTCCTCCATTAGCACGTCGCGCTAGGGTTGCATAAATGACCTTGGAGGTTACTTCTTTGAGGACACGGTGCCACCACAGGCCATCCTGGCAATGTTTCTAGGGTGTCCAACAAGGAGACATTTCCATTGCTCACTGGCTGAGTTTTGAATATAGTCTGAGCACAGATTAGGTTTTAAGCAGCTGGCTTTCCCAGAACAGAAGTTTTCAAGAATGGTCGTTTCCAGTAAGAAATCTGATCTTTCTGTTGCTTCTTTTGTTTCCTAACAGCTGGAAGAGAAACTCAAAGAAAAAGTGGATGCGAGTCTGGTGGAGAGAATCAACCTGACAGGAGAGATGGACACTTTCAGCATGTATGTTCAGCAGATGCATCCTCACAGAATATATCAGACATCCGAGTTTGTCAGCCAGATGGTGCTGGAGTAATACAAGCCCAAGATCCCAGTGCCGTAGGACCCACCCAGATCCGCAGCCCAGGCATAGGCATTTCCCTGGTGAAGGAATGGTCATCCTTTGGCTAGTCCAAGAGCAGCAATAGCACAGACTTCAGCTGTAGTTATTCCCCGTCATCTCAGCCAAAGGAACAAGAACACTGGAAAAGGGAAAGGAAATAGTGAGTTTCCATTTGAAACATCATTTGCATCTTGGCAGCTCTATGAGGTGGCTGTTACATTTCAAGAAAGGAAGCTATTTCAGTACATTCCTTCCTGCTTTAACTTCCCACTGTTAATCAGCAGCCTTGTCAGGATGATCAAACCCCGTTTCAGATGACATAAAAGACTGATCCAATCTTATATTATAATTGAGAGAAGATTATAATTCATTCAAATAACTTTTCACGTAGCGATGCTAAAAATATTCCCCTCTAAAATCCTCTCCACCACTGACAAACAGATTGACTATTTTTTGAGAGAAGAAAATTGAGGCAAAAATGTGATTGTTTTGCCTCACATCAGGCAAAAGAAAACCTTGGCAAAACTGGGAACATAATCCCTATTAGCAGCTCTCCTTCTCCCTAAAGCCGAGGTTCAGCCCAGATAGCAACAAGATGTTTTCACAAGACTTCCTTCCTGTGATTCCTCCTCCCTTGCTCCAGTGGGCAGGATCCCACCGAATCTCCGTCCAGGTACTTCACATGGTCTCAGGCTCCGTTCCAGGCTGCGGAGACTCCCTTCCCTTTCGATACTTCTCAGACCTTTTTTTAAGAGTGAATCCCTGACCGGAGGGTTGGTGTGTCCACTGAACCAAAGTAGACAAGGTAGCTGGGGACTAGAAATAAAATCTGCCACACGGTGGGATTTTCTTAACACGGACAAGATGAGGGTGAGTTTTATGTTTTCTGGTGACCTGTCCAGCAGAAGCCAGCTTCCTTGAGCTGCTGCCTCACGAGGTGGTTGGTCATAGGCAGCCAATATAATGTGTTTTGGAAATTGTTTAAACATATAGTTCACGTTTGCTGTTTTGGACAGCTTTAAAGTTAAACTGACAGCCCTGAAATATCTTGTAACAAAGGCTTTTTAATTGACTTTCAATCTGTTCCAGTATAGAGCTTTGTCCAGTCTTCTGTCAGCGTAAGTCATAGCTATAAACCTTTCTCTGGCATTTGCTTGTTCAACATCAAACATGTCGTTTCTTCTGGGGTTTGATGTCTTCTTAGTCATGGTCATAAAGAAAGTGATAAAACATTGCTGCTTACGCACCCTGGAAAGTGTTTCTTCCTTTGTAAAAAGGAGCATGCAGAACCACCCCAAATGTGTGTGAAGCGATTGACTCGGGGGCTTTTACGCCTGGGGTGGCTAAACATTTTCTTTGGGAAATATGGAAAAGATAATGAGTTCTTCTTAAAGCTCAACAGAAGGGAAATTCCTTGTGTAAGTAAAGAAAACCGTGATTCCAACCCCCTTGCCCTACTGGTCTGTTGTGGGACTGTGGGCAGCGGTCATAAACCTCTTAAAGGCTTGAAGTGCTGAGCTTCCCAGGCTCTGTTGGAATCATATTGCTCATTTATGGCCTCGGCTTCCCTGTCTGCCAGGTTCATGCATCCATCAGGGATCGTGTGGGGTTCATTAACTGCCACTGAAGTACCATTACATGCCACCTGGGGCAAAGGTTGGAAGTGTCTTCTTGCAGAACCAGGATGCTCTTTGGTGTGTCACGATGCTTTGCATTTGCAACACACTCTTTGCTGCACCGTTACCCCTCTACAGCAGGTGTGATTGTTTTGAAGTGTAGACAAATAGTTTTCTCTCCCCATTTTCAATTGTGAGGTTTTCAGGCAAAGCCTGTACTTGGTGACCTGGCTCTACACAAACTCCTGATGTGGGGGACAGGTGATGCAGTCACTCTCCTTCCACCCAGAGCCTTGCGTTTCCTTTTGGTGCTGAACCACAGCTCTTCCCTGCGAGTCAGTGCCAGCAGGCGCCTGCAGGAGTCAGCCGTGCCCAGGAGACAGTTATTTCAGTCTCCCTTGGCATTGCTTGAGCTGGTGGAATCCCCCAGGGGACTAAATCCTGTAGTGCCCAGCAGAAGCACCAGCAGAAATGGTCACAGGCTTTTTTTATCCCAATGCAAGTTTCAGATCCTGTAACCTGAAGCCAGCAGTCGCTTCATCTCCCATGCTAATTTTTCCAACTAATTTTGGATGAGGTTGTCTTTACAAATAAATTAATTCCTCTGAAGGAACAGTCTTTTACTTGGTCTCCTGTTCCAGTCTGTGTGGTGGAGCTGTAGGAAGGGGAATGGACAACCTCAGTGGGCTGCAGTGCAGAACAGCACCCAGATCCCAGCAGAAGAATTAAGAGAGGGTGACACCGTATCTCGGTGGGCAGGTAGAGACCGTCAAAAGTAGTAGTAGCCAGAACTCAGTACTCTGAGTAGTACACAAAACTTCACAAAGAAAACAAGGGGGAGAAAAGATGGTTTGAGGTCAGATTTCTTATAGATCTGTGATTCCCATCTGTGCTACCATCATGAGAGAAAGAGCAAAAGTAAAATCCAGTTCCTACACGTATAATCCCGAAGTTGTAAACAGGCATCTGTGGCAGATTTGAAGTTTACACTGTTACTTACTCAGTGAAACAATCCCTTACTACTTCTAGCAGAAGTTGTCTGCAATACAATACAAGCGCTGGGTTCTGTGCCCTTGAGGGTGGTCCGAGTCGCTGCAGACGTTTCTCGGGTTTCTCGGCTGTTGTTTTAGGATCGGTAGCACCTTTATGCACATCATAATATGGTGGCATCAAATAGGTCTCTAGGCAATATCGTGCTGTTTTTTTAAAAAAAAAGAGGAGGGAGGGAAATGTGTTTGACTAATGAGTCCTTTAGTCTGGTGTATGTCTCTGAGAAACTCAAACAATGGATGGCAGCAGTCCTAGACATAGTGTAAATAAGACATCTGCCTTGATCTTCTCAAGTGGGAGGCACAGTCAGAACTCATACAGATGTGCTTTTTTAAAACTCTCTTTTCAAGTTTCTGTGAGTAGTAGAATATTGACTGTGAATAAGTGCAGAGATGATAAAATGTTAGTTTTACACAGACTGGATTAAATTTGAAGCCGAACGCGGTCTCAGCTCAGTACTCAGGGGTTTCTCCTCTTCCTGGTGGGCAGGCGGGGGGTTCCCCCATTTGACACCTTTGATCTCCAGCCCCTTTTATGTGTCAAAAGAGAGAAAGGTCAACTATAGAAATGTCCTCTGTACACTAAAGCCCATTGTTTAGCTCCCCGATGAACAGCATGTGGAACTTCCCAGCTGCTTTTCAGTACCGGTTCTAGCCACGTGTATTCCCTGCTGTCACCTTTGGCAGTGGGATGCGCCGGTCCTGGGGCTGCGCTGCTGAGTTCTAAAACTAAAACTGTCCTAAAACTCGCTCTTGTTCTTTTTTGCAGTGTGATCTCCAACAGCATTCAGCTCTTAGTGCAGGACCTGGATGCAGCCTGCGACCCTGCCCTGACTGCGATGAGCAAGGTAGGGGATGGACTTGTTTTGGAAAGAAGTAGCCTTAAGACCTTCGTGGGTCTTCTTTGCTTTGATGGCTTGATTTGACTATTGATATGTCCTCTTCCGCCGCCTTGAGTCTTAGCTGTATATTGATTTCTTCTGGCTTCTTAGAGCAGCAGTTGCTGAAGTTATAAATATATATCCTTGACTCCAAAAACCATTCAGATTAGAGCTTTCATTCTTTTGCATCACGGCAAAACACCTGGATAATAAAAGACTTTCTGTAGGTATCTAAGGCTTTCTCTCCCCTCCTGATGCCAGTGAGAGCCTTTAAAATTGGGAAGGCTTTTGTTGGCATGAAATTTCACGTGCACCTTCTCGTGTGCCATCCTCTTTGCCATCTTTGACAAGTTTTACCAGTCTGCTTGTTTGTGGCCGTTAAATGGAGGTACTCAAAGGGTGATACGGAATTGAGCTGGAGCCCTTCTGCTTCTGTGATCCTCTCAAGGACATATGGAGCCATTCCTAGAGAGGCCCACGTGATTAGTGCTTAAGGATTTTGTTGCAGTTACACTGCTGGCTTTTATACGGTCGAAATGCAGAGCTGTGCTTTCTTGCCAAAGTATTGTGAAAACCCAGACTGCTTTAGACAGAGGTGAAGACAACAAAAGTGGATTGAACTTTTTTTTCTTTTTTTTCTTCTTTTTTTTTTTAATTAGAAATATTAAACATAGAGCTCCATTTTTGTAGGATCAACACACTGTCTCACTGCCATGAATTTTAATAGCTCTCTGCTTTATGATGTATTCCAGCTGTAACTAGTCCCGCCACCCTCAGCTAATATTTGAAGTGGAATGCAGCTGGTAATAGAGCTTGTACGTGCTCCAAATGAACACAGAATTTTATTTATTTATTTCCACCCCCCCAGTAAAATAACACCACTAGGAAGGCTCAGCACTTCAGGTGGGGGGGGTGTGTGTGCCCTGTCAGTTCCTTAGATCTCCTGAAGGTACACAGCGTAGTAGTATTTGAATCACTTCTCTCTGGCTGTTTATACCCAAGTAAACCACAACCTTGAGAAAGCAGCAGCTGGTGGGCCATTTATTTTTGTCTTTGGAACACTGGTAAAATGCAGCACATGTGATGGGACTGATGATACATAAACAAGTTAAGTGTTATGAAATTAGCTAAATAAATACTTGTCACTTGTGCACACATGCCACTATTTACATCAGACAGAGTCGCTTTCATGTGATTTTTACTAGACCTGGGTTTGGTGAAAGAGATGAGGGGTTTTTTTTTCCATCACCCTCCTCCTCCCTTTCCTTCAGAGCTGGGTTATTACACTGACAGTTGAATAAGAAATGCATATAATTATTTAAATGCAGAGTTAGTATTTGGACATGTGAAATTCCTGTCTTTATTAAAGGAATAAAGACCGTGTGCCTGATCTGTCCCACTTTTCCCGCACTGGGAAGGCATGTCTGCCTCGAGACCCCCTGCTCCATTAGGGCTTTTCCTTTGTTTAGCTTCTTTTCATTTACTTCACTGGTGTCCTTCAAGATTCAACATTCCCAGTCCTTTCTTGGACTTTCTGTTTTTTTTTTTTCCTTGCAAAAATATTCAGTAACTACAGAGGTAAACTAATAAATGCTTAAACCCTAAATCCACTTTGGCTGCAGGCCATTTTGAGAGATTTAACACAGAAAATTGCATCGTGAATATTGCTTTCAGCTGGGAACGGTGCTCGGTTTCCCTGATTCTTTACCTTGTGTGTTCTGGAAGAAGCAGTAAATGACAAGAAGGCCCCATATTACAAAATGTGTAGGTGATAATCTTTACTCAAACTTTACAGCGGTTGTGGAATGATTAAATGTGGCTGTAGGATGGGGAGATTGGATGTGGGATGGGAGAGGAATTTGCCATAAACCCCTGTTGTTATATTCTGGATAACAAAGTACCGTGAACGTGTTGTACTGATCTGTAGCAGGCGCTTGAATTGCCTGTTGTGCTTCATTTTTAATTGTTGGGATGAGGGAACTACTAATCTACATGGGATGTTTTTGCCCCAATTAAGTTTATGGATTGCTCTGGGTAAGGTTTGATTTACTTGCTGAATTAAGCATCAATTTATATGTAAAACCGTGCTTGTAAGTGGGGCTGGGGGACATTTTAGTGACTCATGTTGATCGCTTGCTGGTTTTTTACATTTTGCTAAAACATTTTGGCACAGCTGTAATTTCCTACTTCCATGCAGCCGAGTGGACAACAGCAAGCGCTTCGACACGGAGCTCTAATAATCTCTCCAATACATACAAGGAAAGCCCCAAGAGCGAAGCGATCAGAGCTGCCAGCTGCTAATTAAAAGTCAGCATGAGTGCATTTTAGCCATCGCACAAACCCCCATCAGAAAACAGCGAAAGCAGTTTCAGAGGCAACAACATCTTGCTTCCTGCAGCACCCACCTCCTTTCCTTTTCCTCCCACCTCTTCCTGCAGGAGCCACGCGAGGTCAAGGGAGAAGGTGCATGTCTGGGATATAGGAATTCCCCCTGTGCCAAGTCTGGAGCCTGTAACAATACGGGATGCTACTGAGCACAGGGAGACTTGGAGCCTGATTCCCCTCCCGTAAATCATGAAGCAACTCCTTTTGCCAGAGACCCATGTCAGTGCTGGACACAGAGGGGGAACCTGGTGGTTCCTAGTTTGGCCCCTCCACCCCCACTCCTGGCTCCCTGGGGACGTGTGTGGACATGGGGACCCACAGCTGGGCAGACCCAAGAGGACTGTCTATGCCCAGAAGGTAGTGCAGCTCTCGTTATGTGGCAGAGCACCCCAGTTAGGCTCAAGGTTTCTCTCTTCTCCTCCCCTTTTTAAGAAAGCTCCCTTAAATCTTGATGTTCTTGTGTTTTTTGTGGGGAAAACCAGCTCCAAAAGTAGCACCAGGTCTTCAAAGCTGGGTCGTGCCCACACAGGCAGCCACATCACAGAATGGCAGGGGTTGGAAGGGACCTTCAGAAACCATCTAGTCCAAACCCAGAGCAGATTGGACAGGACTGCACCGAGGTGAGATTTGAGTATCTCCAGAGAAGGAGACTCCACAACTTCTCTGTGCAGCCTGTTCCAGTGCTCCGTCACCCACAAAGTAAAGAAGTTTTTCCTCACGTTGAGATGAAATTTCCTGTGTTCCTGTCTGTGCCCGTTGCCCCGTGTCCTCGGGGCGTGCAGGTGCCTTTTGGCTGCTGCCGGTCACCCCCTGCGCTGGGCTTCTCCCTTTGGCCAGTGAGCGTGAGGCCTCGCTGCTCCTGTTCTTCGGGCTCGTTTTCAGCTTGTGTATATAAACTATGTGGATATCCCAAGAAAAACATAGGACGAAGGGAAAAAGAGGAATAAATTTAAAATGACAGGAACAAAGCTTTACCAGAAGAGTTGGGCTCATATTTCTTTTGATGATTTTTCAGTATGTGTACTATGTCTTTCATTGCAGCTACTGGGGTTTTTTTTGGGTGAAACACACCCACATCCACACACAAAGGGCTATTTTTACTGTTCGTGCTTTAAAAGTTTGGTTGTAAAGTATTGCTGTTGGAATGAAGACCAGCAAAATGAAAAAGCTACTGTTTTATTGTTGTTGTAATAATTCAACTCAGCAGTCCCTTCCCACTTTCTGGCCGTTCCCGCTGCGTGGGGATGGTCCGTTGGTTGGGGATCGCTGTCTGTCAAGGAGGGCCAATGCTGGGAATGTGTGAGTCCATCTGGAAGACAGGCACCAGGTGGGGTTTTTTTGGGGTATGACAAGTCCCACGAGGAGCAGAAAAGCAGTTGCCTCGTAAGAAATCTTCCAAATGGAAGTAGGATGGAGTGAAAACCTGTAGAGCAGGTGATGAGACAGATTTCCCTCTCAGCTGCTGGGCTGATGTGAGATGAGCGAGTTGGGATTTTGTTTGGTTGGCTTAAATAAGGACAACTTTGGTCGGACACACGTAGACTCTCTCAGACACTGTGGTTTTGCAAAGAATTTGGCTTGTCTTGCCCATTGAGTCACTTAGGCTGCATGTTGTTTGGTTGGAATTTTGGTTGGGCTGCAGGGGACAAAGTAGCTGTAATTAAATTGAAACCAGGAATAAAAAACTTTACATGTGAAATCCAGAACTTGAGAAAGCAAGCTGGAGGACAAACACCCCCTCAAAACTAAAAAAAAACCCATCTTCCTTATAAGCCCAGTTCCCTATCCTGATTTCATACCTGTTTTCCTCCTGTTCCATCTCCAGCACGAGGACCTGCATCTCCCAGCGGTTGGTTTGAGCACATTGCAGAGAGCGTAGTAGCAGAGCTAAGAGAACTTTTCTGGATGCTTGTGTTCCTCAGTGAGACTTTTTTTTTATACACAGGTATTTGGCCAGGCCAAAATTATCTCCTTTTTTTTCCTTTTTTTATTTTTTTTTTCTTCCACATGAAGTATACTGTGCTCCCTGTGTACTGCAAATAAGGCTCAGAGAAAATCGAGGCAGTCACACATCTGGCTCGCAGGGGCTGTTCTGTTGCATTTCTGCTGACGGTAGATGAAAACAAAATGGGAGGTTGAGTAATTCTTCTCATTTTGTATTTTTCTGTGTGTATTTGGGATGAGCTGAAGTTGGCATCCCTAGCTTTGTCCACCCAGAAGTGTTTTCCGTGTGAGCTACGCTGGTGTAGAGCGCTTTGGACTTTTAAGACTATTTCTACCTCTTCCATCTATCTGTCATCAGTCTCACCAGTATTAAAGTCTTGGCTGCCATACAGGAATCCAGGCTTTGCAAGCTTGCAGATATTTTCTCAAATGCCTATAATCAGGATTTATACGGGCACTTCATCCCGGCAAACTGGAAACTGTTAAATATGAAGGCAGTCTGGCGTGCTCCAAAAGCCTCTTTAGTCCTAGTGGTTCCCATTTGTGTAGGATACTGGTCGCGATGTCTTTAGTGGAAAAAGGCTGTTCTGGGTTTTCTTTGTATCTTGTTGAGGAAGGGTTTTTTGCTCAGTCAATGTAGTGACGAAGAACTTGACCTTGGTGGCAAATTGCAGAGGCGCTCGCTTGATGATTCCTTAGAGATCTTTTGGCAGGAAGTTTGTACAGTTTTCCTTACCTGTTGCTTGAATCTTAATGAATTAAACAGTCGCTTTGGTTGTTTTTTCCCCTTTGTGCAGATGCAGTGGCAAAACGTGGAACACGTCGGCGACCAGAGTCCTTATGTCACCTCAGTGATTCTCCACATTAAACAAAACGTCCCCATCATCCGCGACAACCTGGCCTCCACGAGGAAGTACTTCACTCAGTTCTGTATCAAGTTTGCAAAGTAAGTTACCAACGTGGCGCAGAGTTTATCGGGGGCTCTGGTTCTCTGTTGGTGGCTCTTAGTATCGGGGTGAAGACCCTCTCTATCCAAGGAGACCCCAGAGGGAGGTGGGGTGGGGCGGCAAACACCAGCAGCTGCTGGCAAGGTTAAAAGATAGTTTGATTTCTTGTCTTAAGGTTGCTGCTGAGGCAGATTTTCTCACATGTTCCTATTGATTGGTTCCTCCTTACGTGCCTAAACTATCCCATAAAATATTGCGATGATCACCGTCTCCTGTCTGCCAAGTACAGAAGGTTTTGGGTTGGACATCTTTAAAAGGCTTTGAAAGTCTGAATGCAGGCACGACTCTTGCTGTGGGGAAGCTGCTTTCCTTCCAGTGATAAGAGGCTGCAACGCTTCCACATACTGAGAGATTTGGTGCATCATTTGCCTCAAAATAACCTTTATAATAGCTACAGCACTGCAAGCAGGGCGTGTGTGATGAGTATGTTCTACCTTCGCAGTCTAAAAGCTGCTTTTCTGCACAGCAGTAGTTCAGTAAGGAGGGGAAATATACATTCAGATTTTGGGGGATATTACAAGTGTCTTCCTGGCAAGTCAGTTAAAGTTGAGCAACCTGAAAGAACTGGAAGATAAGACCAAAATGCCCCTTTACCTCTGGATTTGGGGCTGAGGGTACAGCTCTCCAGCATCTCCCGGAGATCCAAACTTTGAAGCTATGTGTCAGAAACAAAAACTTGGTTCTTTGGGAAGATAGTTTGTGCTCTTCCCTGCTTGCCTGTGGCCAGCTGAGCTTTGCACGCCAGTGGCCCAAGAAAAACCCTCGGGAGGACTCTGCCAATTGTAGCTGCTGCTTTTGGTGTCGCATGTGACTGTGCTGGTGGACTCGGGAGCAGTACCGTGCCTATCATGTGTCACTCTAAAATACCTTAACATTTCATTCATCTGTAATAAGCTAATCATCCTGAAATAAACCGTATGGCCTGGCAGTTACTGTGTGGGTTTGAGACTGGAGCTTCAGCAGGGAGGGATGTAGCAGGCTCTCCTGAGAATTGTTAGTTTTCACAGCAGGGAGGCCAGCCTGAGAGTTTGGTTCCCCTTTTCTATCTCAGGGTACTCATTAGTTTGCGTTAAGGAGCAGTTACTGATAAATCATATTATGACGTTGCCCATAATCACTGTTTGAAATGCTGTCTTGGTGAAAATTTATTGCACTTAAGCCTTCTATGTGGTTACACTTGAATTTTATATCGCTAACATGGTGATAAATAAAACCCCCCATTTACTCAGCTGTTCACGGCGCACTCTTAATACCTTAGCTTAGTCGCCTCCCTTTTAACTTTATTGCTAAGCACATACCAAGCAAACTCCGGATAGAATACCCAGCTCTCACGTTTGAGACAAGTTCACATGTAAGCTGAGTGCCTTCATCACAGCTTGTTCCAGAGAAGAGCACAGAGACCTGCAAAACTGCCGCTCCTCTTCAAAAGCCTTTTAATACGACTGCGCCTCTCATCTACAGCCCGTTAACATGAAGACAGGGTCCTGAATTCACTGTGCTGTGGATCCAGCGTAGAAGGGAAAATTTGGTTCCTGAAGGTCGTTTTTGTCAGATCAGATCATATTTAGAGTCCTTCTGTACAACTTGGGTTTTTTTTAGGAGAGTTAGCCCGTTGGCAAGGCTACGCTGATGGACTTAAAATGCTCGTGACATTTTAACGCATACAAACATTTGTATTTTTGGAGCTCTGAATTGTTACGGAATATGCTGGCCTGCCCAATATAAATACCTGGCCTTTTGTGTGCTCCACACACTGCAAATCCTTTTAACAGCCATTGTGCTTTCCATATGTTAATGCCTGTATCTTTTTGAACTGCCAGCCACTTCTCAGCTCTAATGGATTGTATAAAGCGCTAGTGTTGAGTTACAGGACCACAGGGGAGAAGGCATCTAAAGTCACTAAATTTAAAACTGAGGGATCTGTGCCAAGTCTGGAAGAAGAAAAATGGCCATCAGAAATTGCATCAATCCCCTAATCTAATTTGTCATTTCTGCTTTGTTTTGACCAATATGCAACCCTCACTCTCCTGAAATAGTGAGAAGCAGTCGGCTTTCCAGGAGGCACTCGCAGCCAGGGTGAGGGGCTCTGTTCTCACTGCATCTCAGTCCTTATCCTTTGAAATCAAAAACCACAGCGGTGAAGCCGTGGCCGCTACTCTGGGATGTGTTTGGGAAGTCTGTGACCTGACCTCAATGAGGAAGGGATTAGAACCGAGAGATAGGAAAAACAAACAGCTCTCCCTCCTCACCAGGAGAGCGCCTTGTCCATCACCAGCAGCCGAGCGTGGTGGGTAACTGCAGCAGGATCCTCCCCAGTTGCTCTGGCCTTTGCATCATGATTTTAGTGAGAGGAGTTGGGTGGAAGATATGACGATGAGGAGGCTGCTGGAGGTTTCAGTGCAGTGGGCCGAGGTAAGCCTGGGTGAGCCTCGCAAGGGCTGGTCGCTGCCTGGCAGGGTGGCATAAAGCAAAACCCTTCTCAGCTGCAGTGACTGAGGGACACCAGGATGCTCTGAGTGATGTCCTGTAGTAACTCATCTCCCGTCAGACAGACTGTGGTTGCACCTCTGTCTGCTTTGCTTAGGAAGGCGTCTTTGATGCATCATCGGTGCAGGGGATTGGGAAAACGCAGGCTTTGGCAGAGCCACTCCCGTTTGACGGGAGCCTCTCAGATGCTGTGGTTTCTGTGCTTTAGGTTCCTAATCTGTCTTGCACAGCTTTATTATTACGCTGGGGATTTGTCTGCTTCTATGGAGGGTTTGCTGGATTCAGTTTTATAGCTGAAACTGTAAATGAGTTCTGGCATCCAGTCTAGCTCCGTGGATGTGCAGGGAGTAAAGGCATTTAGAGTACAGAACCTCGTGCAGAGCATTACCATTGAATACGCACGTATTATTCACATCAGGGTTGCCTGCTGTATGCTCAGGGAGCCAAGCGCTGAGTCCAGCTGAGGCGAGAGACTCGAGCGAATTTTTCAGTTCACTGCAACCGCTCTTGATGGTCTCTGCTAGTCCNCAGCCCTTGGATCTTACGGTTTGTCTTGTCTTGTCTGTCCTGCTGGAGTTGAGAAGCTGTTTCCAATAAGGCAGCGTGAAATAACAGGCATGTGGGGATGGAAGATGTGGGGATGGAAGGTCGCTTTCCCCTTCTGCATTGATTGTGGGTGGCCATCCTAAGGGGCCTGGGAATTGTTTCATGCAAGAGAGAATGCTGCTTATGGGAGACCATGTGGTTATATAGAAAAGAAGATTAAAAAAGAGGGGAGGGGGTCCTTTGGCTGCTGGTCTGCCACCCTGCAGAAAGAACGGCTCACCCTGTTTCTCGTACACAGCATGAGCATTAGCTCCACGCCTGACCCTACAGAGGGAGGGAGAGTTGAACCTACATGCAAGATCAAAGGTACAATTAATCTCTTGCGCTCTCTCGCTTGTAGCGAGCTGCTGCATCCAGAGCTGCTACCCATTGATCATTTTATAGGATCACCTAAGCTCCAGCTGTGCTTGGTGCTCTCTAATTGCCCTCCGGGAATTAGTTATACACCTGAAAAATGGACTTATAACAGACGAGTTACATTTCTGCTGTAATGCTTTTGTGCAAGAGGAGACAGGGCTTGTTTTCCTCCTCTTATTTATATTTTGTTGCCAAGGTTGTTTCTCTGGTGGCCAAATTCAAAGCTGTTTGGGGCAGCCCGGTAGCTGGTTCTCAATAGTAGTTTGAAATTGTTCTCCTTGACACCTCTCCAGGAAAAGATGATTCAGTGAGAGAGGTCGTGGCTGTGTCTGAGGGAAGGGGAAGGGAAGGAGCCTTTGCTTGGAAGGCCTCTTCCTTGAACCATTTCTTTCAATTTGCTCAGCAGCTTGGCACGTTCTGCGCGTGAGTTACGCTTTTGTCAATCTTCCATGAGAAAGGGCAAAAAATAAATGTCCTGGCTTGGGAAACAGGTGGCAGGACAAACAAGATGCTGTCCATGCTCCTTGCTCCATGGGAAGGAAACAAATAGCTTGACAGATGCAAGGGGGAAACCACACTGAATTTAGATCATCACCATAAACGGCACCTCATTCTAAAAGACAGAAAACAGGCTGACTTATATGAATTTAGGAAAGAGCCATTAAAATCAAAGACCTGCCACCAGGTCACGGACAAGGTCCTGGAAACGTGAGCTTTGTAGGCGTTCAGCCAAAGGCGGCCGTGTGAAAGAAGCAGAGTGCTTGTTTCACAGAAGCACAGAAGAAAACAAGGCAGCAAAAGAAAGACAAAAGTACAAGTGGTGTGGTCCTGACAGACGGAGTCCAAGTTGCTCACGCCAGCCCTTCTCCTCGTGTCCGGCTCCTGGGTTGTCCTGCTGCTGCAGCTCCATCGGGTTGGTGGGGCAGGAGCTTGTCTCACATGTCCTCAGCCAGCACTTCTGCTAGAAGGGGGCGTCTGCCTCTCCACTGAAGAATGTAACTACTGCAAGCCTAAAATCAAGAAACAAAAAACTAAAAGCAAAGCTGATGCTCTGGAGTATATTGTCTAAGGTGACGAATATTGGGCTTCCATCCTGGCCAGATTCTCCCTGGTTGAGTAAATGTACCTTAGTCATCTGAGTCTGAAGGCCATGTTAGTAAAACAGGGTAATGGTGTTTTCCTTTTCACAAAACTTTTTCTTGTCTTGATTGTGTTGGCCAGAAGCTTGCTGGAAGAGTGCCTTTCTCTGTGAATGTCCAGGGCCCAGCAGACCTCCAGCCTTGGCTGGACCTCAAGTTCAGTGTGTAATATGCATGTTATGGAATTACTAGTATGCAGTAAAATGTAGGTTCTGGATACAATCAAGAGACTTCCACTCTGAATAGCTGTACTAATTCCCGGCGTGGTGCTGGGTTTCTTACATACAATAGTTTGTTTGCTTGTTCTTGACCTTGTACTGTAATGCTTCATATATAGCTTATAGCAATTTATTTACATAGAGTATGTGTGCAACTTCTCAATTAACTTAGAGATCAGTATGGATTAAAGAATTGTGCCTAGGATTGGTTAGGTAGTTATGTAGTGTACTTAATGGGGCTGGAGTCAGCTTGAGAACCAGGCACTTGCAGCGTCTTGGAAAGCCATCCTGGTTTGGTTTTGCATGCTTTGGTTCCGCAGAAGACTGTGGTGACTCCAGATACTCACACGTAATTGTGTCATTTTCTCTCTCTTCTCTGCAGCTCCTTCATTCCCAAGTTCATTAACCATCTCTTCAAGTGCAAGCCCATTAGCATGGTGGGCGCAGAACAGGTAAGAAAAAGTAATTGCATTGGCTGTAATATTTAAACACTTTTGGATTTAAGAAATGGAGGCAATTTTTGTTAGAAAGGGGGCAGAGAGTTGAGTTACGTGTCCTGAACTCTGGTACAGCCAGGAAAACAGGCCTACACTCTGGTACAGAGCAGAAGCAGGTTTAGAGTGATGCTGCCACAGTTGAACCTGTCCTGGGAGAGGGCTCCCAGGCATCTTCCCAAGCAGGGGAGCTCTCACTTTGCCAGTCAAAGTAATGTAGCACAGGAACGACAAACCTCTTATGTGCTTCTCTAAGGTATCACGATGAGATTGTGTTCAGTGTGCTCACACAAAGAAGGTTGCTCATGGCAGAAACTGTTGCAAGAAGCTTTCGTGTCCTTCTCAGAAAGACTTGTTCTGTCCCATCCTTTCCCATCACTCAGTCTCCCTCTGCTGCTACTCTAACTTCTCCTGGGATTAAACTCAAGCCTGTCGCTGCTCTGCTTGGAAGAGTGGGGCATGGTCAATCTGTAGTTGACAACACAAAAATTTTACCAAAAAAATCCCAAGAAACTAAATCCCAACCCAAGACCCCGAGTGTCCAGGCAGTTTCTCAGCTCAGGCAGTTCAAACACCAAGAGTCTTTTTTTTCTAACTGTTGAACGTAAAACGCCCGCAGTGCTTGGTCTCACATGACAGCCTGTGTGCCAAGAGCAGGTTGGTTCCTACGCAGTCCCCACACGGGCCTGGTGACAGTGGTGCTCAGTGCCACGTGCCCCCAGTGGCCTCCTGCCAGCTCTCAAGCAAAGCGATGCCAGATCCTCCCGGGGACTCTGTGTGCTGCTCCCAGGTGCTGGCTCCTTCCTCCCTGAGGAAGTTCAAGCTGTGGGAGCCGAGGGGCTCCTCCACAGCCTGATGGCAGTTTTGCTGAAGCCTGTGTCCTGGCTGAGTTCCACGAGTGTAAATAGAATTTAAGCTCCTCTGGTTTGCCTGCCAGTTATGGATAGCTGCTGCCTTCCTCTCCTCGGTGCTGGGAGGATGAGGTTGTGGAGGCAGAGTATGGTGTTTTCTCTCTTCTGTCCCAAAAACTGCTAAATAGAGACTGCGTTTGGTGGGAGTTTTGGATCTCACTGGGTGAGAGATGCTGCAGTACCTGAAGACAGGGCAGTTTCTTTCCTGTGTAAATGCCTTCTGGGCCTTGTTTCCTCAGGCTTTGCAGAAACACATCAAAAAACAAAACACTGCTGCTTGGCAGGGAGGAGCCATCTCCACCTCTGCCCACTCCATAACTGAGACCCAGGGAAGTGACAACCCAACATCTGGGTCTCAGGATGCCCCAGCTTTCTCCCAAGAACCCGCCTCCCTTCTGTTGCTGTTGCAGAGTGCTGTAGATACCCCAAGATTGAGACAAAATGCCAGGGAAGGAAGGATGTTGAATTATTGCCGCTTGAATTAATGTACACATTTCTGTTTAACTGCTCCTTGACGGTGGCCCCTGTCCCCGAGTTGCACGTGGGTGGGCAGTGCAGGGTATTTATTACCTTGACAGGGTGGGCGCAGCTGCAGGGCTGTGACCCTTCGTCTCCCACCCCTGCCTGTGGGCTGGGACCCCGCTGCTCTGCCAGGATGAGGTTTGGCTGAGACAGGCTTTCAGCTGTCCCCTGTGCATACAGCTGCTCCCCTGTGGGCTGATTTAAAAAAAAAAAAAAAGCAGAATCATCCTTAATGGGACTGCTGTGAACTTCAAATCGGTGCCTTAAAAGCCGCTTGGGTTTTAGGCATCAAAGATGGGTTCTGAGCAATGTGTGTCTGCAAAATGAAACAGGAGCTTTACATCAAAAACCTTCCTCTTAATAGAAAGCAAATGAGCGAAGCGCAGTTCCTGCTTGCCTTGTGCAATGAGCAATAACCTGAGAGTGATTAAATGAAGACTTTTTTTTTTTTTTTTTAAATAAGCATCTAAAGTGATGAACCAGTTGCCAGCAGTGAGCTTGCGTCTAATATTACTATATTGGAATAACGGGCCTAATTGAGTTCTTTAAAGCAGACTGGGAGGTTTTTATTAGCCCGATTAACAGTGAATATATTTCATTATAATGGTACGTACCTTCCTGGGGTTAGATGTACGGAATCACAGAAAAAATAAAAAAATAACAAGCGATTGAGTAAATGCAGAAAACCACACGATGGTGGTTGGGTGCAGGAGGAAGCACGGCCTTAATTCACCTGACCTCAGTATCTATAGAATGATCCAGCTACAGGTAATCGAGATTGTTTCACTTTATGCTGTCAAGGGGAAGCGGACTGGGAATCCACACCTTATCTGCCAGATGTTGAGCTGCTGTAAGTCATTTTGAGTCAGCAGAGCAGTGCTCTATTAAAATCAACGAATGGTGCTAATACCAGCGCGGGTGGTTGTATCTCCTTGAAGTGTCATTACGTGGGTCAGTCCCTCCTGTTCCTGCAGTCCGATTACCAGGACTTTTTCTAATGTGGGAAGTGTTAAATTTGAAAGAATGTTGGGTTTTAACAGCTAATGGAGCTTGGTGAAAGGGACCCGAATAACAGTCCGCGATTAACTCTGTTGCAGCTGCTGCTGGACACTCACTCTCTGAAGATGGTTCTCCTGGATCTGCCCTCCATTGGGTCCCAAGTGGTGAGGAAGGCTCCTGCCAGCTACACAAAGATAGTGGTGAAAGGCATGACTCGGGCTGAAATGATCCTGAAGGTAACTCAAGACTTTTGATAACCTGCCAGCCAGACTGCTGGACTGGGAATCGGAGCGAGCGAATTCCAGGGGGCCCTTGCTTTGAACGCGGCGATCTGCAATTGCACATAAATGTATGTGAGCTTGCCCGGGTACGCTGCCAGCTGCTCTACAGAAATGCCTTAATCACCTTGGGTTTGCCCCCACTCTCTTTTAAGATCCCATTTGAGTTTTCATCCTCATTTTTCAAGGTAACAGAGGGCTCTCAAGTTCTGCTTACTAGGAGAGCTGGGACACCAGATTCCCTCAGGAGCTTGTGAAAATCAGAGCTAGCATCCATAAGTGTCTGCCGCAGGGCAAACCCTCCAGTTCAGGTTACTCCAGGCCTTTGTGCAGACTCCATCACGCAGGGGAGCCAAGCTGTGCTTGAGTCACCTGTTTACTGTCTAGCGTAACAGCCAGTGCAAACATGTCTGGGTAACTGTATTCACCAGAGTCCTTTTTCATTTTCCAGACCTGGTGCCTGGAAAATGACCCAAAAGCAGTGTGTTGTCTCTGTAAAAAGTAACAAGCAAAGCAGCCTCCCCTTCTCCCCCATTGCCTTGCTGGTTTGATCCCAGTTGTAGCCTCCTGCACGATGGGACTGTCCCCTGCTCACCAGCAATGCTGTGGAGAAGGTCCTGTGAGTGGGTTGGAGGGACCTGGGGTGGAGCAGGACAGGCAGCTGCCTCCTGTAAACGGCAGCCAAGGCAAGCAGGGGGTGTGGAGCCGAAGCTCTCCATGCTGGCCTGCTGCTCAGAGTGGCTTTACTCCTGTGCCCGAGGTAGTGTTACAACTGAGTTTGCATTCTGAATTCAGAAATCTGTTCTGCAATTCCATGCTTTTATCATAAGGTGGCTGGGATGTCGGTAGATACTTTAAAGCAGGTCTAAATTTTCATAGAAATGACCTGAAGAAGAATATTTCAGTACCGCTAGCAGAGGAGCAGGGAAGGTTGGTGCCTGTTGCATACAGAAACGGGTCTTCCCTTGGAGCTTGTATGTGAATCAGAAAAGTCATGGAGTTAATTTGTCTGCCCTTAACATCACATTGGCTTCATCGGGGTTGAGATGAGAGCAGTGCAGACAGTGCCTCGGGCAGGCAGCGCAGGCTGCGCGGTGCTGCTGGTCCACAGGCTGCGCAGTAGCTGCCTGACCGCTTTTTCAGACATCCCGTGCTTTGCCCTGCTGCTGCGTTGAAGCACTTCTGCCAGTCCCAAGTGAAGGCTCAGTGTCCGTGTAACCAGTAATTAAACAGCAAAACGCAGGCGGCGTTCAGCGCTCCTCAGAGCTGTTTTACAAAATAAAGCCTCGTGTAATCAGCAGGTGGTGGGGCTGAGTGGTTGGCTGGGGCAGGTTTGTCAATTGTAGTCACCAAATAGATCACCCTGGGCCTATGTCACCCCCACACAGCGTCTGGAGCTGGTGTCGGCACCCATCTCATGGATTTGGGAGAGAAAAAAAAAGGCTCTTGGAAGTGCTTGCTCCTACTGGAGCACCAGTGTTTCCGTAGGAAGGTTTCCCTGCAGGAGTCTAGAGTTGACTGGTCATCTCTGGCCGTTCTGTTGGCCTTGTGGGGTCGTCTCTTTTTATCAGCGCTCAGACTCTCTCTGCTCTTCCCAAATTGCACGTTAAAGGGTCTAAGAACAATTTCACCCCATCAGAAGCACAGGACGATACACTCCTCGTTGTTTTCAGGGCTCCCCTACCTAGTTCTGAGAGGGTTTGGAAGCGATGCCTCTGTGCATACAACAATACAGCATTGTACAGTACAGTAGTGTGTGCCCGGGCTTATACCAGTGCAGCTAATTCAGTAGGAGCATCGTTGAGCCCATAGATGGCACAAACAACTCCATTCAGCTGAGCCCTGCAAAGCACAGATGCAAGTGGGGAGGAGGGCATCAGGGTGCGCACATCCCACAGAGCTGTTTCCTTTCTCCTCTGGCTACGCTCTCTGAAGTTCCAGCTTTTCATCTTGGCAGAAGATTTTTACAAGGACTGTAAATTAAGGATTTATAAGTGTATACATGGCTATGATGTTTCATTGGTCTGAAGTACAGGGAAAAGAAAGAAATGTCTCGGTGACAGAATACAGTGTGGGGTGAGTTGGGTCAGTGGAAACATATGGAAATGTTTTCAGAGGCAGGGAAGAGTCTGGTTGTGTGCTGTTTCTGCCCTGCGTACGCACACACATTCACAGACACACACACTTCCCCAGAAAGATGGCTTTGCCTGCCCAGCATTATCCAAAGATGTGTTCTCTGTGGAGCTCATTGCTTATGTAAGGAAAATACAACAATGATTAATCATCTTTCCAGCTTCAGGGCTATTTTAATTTTTTTTCCTGATTTGACCGTTGCTGGGACGAAGAGGGTGTGAGCTTCGGGGCAGACGTCAGCGAGGGGTTCACACGCTGCATCCCAGTCTCTCCAGAGGGGAGTGTACAAGAGGAGCCGTACCCAAAGGACAGAGCGGCTGCGTGTGGCACTGCTTGCCCATCAGGATACGTGTCAGAAGCAGGAGGAGTGCACAGCAGATTGCTCTGGCACATGCTGTCCCTGGGACGGTGTCTGGGACTACAGAGTGCTGTCAGATTCCCTCACAACACAGTCTTGTCCTGCCCTTGTGCAAGAGGGACACACAACCAAAGTTAGGATCTGGAGTGTGTCCAGGCTGCCTGATCCGCTGGGGGCTTTCTAAGTGTCACCACCAGCACTGCCTCTCTCCACCAGGCAGCTCTCTAGCTAGTCTTCCCCGTGCAACAAGATAAAAATCTTCATCTTTGCCAGTACACCAGTGCCTGCCAGCCCACAGGTTACAGACAGAGTCTCGCTGCTCTTTGAACCGAGATACTCACCCCCTTGGGTCCAAGCACCAGCGCTGTGTGGGAAGGGACCCTGTCCTGCTCCTTGTTCCTGACTTGACTTTTCTTCATTTTTAACTCTCAATTACTAGCAGTGTTTACAGCCTCTTTCTTGTTCCTTAAGCGTTGAAGCCAGTCCTGCTGTCACTCATGCGCCTGATTTGGCTGAGCACTGGCTTTATCTCATAGAATTTCTCTGATCTCTTTTTTTCTTGTCTTGGCAGGTGGTTATGGCTCCACACGAGCCCCCGGTTGTGTTTGTCGACAATTACATCAAGCTCCTTGCTGACTGCAGTACAGACACTTTCCAGAAGATACTGGACATGAAGGTTAGAGCCTGTCCCACAGGTTTTCTTCTCATCCACTAGCACTGCAGTGAGATTGTTGGTGACTATTTTCAGTAGAAACACACAGGGGTTTGGGAAGGGGAAAAGCACTGTAAGGCAAGCATATCCTTTGTACTCTGTAAGTGTATAGAGCTGCTACTGAAGAATAACTTTTCAGTTCACTTAGCATCCTCATAGCTGCTCTGGCCCTCAGGGCTGAGCTCCGTTGTCTCTGGATCATCCAGAGGCCTGCATACAGCTCCTGGTGATTGAATAAAAGGTTGAGGTTTGAAATGAGCTTTCCTGCAGCTGTTCTTATGCACACCCATTCCCAGATCAATGCAACCAGCCCGCTTCACTGCTCTTTTGCTCCCGCAGGGCCTGAAGAGGAGTGAGCAAAGCAGCATGCTGGACCTCTTCCGCCAGCGCCTCCCGGCTCCCCCCTCCGGAGTGGAGAACGCCGGCTCCCTCTCGCTGAGCACTCCTACGCCTGAGCAGGAGTCCTCTCGGATACGGAAACTGGAGAAACTCATCAAAAAAAGACTCTAAGTGAGCAGAAGGATGTTCTGTTGCTCAAGATTAGCTGCAGTGACTTGGGAGCAAAGCTCAGACTTAAGGTTTACAGTACGCTGCTGAAAAATCAGTGTCCCTCCACTCCCCTGCCCTGTGATCTCTTAACCGTCATCTACTGGAGTGCTGCATCTCCGTTCAGACCAAGGGGGGATCTGGTTTGCCCTTAGACAGCTTAGCTGGAGTGGAATCTAGGACATTGCTGGGTCTGCATGGTGGAGAAAACAGAGGTATCTGGAGGTCAGCAGCTATAAAAACAGTTTAGGTGAATTCAGAGAATATTTATCTGCGATACACTTGGTGTCCCAGCCTCCAGCCTGGCTGAGCTCCTGCTGTAGCACCAAGGATTTTGCCTGAGGTTTCGGTGTTACTGCTCACTCCCTGTTGCAGAGCTATTCCTCTGGTTCATTATTTATTGGGGGATGGGGTGGGGGGAATGAGGACCAACCCCAAACTGTCACCACCACCAGAAAACCCCAGCCCTTGAAGAGTTGGGATCCAGGCATCTGCAGCTCCACTGATTTAAATGAAATGCCCAGGAGAGAACCCCAGAGCAGATTTCTCCCCTGCTCCCAGGACAGGCATGCATAAACCACCAGTAAAACAACAAGGCAACTCTTCTTCAGAGCGGGAAGAAAAGGCTGAATTAATGCCTTCCGCACCTCGGCAAACCTCCTGCCAACAAGCTGGCAGCCTCTGTCACTGTTAGAGCTTAAAGGCCAAACCCTGGACATCTGCAGAGCCCATCTCCAGCTGCTTGTTACTTCTCTTGTGTGTGCTGGACTCACCCACTGTCTCAGATGGGAGTTCCCGAACCGCATCTCGCGCTCTCTCCACAAAAGGGCCGTTTACAGAGCAAGTGTCAAACAGCACCAGCCCCTCATTCTTGTGCCAGCTGGCGTGTCCCCAGCAGGGGTGTGCCCCTTTGGCACCTTCACTGCCCTGCAAGGAGAGATGCTGGAAATGTTGGCTCTAACAGGGAACTTGGGCCTCTTCCCAGGATGGGATGCTTACACTAGCATCAGACTTCAAGGGCCTTCCTCTCCTCCTCCTCCTCTAAGCTTTAGCTTGCACCACTGCAGAAAGAAGAACCAGAGGTGAAATATTTCGGGTAACCCAGGCCCCCTCCCCACGGGGCCAGCTCCTGCTGATTCCCAGCCACCAGGTCAGCGTGGAGCGGGACTGGGAGTGGTAGATATCTGCGCCCTGCCCACGTGAGCTTCCCCGAGAAGTCTCAGTGCAGGGAGACATCACCTTGTCATGAGCAATGCTGGATTTCTTCCCAAAGTCTTCTGTACCCTTTTTGGGGGACTTGGAAGGCATATGCCTAGTCATGAATGATTGAATCCCATGTGAGTTTAGGGGCAGATTGACCAGTTGTGCCTGCTTTATTTTAACTCCAGCTTCACTTGCACATGCAGGAGAAAAGTCCTGCACCAGTTTGGCAAGTGAGGAGCAGTCGTGCTGTCAGATGCCTTCTTGGTGGGTCACCTTCCCCACCAGGTCAATTTGGGCCTTAGGAGTATATTTATTAGGGGCTGTGCTCACCAGGGCTTGTAGTACTGCTGCAGAGCTGGGAACGGGGAATTAGACGTGTTCCAGGAAAATGAGCTCCGTCCACCCAAACTCAGATCTTTACTGGGACCGGGGAGGGAGGAGGTAAAATGAGAAATCCCTGAGTGAGGCAGAACCTGGGTTCACGCTGTGCCTGCCTGTTCGTCCTTCAGCAGTGTCCCCTTTTGGGTGCAGGCTGCTTCCCCTTCCCTCTCCTCACCCTGTGGCCATGGGAGGGTAAATTTGGTGCCTGGTTGGTAAAATCCCATCGTCCCTTTGCACAACTGGCGGGGGAGCCTGCACTTGGACAGGCGGGAGTTGATCACAGGATTCATGCAGAAAGAATAAATCTGCAGGTTAAATCCTCACTGGTCTGGTTTTCTAGCGCTGCTCAGGTGGACCTGCTGCTGCAGCAAGGTGTGCACTAACGGGTACACTAACACCAACTCTTCTGGATGTGATTTTAGGGGTCCCCAGGCTTGGGTCCTGGCGTGCGGGCACTCGGCTGCTGGGAGCCGTAGTGGTGGTGTCTGACGTAGAGCAGCAGTAACAACACTTGTGAAGAGGAACAGCAGTTTCTCATCACTTGAGTTTTACAAATCTTGCCGAGTCTGCTGCTGCTTCGTTTATTTCCTCTGCTGATTTCACATCAGGTGACAAAAGAAGGAATGGTGGTGGAAAGCACGTCGATACTGTAAACAGCCGTTCCCCAAGGACAGATTATCTCAAGGTGCATGTGCAGGATGGTTCACACGTTATCAAATGCAATAGCTAGGGAGGAGGGAACACGGGTTTGCAGAGACTTATTATTCCCATGGGGGGATGAATAATTTATTTTAGATTAATTTTTCTTTGCTCTGTCTATGGACGACTCTCTAACTAAATTATGAATAGCTGAAGACGATGTTCAAGTTATCATCGCGTATTTTTCCCTGAAGGCTTCCCCCGTTTCATTCTCTGCATTTCATTTTGGTGATAAGAGGAAATAAAAGGAAAAATTAATTTTTAGTTTCAGCCTTTGAAGAATTCTACAGGTCTGGGTGTTTGGAGTTCTACTTTTAGAGAGCAGGTCTACATTTTTCTACTTTCAGAATAAGGGTTTTGTCCCCCTGACCCTTGGGTATTTATCAGATTTGGCACACCCGTATGCAGACGTTAGCTGTTTG